>RAHM01000142.1:349910-734537 GCA_003713295.1 Parotia lawesii | reverse complement strand
TCCCTCTGGGGGGTGGTTGGTCAGAGAACCAATAACCTTATGTCAGTACAGCGTGCTAAGGTATATAAGCGAATTTGTAAATTAATAAAGGGTTGGTTTCTTCTCGTACTAAACCATCCATGTCGCTTTATTCCTCGGTCTCTGCTCGCTAGCAACAAGATGGCCTTCRAAGAGAAGCTTCTGGACTTTTTTAGTTCCTTGCCCATCCATACAGTGGCAGGCCTATAGAATGCTTGCTCCACATAGGGGAATGCATCTGCATGATTGGAACCATGTGTTTTGTAGACTCCACAGGATGTGTCCCGTTTTTTCAGAAGGTGCAATTTGCAGGATCATTGATTGCACAATACATGGTTTTGGTTTTGAAATCAGCCTAGGGGCTGTCTTAAGGACAGTGCAGAAGAACATGGTGCACTCTGCAGCCCGGAGGTTGAAGGGAAAATAGACTGCTAGAGATCACTCCTTATTTTACTCAAGGGCCTCAAGAACAGGAAAGAGGCAGAAATCTTCCTTTCATGCAACACCTAAAACAGGCAGCCAACGGTTTACACATATATCTATATATAAAAACATAAGATATAAAAAAAACCCCACTCAAATATGTCAAGGAGCTTACTTCCCAGAAACCAGGAATTTAAATTATTGTTTAGATGAAGGGTGGGAGTGAACTGGGTGGAGGGGGAAGGAGGACAAAACCTTTTCGGTGTATTCTCTATTCCTGCCTTTTATCTATGCTTAGTAAATCTAATCCTGCTGACTGATCTTGTACATGTTATTGAACTGAGAACTTCTTTTTCTATGGTATGTCTTTACCCTGTTCCTTTCTGTTTTATATAGATTTCAAGGCAAATGCAAATGTTACTGCAATAGACAGAATTACTGTGAATTACTGCTAGCGTTGTACTGCCTGTGCAAGTCCATCTGGTGGGAGACGAAGTTCTGGTGAAGGATGTGGTGGCCTCATCACTTGAGCCTAAATGGTACAGGTAAGGGGTGAATGAAAAATAAGGTAGGGAGAGAGAAAGCCTCATCAAAGGAGAGTTGAAAAGAACTGCAAGTAGTAGCAATATGGTGAAAGCACTGCCATGGGGGAGGACAGTATGAGAGCATGGTTTATTTAGCATAGTAAAGAAAAAGCTGAAGGCAGTTTTGATTGTTTCCTAAAAATATACAAGCAGAGTGAGAGAAGTGAGAAAAGGAGAATAAATATCACCAAGGGAGAAGAGCTTCACTTTCTAACCAATACCAAGACAGGGATAAACACATACAATGTTCAAGAATAAATTCAAGGTAACATTTTTTAAATTATAATGGCAAAGTCCTGAAATCACAGAACAGACGAAAAAAAAATCTTCAGTGTTAATAAGACAGAATTTGTAGATGGTCTGATTGACAGAAACAAGGGAATATGTAATTCAAAATCTTCCTTTAGTCCCTCTAAGTATGACCCATAGAGTTTTGTGGAGGTGTGGGGGGTTACAAAGTCAGACAAACAAAATATCTGGTTTTGGGCACACGTGGAACACACTACATTGGCAAAGAGACAAGGAGTAAGACTGAAAAGTCCATTTAGATGTTGTATTATTTCCAGCATTAGTACGCTGTAGTTGTGTCATAGGTAATGATGCAGGAGCCATAGAGTTCCTGGGAAGCCATTTTGAGTATTAAGGTATTTTATACAAAAGACAAAACTGTAAGCTGCCTAAGGAATCCAGAAGGTCAAAGCAAGTTTGAAGATCTGTTGTGAGCCACTTGGCCACTTCTGAGTGCCCTAGAAATAGCAGATGTTTTTATGAATGTGTTTGGTCTGGCTGGGATGGAATTACTTTTCCTCACAGCAGCCCTCACAAAGCTGTGCTCTCTATTTGTAGCTAGAATGATATTGATAACACACCAATGTTATGCCTTTAATTAGTCACAAATAAAATTAATGATAGATTGCCTGCAGATAATCAGTATTTTTCATTGACATCTGCTATCTGTATTTTTGTTGAATTGGATCATGCATTGACAATGTCCCATGCATCAGGCAGACCAGGAGTCAGTGTACCCTCTTTTTCCAGGACTAGAAATGAGTATCCCACTCAGCTTGGGGATTTGGGCTTCAGCTCAATTTCCCTGTTGTGCAGGAATCTTACATTTGAATTTCTTGTGCTTTAAGCAGGGGGTCTTTGAAATGAGTAACTGAATATTCATTAAGCCAGACAGAATGTGTATAACCATAATGTAATGATTAAAACACCACTGTGTCAAGGGACGAGCCGAGCCTGTGTTTGAACCAGTGCTATAGCCTGCGACCATGATTGTCTGCAGTGAGGAGAAATTCTCACAACCATTCTCTTTCTTACACCCTTATAAGAAAGTGCTACAGCTCACACGTATCAGTAAATCTTTTGTAACCCTCCCTGCACATGTACTCAGCCTAAGGAAAATGTGAGTTGCTTGTCATTAAATAAAGAGGGTTTACATTTTCCCTTACCTCATAATTGTAAATATGTAATGTCGACAGAAGAGTAGAAGCATAGGTGAAGGAGAAACACAGCATCAGGAGAGTGCATATCATGGGTCAGAAGATACCATGTAATTCGTTCAAGTGTTCAGGTCACTTGTGTTACCAGACTAACTCACCCTGGTTAACAGAAAAGCGCAGGGAAAGTTCTCTGGAGCTGCTAGAACTTTTGGCAAACACATATAACTGCTTTAGATTTCTGATGTTATGAATTGGTGATGTGTCTGCAGAAATGAAAYGATCCCTTAAAATCTTAAAGTAGATATTGATATATTTTGTCCATATTAAAATTTATTTAATCTAAAATACTTAATCATTGGTATAAAAGGTGGTAGGTAGTTCTCATTTCAAACCATAGTCTCTGGTTGAAGTTGTCAGGGACTCTCATGCAGTTTTTTGCCCTGCACAAATCTTTTCAGCCAGTACGTGATAATTATCAGCATTTCTCACATAAGTGGAATAAAAAAACTGGTCTTAGTTTGAGCTTCAAAAGCCTCGGGCACTGTCTTTCATTTGCCAGCTCCTAGCTATTATGTATTAGAAATATATGAAGGGCTCTAGGAGACAGGTGTACTTGGATTTATTTCAATAGAGTATAATGCATCTTTACAGAGATCACTGAACCTGGAAGTCAAAAAATATGGAATGATAATGCATTTTGTACCAGACTATGGATGCTAACAGCCCTACTTCCCATTGTGCTGTTAATTACCTACCAAGGTGGGAAGGGCGCTCCTCCAACAGACACTGCTCCAAGTATACTCTAATAAAAGAAGAAAACAGATCACAGCCCACATGATAAAAATGAATCCTATTGCTTAATATTGCTGCCATGAACAACCAGATCAACCCCTAGGAATTCATTGTTTATCTTATTTTTCCAAGAAGGGAGTTCCTAGTCCTGGTTTATTATGTATGGGAAGACCCTACTTTCCACACCATGCTGCCTCAGTGTGCTATTTTCACAGCATTCAAGAGAAAGTTCCATAGGCAAAGGATTACAACAAAGGAGAGAGACCCTAACTATGCCCTTCCACTACAGTTCAAGTTACATGAAGGGAGAGATGTTTGAACAGACATCAGTGCCACAGGTGCCAGTTGTCTGATTTATTCCCTCTCAGAGGAATGTACTGGCATCTGTGTGCATAGTGACACCTTGCCAGCTGGCCAGGAGGCTGTCCTCTCAGCTGTCCTTCCAGACAGATGAATTGTACAGTGCATATAGCTGCCTGCCAAAGGACAGACTTTCCAGGAGAAGGAGAGGGAAAAAACCACTTCACATATTTCTGACAGTAGTTTTACTTAAAATTTGTTTACAGAATTAAGTTTATTGGACCGGCTTATCACCAAAGCCATCTTTCTGACACTGCAGTAAGTTACTTGGATTGTGCACCATAAACCAGAGCAATTCACATACGAATTTACATTCTCTCTGATGTTGCTGAGTGGACTATATGTTTCTCAGTGTGGTCATGACACAGTATGGGCAATATGATCTTACTTAATCTCCTTTTTTATAGTCCTAGATCACTCAGACAAAATAAATTACCCCTACCTTCAGGTAACTAAATTAAATAGCTAGGTTTTAAGGCCTAGCATTTTAAAGCTTTAAAAGATCTGAATATTCAAAACTCTGATAGTCATCCACTTGTGAAAGTGTGCAACAAAACCTCAGCTGGTTTTAGAGGACAGACAATTGTCAAAACCATCACAGCTCACACGTTAGTACCAGCCAGTGAGCTGGCAGTGCTGACGTACTGGTTTTTAATGGTTTCTATAAAATAAACTCAAATGGGGTTCTTTACTCATTGACAGTTTGAGAATCCTATGCAATTTAACTATAAAGTGAGAATGAATATTCCTAATTTGTCTGCAGAACGAAAACACATGTTCTGGTGTGTAAGTAAAAGAATGGTAGAAGCAATATTTGGCCAAGGTTGAATTGAGCTAAGTCACTACAAAAAGATAAATACTGCGTGAAACTATTGCACAATATTTGTAAGATTCTCAAGGTAGAAATATAACAATGGCATTCTGATACTGTGAGCAGTGGTAATGCTTTAAAAGCGCCTGGGAAATGTTAATAGAACTGTATCTATTCACCCCTAGAATATGCACCTCTTTTTCAGAAATGAATTAGCAGTGATTTTTTTTTTCATGTTTATACTCTTATTAATTATCTCCTCAGATTTTTAGCTCATTCTGCCCACAGAACCTACAGTTTGGCACAGAGCCTTTTACAATGCTGATCACATTGTTTGAATATAAGAAAAAAACTATCTATGCTTTTTTAATGATAGACGTGTCTGCAAATGTGAATGCTCATTGTTCATTCTCTTTACACCTCATGCCCTTTTACTCACATATTTAATATATTTCAGCTGAGTGAATTAAAAGCAGGATTAAAGAGAGTAAATGGTTGTTTCTGGCTCATCTGGGTTTATCTGGTGCATTTTAAGTAATATACCTGGTTTCTCCAGGGAGAGAAGAATTTGTTTCCTAACCTTTCTGAAGCACGACTTCATACAGGCAATAGCCATAAAATCATAAAATCATAGAATAGTTTGGGTTGGAAGGGAACTTTAAAGGTCATCTATTCCAACATCCCCTGCAATGAGCAGAGACATCTTCAACTAGATAGAGTATTTAGGCATAAAACTGGTACAATAACCAGACTGCATTTCAAGCTCTGTAGTGTACTCTGGCTTAAGTCCTATCCTAGGAAATTTGAAACTTCTCATTTTATAGTAGAACAGCAAAGGAGTTGCTGGATTTCATCCCTGCTGTCTATGTCTCAGGTAAAACAGGAAATGAAGCAGTGTATTACTCTTATATCTGCACCACTGAAGAGGAAGTAGTCTCGACATTTATGTGGTGTCTTAGCACATCTAAATGAGGTCTTACTTCTGCAATTGTAGTGGTTTAAGTTTTCGTCCAATGTTCATTCTTACTAATTCTTTCCTGATAATACCAGTTCTGTACCTGAGCCAAGTCAATGGCATGAGTTAGTGCATTCTAAACACTAAACAAAATCATATGGCTTAGTCTGAGTCACCCCCAGAGGATGTTTTTAAATATGTGATGGACTTTTCATAAAGGATGAGCAACAGTAACAGTAAAGAGTAAACATGGGTTTGCTTTGCAAATACAAGTGAACAGCTGGGGCAGTACAATCTTAAATCATCATAACTAGACATGTACGGCCACAGTATTCATGCCTAGAGCTCAAGYTCCCATTATTCATCCATTTATTTCTCACCCCTATTAGAATTTGGACTGTGTTCATTCTGATTGAAATTGCAGGGGCTACTCACAAAATCAACCTCTTCTATACGTGTAAGTGTTTGTGACTGCTGAACTTTCAAAACTGTTTTCTTGCTTTAATTAAAAATATTAATCTGTTATATTCCACAGACGGACACTGGCAACAGGAGCTTCTGTCATTTGCCTCCTCATGTTAAATATTGATGTCAGGCTTTGTGATGCAAAGTAGCAAAACACTGAGTACAGAAGCCATCTCATTTGGATTCCCAAAGGAATATGACCCATCCTAGCAAGCACACTTTAGACTGATTATGTAGCTGTCGATTACATTGCTGTTCTAGGCACTGAGATTACTCAGACTGTATTCTTTATCACAACCAAAATAAACCTACTGCAGTGGATTGTTTTTTCCCTACTAAACAAATGCATATTGAACATGCATAAGTAAGCTTAAGCACTGAATCTTTTTGCTCAGATTTGCCAGTGACATACCCAGTAAATGTCTGAAGTTCAAAGCTGACAACAAAGGTACAGATATAATTCTGCTTTGTGAGGTGAGGATTGTGACACTGTATAAACTTGGATTTATGAATTATGAAATGCAATATTCATTATGTATATATTATAGGATTGCATGACATTAACAGCATTGGTCTCCATGACAATACCAGCAGAAGATGTTGGATGAAAAAATGGCTATAGAGAATATGATTTAAATAAACATCACAATACTTCTGAGCCTTTTTTATTTAGCAGAATTTTTAAAATGTTTAAAGTAACCAAACTATTATTTTCCTTCTTTATCTAACTAGTCACAGTCTTCTCAGAGAGAGATCAACTTTTTGCTACCTGCATGTAAAAGGCAAGGCTGATTAGATGCTCATGTGCGATGGGTCGTATGTGGCCAAATGGATTTAGTGTACTCTGGATTCAGTTTACAAAACATTGTCACCCTAAAATGCAGTGCCTCTAGTCAAAAGCAAACAATTATATCCCACCCCCAGAGTTTTTGGGTTTCCCTCTTGATTGCAAGAACAGCCTCAGGTGACCGGACAGACAGAGATAGACACTATGAAGGTGGGTGACAGCAGTGTCAGTGAGTCAGGCAGGCACAGAGTTCTCTGGGCACCACTCTCTGAAAGCTGGACAATTGTATTTGCCTTCTGCTTGTCATGCCACTAATTAGGTGGATCTTGAATGGGCTCCTATTTATGTTGTCAAGTGGACATGTGGGTGTAAGTACACTGGGACTTTGTATGGAGCTCATTAGCACCATTGCTGTACAATCCAGTAATATCCATCATTTCAAAGCAGACCTCATTTAGATGTGCTAAGACAACACATAAATGTCGAGACTACTTCCTCTTCAGTGATGCAGATATAAGAGTAATACACTGCTTCATTTCCTGTTTTACCTGAGAAAGCAGACAACAAAGACAACTTCTTTGTCTTTGAATTTCAGTGCTTTCTTCTGGACCCACCCTTCATTTTCCCTTTTAGGACCATAGGTTCTCTGAACAGGAGATAAACTCAGTAATAAAAACCAACCAACCAACCAAACAAATAAAGCCATACAGGATGGTCAGTGAGGGCAGGACCATATCGTTTACATTAAAGAAGTTTGAATGGAGTCACACAAATTATTTTAGTCTAACCATGGCTTTTTTACATTTTATTAAATCAAATGCCTAATTCTAGCCTTAGATCTATTTTTACCTGTATGAACTATTCACTGGGAGCATGCTGTGGTGCTGCCACTCTCTGTCACCTCACCACTTCATATTTGTAAAGTGACACAACAGTAATTTGGGGGCAGTATTAAATTCTTTTTATTAACTTAGTGTCTGATCTCTTTTTAGTCTTTAATATACACTCAATTCTCGCATTGTCTGTTGAGAGATAAAAAGCTCTATCATTCTGGTAATTTATGGCATGACAATTTGAGCAGAAATTACATGCTGTGCTTTATGTAACTCCTGCCTTGGAATGGATGCTCCTTGTTTTGTTACTTCTCATCCCTTTTGCTCTCACCTTTCACAAGGGATGATACCAGAAGAAGATCTCAGACTGTAAGACTCAGATTTTAAGATTTAATCTTTCTATAAGCAAACTGTTAATTAGAAAATATTCTGTTCTGGTTTTCTCCTGTCACACTTGAACGTCCGAACACTGCCTGACTGCAAATAAAGATATTCTATATGAAACTCCTATGTAAGGATACCTAATAAAAGAGGTACCTCAATGCTGTAGCTGCATATTCAGCCAGGACACTCACTTTGGTGGTGTCTGTGCTGTCTGTGTTGGATAGGTAATTACTGCATTCATTCCTAGATCTAGTACAAAGAATAATCAGTCTTCTTTGTTCCTCATAGCTGGAGCTCCTAGATGACTTGAGTCTGCTACAAGACAACAGTGGTGTGGCCTTCCATGGCATCCTTTGTCTGATAGTTCAGTAGCTGGAATATCAGTTTTGAGAAACATCACACTGAAAGATCTGATGAGTCCTTTCATTTCCCTTTTGAAAACACAAACCTTTAAAATTTGTTATTTAATTGATGATTTGCTTTTGGCACGGCACTATTGAAGAGTAGAGCATTGCATATTTTAAAAATGTGACTTTTAATAATTTTTTCCAGAGGCTTCATTTATTTGGAATCAGCCTTTTTAATGAATGGAATCCTAATCATACTAGGAAAATAACAGCTGCTCTTTATTCAGAAGGTGCTTCACTGACATCAAATATAAAACAAATACAAGAAAATAACTTTTGTTTAAGTATAATGCATTTGAGGCACAACTATCATTCCAAAGTAGCTCTAGGGCATTATTAGGGAATCTTATTCCTGGATTTCATTAACCAAATGAAACCTTTTCAGAAAGATTAATTTCAATAATTCTGTATTAATAAAGATGAAGGCTCACCTTATCCTCAGATAATCATGCCCAGTAGGTAACATTGCTACAGTGCCTACAAAAGTCTTCTTACATTTAGAAAAAATGCAAAGTCAGGTTACATTTCTAAAGTATTGGCAATAAAGCTCTTTCCAGTTTCCCAGCTGGTCAAGAGTTTTCAAAGTATCTTGGAGGTCTCTCTGATCTCAAAAAAAGTCAATGGTTTGATATGGCAACCAGGATTGAAATGTGTGATAAAACTCAGTAAACCAAAGAGAAAAGAAAGCATTTTCTCAAATGTCTTGGAGGCAAACAACTTCCAGTGAGCACTGGACTCAATATAATTTCAAGTCTAATTCATTTTTCGTATGTTTTATCAGCTGTGTGTTTTAGAAAGCCAGAGTCAAATTGAAACCAGAATGCCAGGTGGTTGCAGAGAAAGATAGAAGCACATTACAAACAGAAATACAATCAGTTTTCCCTTAAAAGGGACATAGAATATATTAAGCATTTTGATTGGCCCATGTTTTAAAGATCTGAGAGATTTCTTTTTTTTTATTGCCACAGTTGTGAAAAATACCTTTCACAAACGATTGTGACTTTTCATCACAAAAATGAATAGCTAGCATATTGCATCAAAATATTGCCATTTCCAGAAAATATTTTTCAGTATTTCGTGTTCTTTTGAGAAAATTAATCTTTTTCTGAGGCTTATTCTCATAGTTTGTATTTAAATTACCATGGGACAACTACAGCTATATTTCTCAGATTTTTGCTTATGGGTTCAAAAATGTTCTGAAGCAGTTGTTTCTTCAGCTTCTCCTCGAATAGAGAACATGATGCATCATTTCCAGCAAAAAATTAAGTCTATGCTACCGATGTCCAAACTAGTTATTAACTCCCCAGTGCATCAGCTGAGGAGTTTAGGTGTTCTTAAATCTTCAAGAAATAACCCTTTTCCTCTCTTTTTGCAACATCAAAGCTTTCTCGGGCTCAATTTACGTGGAAACATCAAGACAGGGAAGCAGTTCTCCAGCTGCATGGACGTTATTCCATCTACCACAATATTTCAGAGGCAGACACACCACAGACCCTTCCAACCCTCCCCTGTGCAAGAAGAGGTAGGATCATAGGCTGCCTAACAAGGCAAAGAGACATCTACTTTAAGCCCCTGTCTCCAAGCAGACTTAAAACTGAGTCATCTACTTCAGGAGCTGCATAAAATATGCTGGAGGACATAAATAATTCGCACAGCTCAAAAATTAGATTCTTTCCTGGCTTCTCTTCCCTACAGAGAAATGAACCCATCCTGATCAGCAGCTACTCCCAGCCTGGGCTTAGAATCAGGTTTTAGTTTTCTTCTTGCACTGATAGACAAGGAGGTACCTGTCACTTATCTAACCAGAAAAAAATAGACTTGCTAATTTTATTCTAAAGCAGAAGTGGAGAAATGAAAACACAATATAGGAGTCTGTATTTGCAGTGAATATATTGAAGACTTTATCCAAAATACAAAAAAAAAGCCCCAAACCTGTCTGTATTGAAAAACCTGTAAAAAGCAATCAGTATTTATAAATCTGAATTTTAAAAAACATTCTTTTAATCACAAGCACATACCAACACACATACAGGTAAGTCACAGGAGACAGGGAGGGTTCTGAGCTCACAGCCTTACCCCAGTGGTTTGATATTTGCTATCTCTCTTCTTACCCTCTTCTCATTACCCCAAAATCTTTTTCTCAGGCCCTGATCTAGAACTGACTTGGGAGCAGTGGAAGTTGTTTCACCACTTTTAGGGGCACTACTCTGAGAACTTCTTATTTTCCTGACTGCATTCCTTCTTCTCACTGCTGCAGTGTTTTTGCACCGTTGCAGTCCAGCTTTTACTGTTTAACTTACAATTCCAACAACTACTGATGTCAGCAATCTGGGTTTCAGCAAGAAATATGGACACATCATGCAGTGTTATATGCAACTATTCCCTGAACTACATTAAAATAAAAATTTCCCTGATACCTGCACATTTGGAAACTTATATGTATACCTACTTTTCTAGCACTAGCAGAACTAAGTTAGTGGAGAACCTCACACTTCCTTATTGTTAGCATATCAGACTTTTAAAGAATATGAATTTGAACTGACGGCATTATTATTTGCACCTAATTTTTCTGGGGACTCTCACCTATTTTTTTTTTCCAAATGTCAGACTCTAATCCAAATCAACTCAGCAGAATAATGCAATGATCACTAACATCAAGCAGTTCAAATATTAGAGGACTCATCACTTAGGCTTCTCCGCTGGCACTAAAATGTGTCAAAAATATGAGTTGTCTATCAGGAAAGACCTCATTTCATGGTGGAAATGCCACAGATAACAAGAAGATAATCAAACTTAATAATGAAGAATATGAGGAAAAAAAACCCTTGATTAATGAACAGTGATGTTTTCAGAAATGCTTTCAGAAACTAACTACTATATTTTCAAATTTTCATAGGCTAAACTACTGTATAACCTAATGGCTTGACCCTGCAAATGCTTCCATACATATGGTTCTTAATAGCACTTTCTGAATATATTTATGCAGCTTTAGGTGCTGAAGTTAAAAACAGAATGAAAAAGGAATATGAATAATCTTTGAGCTTACACACGTAGGAAGAGTCTTTAAGGAAACCTCAATTCAATGTCCAGAGTCTTTGACGCCAAAACGGTTTATCCTCTAAATAAAATTCACAGTAAAATTTTCTTAATCATCATATATACTTGCTTTCTTCAGTGTGTTATATAAAACAATTTTGTAACATTTTTCTTCTAGAAAAGAAGTTAGTCTAGAAAAAAAGCATTTATTGTTTCTAGAACACAAATTGCTGTGATTTAATTATTCTATTAGATGAGACAAATGTGTTTGATACGTGTGTTCAGCAAAGATTTGGAGAGTCCATTCATGCATAGAAAATGGACACATCCCTTGAGAAAAAATGCATCGTTCTGTCCCATTCCTGGTTAAAAAACAAAAAAGGGAAAAATAAAAAGGCTTTTGCTACAGCCTAATTAACAGAAAAGACAGCAGCAATGATACAGAAGCCCAACATTTCAGCACTTGCTCACTTGAGGGAAACTGATGAGAATTGGTACATTGCTTCTTAAAATGTAAGGAGTAGGCAAAGATAGAAAAAAGAAAAAGAACCTGATTCAAAATCAGAATGAACAATGAATTCATCAGGCTTTAGATCAGCAAAAGAAGAATGAATGAAGTGCAAATGCACACAATACTTCAGCAGCATTCAAATCTGTGAGAGATGTGCATAGACACCACATGCAGAAATGAACACTTTTCTTCAAATACAAAAACTTATTTTGGTATCATGTTTCCATCTACTTTTCTTCTCACAAGTGTAAGAAAGAAGTTGTTCAGCTTAACAAGGGTGAGTTAGCATGAAAATGTATGCATATTCTTTTTGACTGGAAAGATTTCCAGGATGAATTAATGTCACATGACATTATCAGTGCAGAGCATTAGGAACACATTTTTAAATTGCATTTTCAAGCTGATGTTTGCATACAATTTAGAATGGGAAAGTGCTTATGCAAAGACACATGTTGCAAAAGTCAAATACTTTCAAAAACTTATTTTCAGAGTAGATAATCAATGCAGAAAATAAATTGTCTATTACTACTCAGGAATCTGTAGTAAATGTAGTTTTTCTGACTTCTTGTGTAGCAGAACCCTTCCCAGGTGATCTTCCACTCTTATTTTCATGCAAAAGTTTAATTCTGATCTTATGAAAAAATATAGAATAAGAAAAAATAAGAGGTCCATAGAATCTGGTATTAGGCAGTGACTAAGCAGAACTCCCAGGACAATGTATTAGAGTTTTTCACATGAACACATTTTCTTCCTTTATAACCTTCAGTTTATGGTTGATAACAAAATCCTATGTTAATTTTTGCGTAGAAGTAAAACAACTTTCTCTTAATGTACAATTTATAACATCTCCTTTCTTCCCCTAAATTAAACAGACTGTCTTCGTAAGTTCTCTTTCTTTAATCACTTGTGAATGCTGGCCAAGTATTTTACAGTCTAACAGTGGTAATAAGGGTTTAATTTGAAAATAGAAGCTTAGTCCCCTAYGTTTTCCAAAGTACTAATAGTATTTATGTGTATATATATATGTGTGTGTATATATATGTATATATAAAATAAAATATTTTTGCAAAAGAAAATACTGCAGAAAGTAAGGTGATGTGTGTTAGATGTTGATATACTTTGTGCTTCTGGATAGTTAGCTTGAGATTTATCTCTGTGTGACAGAAATCAACTACTCCTTCCAATGTTTTTAGTTTGGTTGAGACCATTTAAGTGCAAGACAGTATAAAAATACATGTGTTATACTCTCGCCAAGCACCATGGCTGTAAAAATAATCGCAGATGTAATTTATAGCTCAGAAAACGTCAGAGTTATATTTGCAATGATCAGGCACTGGAAGAATATATTATGACTGCCTCAGCCACAGCTGGGTTTGGGATCCCTTCTCTGCAGTCTTAGATGCAGTATAAGCAAATCCCATGTGATAATTCTGGTTCTATTCAATCCAAGATGCACTGCAATATCCAGCTGCTCCATAGGACCTTGAATTGCCCAGCAGCTCCACCAGACTAAAGTGACACTGCCATTTAATCTAGTTTTAGTAAAGGACTGTGTAAATTTTGGAACTGTAACACGCATATTTTGTGTGGCTGCTCACCTCAATATGTAACTTTAATCAATTCAAGCACCTGAAAAAGGTACTACAGAAATTCTGACCACAAAGAAATACAGCTGAAGGTAGGCAGCTATCTGCAGGGGTGTGCCTGTTAACTTCTACAGCTTTCTGGGCCTCAGAGGTGGAACCAAGGCTGCAGCGGCCTGCAGGTTTTTCCAGTCGCTCAGAATGCGAAGCTCTCTCCAGAGCAGAGCAGGCACTTACAAAAACCCTCTGAAGGAAATACACCTCTTATTTAGAGCCATAAGTGGTTCCTATGTCCTRTGAAACAGTAGAAAAGCTGGAACACGTTCAGGTGATGAAAACTGATGTCTTTTCTTCTAGGATAACCTGTGTATTTTCGTATGATGAGAGAGTTTTTTAAAGAAAAAATAAAATCCCGGGAACCCACCAGCATCTTTATTTATCTAATGGGACATTAATACCATTTTCCCAGTGTTTGGATCCAGATTCTGGAGCTAATCTATCCAGACTGGAGGAGTTCTGGTAATGGGTCCTAGTTAGATCCTCACCTGTGGTCCCATCCTGCAAGCCACCATGGGTCACCCTGCTAGCGTGCTATTTGCCAAGGAAGGAAACTCAATTGGTCCTGAAGGCCACCAGAGGTCTGCATTAGGCTTTATAATCTGCACAGTTTTATGCAGGAGAACCCACTGGGACTGACACATCATTTCCATACAGGCCGAACCCCCCAATATCTGAGAGCACTGACACCCAATCTTTCTGGCGCTGTTTGTTGAGTTCTCTCTCCCTGTGTCTGTGTTGGACTTTGAGAGCATCATGTAGTCTTCCCTTTACCTCACACTCACTCTTGTGAGGAGTGGAGAGGCCGGGAGTGCCACGGGAGTACGAGTGTGTGCGTCACGTCCCTAGGCAGCTCCGGAGGAGTAAGTCGCCATCCAGGCCAGTTGCACAGGCAGGCCCACCTGCCCACAGCCCCCACCTGGCTGTGCAATTAACACCCAGATCTGGCAAATGGAGGCTTGGCCATGTGTCCCTACCACCCATCAAATATGTCTGCATTAAACAATTCACCCACCAGCTGCTCCTATTTAGTATTGCAGTGAGCTGGAAACACACAGCTCCATAGCAGAGTTAACTTTGCTGAACTTAATGGAGGTTATTGTAGAGCAAAATGGGGACTGACTCCTCTTGGAGCCTGGAGGACTGGCAAACAAGCTTTCAGACTTGCCTTTCCCCTTCAGGAATACACCTTACACAGAGCATCCTGCATCCACACAGCACATATAAATAATAACAAGAGTTTCCTCTGAAAATGCACTTCAGGATCATTCTGTATTAACAGAGTTCAATCAGAGTATTTTTCCTTATTTGCTGCAGAGATAGATGTATAGATATATTCAGGTGAAAAAACAAAGGAAATTTCTAATAAAACAGCAACAAGAGCTGGTTTGTTTTCTCTTGCCTCTTTACCACTCCTGGCTAATGGATGCCTTCTGCTCATTGTAGGTGTCACTGTGCTGATATATTATTTTCATATATTTCCACATTCCTTGAATCAATTCTAAGCAAAAGGCACTGGAACTAGGTTTGTCAAAACAAAACTACCCCTCAGAGCCAGTGAAGTTTTGACATCACTCTAGGACRTGCCAAATGCACTCATTTACTCTGAGCTCATTCTTGGATACTATTCTCTCTGGGGAGCAACTATACATCAAAAAAATGCTTTGTAAAAAGCTCTACTCATGGCTCTATGACAGATTCATTTTTAATATCTGTAAGGCACAACTTCTAAAGTAGGATTTCATGTATCAATAGATTTTACTTCCAGAAGCGTTGCTATGATCATGAACATTTCTTAACCAGCACGCACAAAGTCACCAGCAAAAAAGCCACAGTTGCACATAAATAACATCCTTTTCCCCTTGTTCTCTGAGAGTTTTATTGGTGAGGTCTTACCTGCCAAACTAAGCTGAGGAGACTCAGTGAAGACTGTCAGATGAAATAGAAACAGTTAAGAACAATTGAAGAACACTTTTAAGTCAGAGGCTGACTCTTTTTACCTGTATCAGAATCCAGATCCTGTAAAGCAGTTCAAGTTAATGAATGTTTCAGTGTGATGCCAGAGTGAGATCAGAGTATTAGCAAAAACTCTGTATTAATTCTTACATGTAAAGGTAAAAATGAAGGCCAAAAACATAAACAAACTCCCCCCAGAAATCAATTTTTCAGAAGATACTTTCACTGAAATGAATTTCAGTGTATACCCGGTGTTCTACTTGTGTCTTTTTTTCTAAGTAAAATCTAAACTAGCTGTGTCTGGAGATTAAGTTCTTCTTTAAAAGTATTTGTCACATCTAAAGCTGGAACTGACCATCACAGCTGCCTGTTAATGAAGATAATATAAAAAAACTATGCAGAAGGGGCAAAACTCAGCAAGAATGCAAAAACCAGAATCCCCTCACTAACCTCTTCAAACTGTTTGGCTGTATATATAATGTATATTAGCAGTAAGCAAGTGGCAGCCAGAGGCCCCAGTGAGTTTGGAGCCCTCACTGTGCTGATTATTGTATGAACATAAACAGGAAATATTCCTTCCCTCAAAATCACTACAACTGAGACATCAGCAATGCACATCAGGGCTTGCAGGAAGCAGTGTGGAAGAAGGATGCTGAACCTGAGGGCAACTAATTGGAACACAAGATTGTGAAATCTATTGGCTGAACATTCAGCCGCAAGCTTTAGAGATTTTTTTTTTTTATTCCATAAAACAAGTCGACAAGAGCTACAAATGAATCACTTGTAGCCTGTCTACTTAAGGACTCTCATTAAGGACGGGTATCACAGCGAAGACGGATCTTAAGACAGAAAAGAAAGGAGACCAGGATAATGGTTGTGTCTAATGACTTGGTTGTAAAGGTACAGAACCTAATAAAGCATGAGTTAATAAGCTCTCACTATGAGACAGCTTAACATGACAGAAAGGCATGGTGATGATAGAATTTCTATAAACATATTATAAAAATAACGTGGGTTGGTAGGGAGAGCCGTGGACAGAACTCCGCATTAAATATTAAGCACTTGCATTACCTGAGCTAGAGGATCCATTGCAGCAATCAGAAAATTGTTGCATACTCTTAATTTTATTGGTTGAGCTTTTAGAAGGGGAAAGAAAAAGCAATATATAAAGAGTTCAGATAAAAAATATTTATAGTGTCTGAGCTCTGGGCCCATTCCTGTGCTGCTGCTGCTCTAGTTATCTTTCTTTCTCAGTACATCGGGGGTTCTGAGCAGAGCCTACCACCCCTGAATCATCCTTTCTGACATGCAGGAGTTGTGTGAGCGGAGATTGACTTATCATTACAAAGTCAATGACCTAAATTTTCCCAAGACTTCTAGTAAAAACAAAACGTGATAATGAAAGTCTTTGCCTACCTAGTAGCTAGTTACAGTCCACTATCTTTCTTAAAATGCCAACAGTGAGTAACCAACGATGGAAAATGCTCGGGGAGAACACTTTCATTGTTTCTCCAATGGAAATTTTATCTGGGAGAAGGACACTGTTACAGTTTGACCAAAAAAAATAAAGCCTAGTTGCTGGTAAAACAGAACTTTATAGGATGTAAGACTTCAGGATTTTAGGACAACAATTAATAAAGTCATTCGCTATATTATTTCAGCTAATGCATCCTATGATACATTTGCTGAGACTAAAGCATTGTGTGAGTCACATTCATAAATATACAGTATAATGCCTAATGACTTTTTTCACTGTTCAAAGACTGAAGATTGTTTTCCTTTCTCTTTTTCTGGTTAGGACACTGATCTAACCATAGCCCAGAAAATATCTTGATTGTAAATTCCAGCCAGATAATTTAAAAAAAAAAAAAAAAAGGAGAACAATAAGGAAATAATTAAAAGCAGGAAAAAAAAAAAAAAAAGAAGATTAAGCAGAAGTAGAGTTCAGGGAATTTGGCATTTCAAAATTGGTATTAAGTAAATTATTATGACTTGGAAAAGAAAGTACAAGAAATATTTGCATAGCCACCACTATTGGGGAATCTGAAAAATAGAAAACAACTCTTGCTAAAAGCAAGCTGATTTCCAGGGAAGGATAAAATGCTCCCCCAAACTTATCATGGCTGCTCTCCTGACCCTCCTCTTCTCCCACTTCTCAGCCCCTTTTGCTCACTCCTCACCCACCAGTGATGGCAGATGGCTATGAGGAGCTGGAACAGGCTGCAAGGAATAGGCGTGTTACCGAGGAAAGGTACTCCAGGATGAGCTGCTGGAGGCAGGGAGATTATCCAAGGTTTCTGTCATTGCTGGACAGCAGCACGGCGACCGTGGCTCCCCTCGTTCCTCCCAGTATCCTTGATGGGAAGCGTTCTGGAAAGCGTCTCTCTGAAAAYAGGCCTGCTGAAGACAGAAAACAGAGTAAACATGGCAGCAAGAAGTGATCACTCCATCTTTGCTCATCGTGCCTCTGACAGATTCACACAGACCTAACACGACAGTTGCCTATGACTTGCAGAGCCCCACAGCCAAGGGGGAGGGGGAGTGAGGGCTAAGTGGGATAAATAATGATACATCCACAATAACAAGGCAGTGGTGTGGAAATCTGTCAAGAAATACACACTCCTGATAATAGGAAGAAAGCAAGGGCTGATCTTGTTTAATACAAGGCTGGAGTTAACACATTCTGCTACATGGGAAATAAACCAGCTCCTTTCTTCAGGAGCAGAGGTGCCCCTCCATCTGCATAATAGCTGTGCACAGCTTGGGATCACTTGATCTTCCAGACACCCCTCTCTTCCTCAGCTGGGTTGTTATCATCCTCTGTTATTATCTTCATATTTCCCCTGGTTACTATCAGCGTGTTACCTTTGCCTTTATGTCGACAATCTACCTGGCAATTTTCTCCTCTCCAGCTGGCTTCCGTGTTTCCTAGGTAAGAAAACTAATGTTCTTTGCTCCAGAGTGAATGTCCTATTCATTATTCTCAATGTACTGTGACACAGCAACACTGAATATCAAAAGCCTGCAGTAAATTCTCATCTATTTCTCAGTCATATATAACAATTAAGCAAACAGCACAGATAGCAACCTGCCTTTTATCATTCCTACTGAATTTAGATTTGACTGTGCTACATTTAACAATTGCCCAGACCCGCAATGCAAATGAATGTGTGGATAAACACTGTTTAATATTGCACACTATGATGTGCCAGAGAGCACTTCCATTGTACCACATTCTTGATGGTAACCCAGATAAATCACTTTTCATACCCAAACAGGCTGAAGCAGAATGCAATTAGTAAAAGAATTAGTGCTGCAAAGAAACTGTGCTGATACTGTGCTCAGCTGTCTGCATCCACACGGCTCCCGGACTGGCAGGGAAATGAACTCTTGCTAAGGGTTTGTCTCATTCTGTGCTCTCAGTCAAATCTCTGAAGGTAGGACTGCCTTGATGTCACAGTCTGGGTATCCTGTTTCCCCCAGAGTGGTTCTGAAAACTGTAGTCATCAGCATCTCACAGAATCAGAGAAATGGTCAAGGTTGGAAGGGAACACAGTGGGCCATCTAAGCCAACCTCACTGCTCTGGCAGGCTCCTCTCAGAGCACAAGGTACAGGATTGCATCCAGACAGTTCTTTAATATCTCCAGTGAGGAGAACTACACAACAATCTCAAAATCAATCTCAAAAAACTTAACAAAAGCAACAAAGATTGACCTGGTTCAGAAGAAGTAACTGAGTGTTTCATCATTCTTGACAATCACACTGAGGTACACACTGGTCATTTGGTCTCTCAGTTAAGTAAAGCTTAAATTCCCTCTTATCCTATAAAATTGACCACTACCACAGTAAAAGTCTTTCACCTTTTTTAACAAATGCATCAAAATCTGTAGACTTCAGCAAAGACACACGATCAGTAGCCAGCATTTCTCATGCTTAGAAACTTAGAGTTCTGCAAACTTTACCAAAATGGAGGTCAAGCTACCTCTAAAGTCAGAACATGCAAAAATCAAGTTATGACAACCTTAGACCAAAATCCAAATACAAAATGTCCACTTAAAAGTAGTAATTAAAACTAATAAATAAAACAGCAATTAAGCCAGCATTATTTACACTGTTTCTTCATTTAAAAACTACAGAATTATAAGAATTTAAATGAAAATGTTGTTGTCAATTTCCATTTGAAAAGGCTATTTAAGGAGGGCTTAATGACTTCAATTTTTTAAAGTCATTTTGTACTCATGGTTAATTAAATGCACAAGGACTTCCACTGAGAATCAGGATGTTCTAAATAATGTAATAATAACTTGTGTAACCAATTACTGTAAAATAAAACTGGATTATCCAATATGACCTGTCTGGCTTCAGTATTCATAATTTTAAATCCCTTTTAATTAAATCCTCAGGGTACTATATTTAATGTAAAACAACCATGACCTTCTTTATAATATAAATGTAGTAGCCATAGTGGGTCAGGAATGAGTTTTGATTCCACAACTGGGTGACTCATTCATCAGAAAATTTTCTGGGCTGTCATCCTATTTAAACAACATTATGAGCCAGTTTCTCAGCTGGTGTAAATAGGGTGTTTTAAATTGACTGTAACGGCACTAGGGCTTTATACCACTGCTCTTTATTTCTAAGCAACAGAAAACAGAGGAAAGTGTACATGCATTCTTTGATTTACTAATGAAGATGAGGTTTATTCTGAGAAAAAATATATCACCTCTTCTCCCTCCATCCTGTGCTTTTTGGTTTGGTTGTTGGGCTTTTTGTTGTTAGGATTTTGGGGTTTTTTATTGTAGGGGTTCTAGGGAGAGCTTGCTTCATTCTGGGTTTGGGTTTTGGATTTTGTTTTTCTGTTAATTAGTGTTGTGCTTTCCAGAACAGCATCAAGGCCAAGTGAGAACTTGTCATCTAAAGGGCATGACAATAAATATATCAAATTGGGGAGTGTTTTTTCTATGATGTTAGCAATCTACCCACACTTGCTATAATAGTTTTTCCCTTTTTCTGTTTTTTTTTCTGCCTATTTTTAAACCAGCTGAACTATCTTTTCTGCACAGTGAAGACCTGTAAGTATGTTATATCCTCATTTTGCTTTTTACATCATTTAAGTAGTTGTTATATTTATAAAACATAGATCTTCTCAAAATATGAAAAGTCAGGACTTAAGTGCAGACACACACTTAAGTGCAGACACCCAGACATGCTTAATATCCAGTCATGGAAAATCTCAAAATGAATTTATCAAATTTTTTCAAGTGACACTGATGAACCTTTCAAGATGCCTAAAATATGCTGCAGTTAGTATAGACAAAATGTGTTGCACACTAGATTAATAGACTGAATTTCATCTATACTATACTAATCTGAAAAAAAAAAAAAAAAGGAGTCAGGACCAAGAAATGATCAGAGAATATTAGAAGGCTGATTGTGGATATCTCATTGCTCATTTTTTCTTGCCATTGCCCTTCAGAGGATGCCTACAGAAGTTTAAATAATGACATAAGACCCTGACACCAAAAATGTAACAGAATTATGTAAAAAGCTATTCAGATTTTTAACTTATGTTCTGTTTTCTTGTGAAGGCAAAGTATGTAAGGGAATCACTGATGAACAGATCAGGGTGTCCTGACCTCAGCACTGGGCAGGTACACAAAGCATTTATTGCAATGCAGCTAACATTCCATTTTGCTAATCAAAAAATTATCAACTATTCAACAAGATTTAAGACCTTTTCATTCACAAGGTCACTTTATTCCTTCTTTCTGGAACACTAAGCAATCTATCTGACTTAGTATTTATTCTTTTATCAGAAGATTTTTTTGTTTGAAGAATATGGTCCGAGAATACATTCTGCCATGTTGCCATGGTTCAGCAATGGTGCTCCCCAATTTAGAGCTCCCACTGAGACTCACCTGGAAGGGACCCCTTCTCCCTGGAAGACATTCCTTTTCCCCTTTCCCCCACCCCAACGATGACAAGCCAGTACAGAATAACCTCCAAGTCATAACCATGACCCCTCCTAGCTACTGCAAGTATTAACCCTGTCCCGGCTGGAACCAGGACACACATATTACTTCTGTCGTATCAGAAAAAAAAAAAAATATCCCTTTTTCCTGCTTCTTTTAAAACCTAACACACAACAATCTTATCTTTACTGGACCTTACTCTTCTAGGATTGAGGTAACAGGACAAGAAAAAATTGAAGCAAACTGTTACCTACTGCTGTGGACTGAGTAGAAATGTGTGCTGCAACTATGAAATTTCAAATATAAGGCAGAGATATATAAGGAGAAAAAGAAAATTCCAAAAAAGTTAAGGTTTGGTAACGGATGTGTTTTTATTGTTTTCATATTCAGTCCTTTATGTTAATATATGAATATGCGCTGTGTGCACATCATGTAATCAGCTCATAGGGTAAGCATTAAGTTAGATCCTATCTTCATGCTCAGCACATTGATGAGGAGATGAACAAAACACATTTCTCTGATTTCTAATTCTTGATTTCCAGTGGGGAGTTGTCCAGAAGTATTAAATCAAGAGCCACTGAACCATCCCATTTCTATTTGTTAATGTTGAATAGATTTTATCCTTTTCCTTCTCACTTTCTCACGCTTTCTTAGTTTTCTTTCTTCACCAACACTTTTCATTAGCTAACAAGTCTACATATGCATACAAACGCAGAAATATAAGTATGTATTGCATTTTTTCCAGTGACACCAGGAACCTTTGGATGATGATCTAAATAAATAATTGTAATGTGTGTGTATGTGTTGTGCTCTCTTAATTTTCTATCCTGTGTTTGTAAGAGTTGTAACAGCATGGACACTACAAATAATCTGTTTGACCAGCAAATAGAGAATACTATAGATCCTAAAGAAAATGAGGTTTCTTCCTTTTTTTTTTTCCCTTCATCTCCATCATTAATCCTTCCCTGGGTAATACTTTCTTCTTGCTAGGAAAATAAAACAAAATAAAAGAAAACATGAACTCAACCACAGGAACGCTGCTTTACCATTTGAAGGTGTTAAAATATCACAGAAACTAAGATATAAGACTATGTAATTCCTTGCTGTAGGGGTAACTGAAGTGGAATCTTCTTTCTTTATATTAGTGTTTGATCCACTGGCTATTTTTCCAAATAAATTAGAACTGAACACATTTCAATCATCCTGGTTTGCTCTAGCTATTGTAAGCAGCAGCTGCATAACTCTTCTCAGCCACAGACAATCTCTGAGCCCTCTTCAGGGATAGTCTTAGGCAGGTTTTCAGACACAGCTCTTATACATCACTATAATGAAAGTGGCACTTTCTTTTTTACAGAGTCTGGTCTCCTGGTTGCTTCTAAATGCTCTCTTGCATCACTGGATAGAATGGAAACATTTTCTCATTCTAAGTACTTGTCTCTGTCCCCAGTTAATGTTATGGCAGGAACTAACTCTATAAACAAAAATATTACAGTGATGACATTCCAAAATTTCAGCTGCAAATTGCCATCTCTACTGTCCTTCATATTTTTAGTCTTTCAGATGAAAAAAATGGGTAAATTCTGATGGGAAAACGTGAATAAATTTGCTGAAAGTATGCCCTTCCACTGAAGATTTTCCATTTATCTTAGCCTGTTAGCTACAATTTCTTACGTTGCTTTTGCTTAGAAAATACAATAAATTTCATAACTTGATGTCAGGAATATGGCTAGCAATAGACGCCCTATTATCTCTGTCTTAAGCCCTATTCTTTAACTGCAAGATTACTGCAGGAGTCTTTAATAATTAATTTTGCAAAAATTCTCTTTTTTAAGGTCACACTGCAGCTCTTACCACAAGTTACCTTACATGTATAAGATACATAGATACATGAGCACTTTCTAGGAAGGACAATTGAACAATATCAAAGACTAATAAAAATCTATGATGAATAAATAAAAGAGATTCATAACAATAGTGTGAATAAGGCATATTATGCAGAATAATATTTAAGTTAGATAATGCAACTTCGTTTAAGTGGGTCATGGATAGAATGTCCCATGTCTGTCAGTCTGTCAAAAGTACAAACCAATTATCATAAATCAGACAAAGGCAAAACATGAAACAAAACAAAACAAAACAGAACAAATCTGTTTTTTTCATGCTTAGTTTATTTATACATTTTTAAGAAGTTATAAGCCATCTATATTCAGAAGCTTTTGTTTTTATTTAGTGGGAAAGATGAGAAAAGGAGTCTAAATATGCAAAACCTGAAAAAAGCATACCTGCAATGAAGTTTCACGCTCATGGTCCCCAAAGCATATATGTAGCTGTCAGCATCACAGCTCATAAAAACTGCCTACGTACAGTCACAAGTGCTCAGGGTTTACCAGAAGCCAAACAGGCAGATGGATCATTCTCTGTATATGTATCTACATAGTTTTACTCTTGCTGCATACCACTGATCATCCTCCCTCCATCTGCAGGCTCCCTTCGACTGCACGTTTGTCCTTTTTGAACCCCATAGCAAGCTATTATAAATAGGAGAACAGAAGTGTGGGTTGATGTGGTGTACATGTACTCGGCATGCGCTTGACCCAGCTCCAATGAGCATGACACTGGATATATGTACATGTTATCATATAAATTTATTCTTTAGTTCATTGTAAGTCCCAGCTCGTACATCCACCACAGTGCCTGCATTTTGGTATGCCTCGAACTTCAGCTTTGGAATGTGACAACTGGCATGCTGATAAGGAAACTTGGTTGGAATATATGAACRTAAGAATATCCATATTAGCTCAAACCAACCAGGGTCTACTCCAGTAAACTGATTCTAACAATGGACAAAAGTCTGGAGGACATGATACCAACAAACAACAACAATCTGTATCTCTCCTTATCATTCTCCTTTCCTCCAGGTACTTTAGTTTCAGAGATCTGCTGAGACCGATGAGGGGCTTTTTTGTTTGGTAAGCCTTGATAGGTTTCTTCTGCATCAGCTTGTCCAATCTCCCCTTAAGTCCACAAAGATGTTTTACATGCAAAATATTCTTCAGCAAAACTTTTTCCTGTCTCATGTCTTGTATAATCAACTATCAACAATCACCTCTCCTCTTAAAAAAAGGTGAGTTCTGTGAGTTTCATTTGCCTGTCTCTTGTTCTTCAACTGGAAGAGACTGTGAACAGTTTAATCTCCACCCACTGTCTTCATATCACTCAAGAATTTTTTTAAATTTCTATCACATCCTTCCCCCATGTCAACCCTTTTCCAGACAGAAGACTTGTAGCTCACACAAGAGTTCCTTGTATGAAAGCTGTTACAGACAGTTGATCATTCTTGCCACCTTTCTCTGCATTTTGTCTAGTTCTCCTTCATGAATTTGAGATGAGAGGCTCAGGACTGCATAGAAATTTCCAGGATATGTCTGAATCCATTACTTTATATGGTGGAAATGATCTCTGTTTTGCTCTTACTTTCTTTATAATTCCCGACATTTGCTTTATAATGGCTACCGAGCACCAGATGACATTTCAGTGCAAATCTCTTTCTCAGCAACAAAAAATTTCTCCTGACTGGCAACAGTTATCTCAGTGCACTTTGTATATGAAAGTAGAATTCTTTCCTCCTCTCATCCTTCTACATTTAACTATGCTGAATTTCATCTCCCCTTTTTTTTTGCTCTTTCAATTATTTCATAAAAACCTCCTGCAATTTTTTCTAGTCAGACCTCATCCTACCTTGAATAATTTAGTATCATCACCCAACTTTCTTACATCACTGCTCACCCTGTTATGCAGGTCACTGATAACCATATTAAGCAGAACAATTCCCTGCACATATTCCTGTGGAATTCTACTGCTCATCTCCCTTCACTGGGAGAATTGACTATTTACTTCTACTTTCTCTTTCCTGTTTTATAACCAATTATTTATCTAAGTAATGACCCTTTTATGTCTTATGCATGGCTGCTTAAAATATCTAAATCCAAATAGATTATATCAATCAGATCTGCTTTATCCATATGCCTGCTGACCCTTTCAAAACCTCCAATAAATTTTCAAGACTAGTTCCCTTTGCAAAAGCCATGCTGACTTTCCCAAGGTAAAGTACAGCTATCCATATCTGCACCAATTCCATTCTTAATTGTAGTTCCTCCTAATTTTCCTGCTGTAGACACCAGGTTTAAAAGCCAGAACATCTGCAAATGTTGTGCAGTTTGTTTTTTTTTTCTCTAACTGATATTTTGTTTGCCATCCCCCAGTTTTCAGCAAAGCAGTTTTAAATTAAAGATCAGATATCAGTGTTATTAATTCAGGTACTTCATCTCTGAGTTTCTTTGGAAAGTCTAAACATTCCATGCTCCTTTCAGGTTGGTTCTCTTCACTTTGACAGTTAATTCCATAATCTCCACTTGTGTCTTCTGGAAATACTCTGCAAAGAAGAGAGAGAATGAAGAATTTTGCATGCAGATAGAAGAGTCAGGAAAGTTGATTCCATCCAAGAAGAAGGAAGCTTATCAATTCTGTAAAGTCCTCTAAAAAAGCAGAAAGCTCAAAAGTGCTTAATTTCCCTATTTAGACAGAAAGCCAAGATATTTAGTTTTTCTTTTTAGGTTAGATTCTTACTGGGGCTGCAAGAATGTAACCACAGTCTTTCTAAGCAATTACAATATCTACATATGATATGGCTAAGATTTTTTTTCCTTAAGGATTTTTGGGCATTTCAAGACTAAGAGGTGATCTATTTGCTTGTCCTTCCCTTCTGTAGTTACCAGCTATATAAGAAGTTTTAACTAGATGAGAAACATTCTCATACCTAGATCTTGCTTTTAACATCCCCTCATTCTTTAAAATAGGCTATCTTAAAATACTGCTGCTAATTTTTGCTTGCTCCCCTTATGCAGCAGAACATAGTACAGCCTTATGCAAGCAACAAGTAACTCTAGAAAATGAAAAATTACTGGGGAAATAATAAAGACTTGATAATTTATGGTATATGGCAACACTGACAATATGGAAAAATAATTGCATGCACATGCAGGCTACAGAAGCACCTCTTAACTTTCCTGCAGTAACTACTTGCAGTCTTCTGCCATGAAAGAGATTGGCTTAAGGTAGTGACTGAGATTGCATTTGTAGTGGGGTAGGTGCTCAGGCAGTCAGGTATTGCAGCTCAGCTGATACCTCAATTTATTCAATTGCAGTAAACACTTACTTACATTTATATGATTTGAACCAGGAAAACTGTGTCTCTGATGAAAATAATATAGTTTGTATCTGTTTCTACTCCAAGCTGCAATACACTAGAAAGTGAGCAAAGGCTTATTCTCTTAAGGAAAGACTGCTTGGTCAGCAGATGTTCTGCGAAGTGGAAGATGGACAATATATGGTGTAAGGCCATGTGTTCTTACAGCAGTCATCTTGTTACTCAGAGCTTAATGCACTCTGCATTCTCTTCTCATTATAACCTTTATCCTATTCGACTATAAACTCATTAGGCTCTGTCAACATGACAAGCTGTCCAGTTTGCATCTCTCAGCTATTTGGATATTTGCTAATAACCATTTTTTATTTCACATCCACAAGTCAGCATAAGTAATGTACAACTTCAGCCATCTTGTATGTCACAGTAATTAGGCCATTGGCAACGTGTGAATTTTGATCATCTGGCTGAAACAACACATCTTTTTAAACATATTTTTGTAAACATTGCTAATCTAAACTTTCATGCAATTAAAATTGTGTCTTATTTTGAATAAAACAATTGTAACCTCTTGTTATTTATAGTCTCATGAACTTCACAAAATTGAATTTAAAATTGCATATTGTGTATTTTCACAAATTATGATGGTCTTACCTCCATATTTCTATGTTAATACACGCACTCTGGAAATTCAGGAGGTTTTTTTCAGCTCCTGAAAGAGACCCATAAAGAAAAAAAACATGGTTTTCTGTTTGCACTGTGATTTCAAAGTCTAGAGGTACTGCTCTAGCAACCTGGCCTAGTGGAAGATATCCCTGGGGGGACATGGCAGGGGGCTTGGAACTAGATGATTTTTAAGGTCCTTTCTGACCCAAACTGTTCTACGATTCCATGAAATTGCAACAACTGAAAACRTTTTGAAAACACAATAAATACCAAGTATGTTATCTTCCAGGTTTTTGTCTTTTTTTATTGTTATCTGAGAGACATGTTAGACTTCTTATTTTAAGGTGTGAAAATAAAGCTGTGTACCTTGGTACCTTGGTAAAGTGCATCTTTAACATCCACTGCTGGTAAGGGTTATGAAAGAAATGTTGACTAATTCCAACAGTGTCATTAAAGTAGAAACCAAAATACATTCTATAGAAGATATKTGAAATTATCATTTGTAAATTTTGATAGAAAACAAGTGAGTTTGTTTCCTCTAATCCATCTTTCTTGGTTCATGGAAGTAGAGTAATAGCTACTGGGTAAAACCAAAAATGAAARAAAGAAGAATCATAATTGTTTCTAAGCTGCAATTTAGTCATTAAGCAACAGTACAGCTGCATTAATCAATTTTTTAAAATTTAGATAAAATACCCAATTAACTTGAGAAAAGTAATTTAGTTTGGTTTATAATCAAACAAAGATCACTTTTCAGCACTCAAAGATTATTTTTGGTATAATTATTTTTGCTTAAGCATCATTTGAATTGCTAGATGGAATTGCTAATTATCTAATTTGATATTGATTACATTGCTGTATTGTTTATTTTTACTTAAATACAAGGAATGTCTTGTTACTGGTGATAGTGACAATTGATGTACTATTACTCTTGTTCAAATATTTTCATACAAATATAAAATACCGAGATAATTTTATGTATGTCAGTAACCTTCCTGTAAGCTAATGGACTACGAAGATTTAGTAACCGGTAAAGGTTGATTGGTCTTTGCGTCTCCTATATCAAACACAAGATTTTAAACTTTAGTTTTAGGCAGTAATTTTCTTGGTTTTCTATAGTGTCTTAAGAAGACATTTCACGTATTTTTTGACTGAAGCAGTAAGATCTAGACACAGTGTCTAGATATTAATTATAGAACTAGGAATTATGTGATGTTTTGTTAGAAATTAATGATGTCCAAATTAAACAGAATGTTGCATTTCCTGTTTTTAGAGCACTTGATTACTGAACTATGACAGTTCAACTTGCTAAGAGGATCCACCATTGGTCATTACAGAAAAATTTCCTCAGTATCAGACTTAGTGAAAGTGTCAGATCCTAGTTTTTCTCCCTAAGGACTAAACACAGTACGAAGAGCTTCAAAACGTGCAAAACAGTGCAGAAGAGGTCTGTGAACAAATAGAACAGCTGTTTTCTGTGTTCTCTGCTAATTCTGCTCATGCAGTTTAGGAATAGCAATGTCTAAACAGGTTAGTGTATTGTCCTGGCAATTTCAGGAACACTTTGACATACATGGCACACCTGCGGCCATAGATTAATCACTGCTGTCCATCAAACATTCTAGACAGTGTGTCTTTACAGAAGGACTGATGCAGCATCATGCTATTGAGATCTCTGGTTGTTTCAGTCACAGTGATGATTCTGCTCATCATCTACATAGCAGTATCGCAAGAATGAAAAATCCAAGAGAAAGACAGCTAATTCAACGATCTCCATAATTTTACCATGATCAAATTCCTATCACTCACTTCAGGAAATGCACCAGTTAACATGCTAAAGACCCTTGTGATAACTTCTCTTTCGTTAACAAACTGGAATTTCACCTAGAGTCATGCAAGATAGTCTGTGAAACATACTTCACCCCAAGAGTCATACAAAAGGGTGCATCTGGTACGACAGGTTGTTGATGAAATCACTGACTTTCAAAAAGGAAACGTGAGCCGTCCCTAAATCATGTTTTTTATCCAATAACTGACTAATTTGAAATATATGAAGGCCTGAAACAAGGTGCTGGGTAGCAGGACAGGTATTCCTTCAGCTCTCTTTTTTGTCAAGCACCATATTTTGTCAACGGGGAGTTGAAGCTGAAACGCCATGTAAGGAAAATTGAAAGCAAGGCTCCACAGAGCAAAGCTCTGTGGGGAGCTCTAACCAATTGACAAAAGGAGCATCATATTCAGACCTCAAGAAAATGTTACAACTGTTGCTTCTGTGTTTTGTGCTAGGTTTGATAGTGGCAGCACTGGAAGAGCATTCTGCACACAACTAAAGCATTAGGCCTTTCCGCAAAATTCTTCTTGTGGCTCATAACAGAGCTGGGAAACAGAATTGCTAAAAAAAAAAAAAAAATTGAAATACATTCTGAAAACAAAATAGGAAAATTTTAAATCAGCGCCAGATTTCTGGAGTCTCTGCTCTGATTCTGCACTGCAATCAGAATATGCAACACTTTGTGCCTCTCTGGACCAGAAACCTGGTTGCATGATAGACAGGTTCAGGACCCGCAGTCAGATTTAATAAGCGAACTCATCCTTAACACATCACCAAATGACATCAGCAAAAGACAGGGATATGGTTGTTGCAGCCAGGGAAAAGGATTTTTGTCCCCCAATAATAAAGGAGAAAGGTTGTCAAACTATGGTACTTCAGTAGAATGATGTCTATGGCAGACAAGGTAAAGACTCAAAGACCTATTTTTTATTTTGCAAACAGACACCAAAAAAAACTCACCAAAAAAACAAGACAAAGGCAAGATGAAAAAGGCACTCAGAGTTCAACAGGAAACCTTTTTGCAGCTCTTGAACCAGTCAATATTCCTATGCTACATGTTTTCTTTTGCATCCCATGTGTACTAATGACAGATTAACGAGCCACATAGGTAGCAGTGGGAGTTTGAAAGCCAGTTAGATGCTGTGAATTTTCCCAAACGTGTCAAAATAAGAAAAGTGACTGTGCTAAATAACTCAGTGTTGATACACTGGAGAAAATGAGTGCTTAATAAAATTCGGTGCTTTTATTTGCCTCCTTGAGACATGGCAATGTAGCTGCTCCACACTGAGAAGCATAGAAGCACACATACAACACAGACAGAAGATATAAATCTTCAAAATCAGTATTTCATTTAAATTTCCAGTCGTCTGCTTATGAAAGAATATTGAAAAATATGTCATACTAATATGAGTGCCARAGGGTTTTTCTCATTAATTTTTGTTACAGTAATGTTTTGAAGACATTTTGAAGACATGGAACCTTCATGGACGGGTCTTTTTAATAGTTATTTGTATGTAGAAAATTGTAGAAAACTCAATATAAGTATCCATCCAAAGAGGACACTTCTGGCTAAGCATCACAAGTCCCTGCTTCTCTAGTACTCATCCCTGGAAAGAAATTTTGTGAATCAAATGTTTTGGCTTTATRTTTGACCTACAGCCTTCCTGGCTCACTGACAGTAACCCTGTGGAGGTAGAAAAGGAAAGATGTGGAGGCAAATAATATTTGGCAGCCCATTTCTAGCTAATGTCAATTTTAGTTTTGGCCTGAAGTGCAAAACTGGAACTGCCAAGATATTTTGGGTGAAGACGCAGGAAGAAAATATTTATTTCAGATTTTGTGAAACGGTAGACTTCTAGCATTGTTTTTGGAAAAAAAAAAAATCTTGTTTGAAACCCCAAATCATTTCATAGAAGCACTTTACTGATCTCTGTTCTGATATCTGTTCAGTACAGATAGCTGCCTTTGCCAGAGAAAAATTTTTTGTTACKTGGATGGGGACTGATTCCAGTTCAGGTAAAATAACACTGTAGAAAAACTGTTATGGTTCACCTCTCCAAAAGTAAAACATAGACGGAAATTTGCTATTGATCCTCATAGCACTAGAAGTTCCCATGACACCGTCCTTTTGAAAGACAGAAAAAAAAGTACTCGAAAGACAGAAAAGTCAAACCACTCACTTTCCATACAAAGGTGAACAGACTAACCCATTATCCAGACAGTACAAATATGTGTTCTATTTAGCCATAGTTCATGCTTTTAAGAATCGCCTGCTTGTAGAAAGCATTTAACAAATTTGGGGGAACTATGAAAACAACAACATGGATATCTCTTCCATATTAACACATCGCGAGGTGGAAATGTTCCAAAGGTAGCCTTGAACCTCAGCAGGGTGGATTGGAGGAGCAGTGATGAGCTCCCACACTGCAATTTTAATTACTAGAAAATCAAAGTTGTACATCAGATGTGGGATTTTTCTCTCTAAATCAAAAGGACAGCAGCGAAGCGATCAGCTTTGTGCTAGACAAGGAAAGGACCTCCCCTGTGGAATGCATGATCTAAGAATACATCTGAAAATAACCATGACAGCAGCAGAAAAAAACACACATCTGTGAGCTTGCAGCTTCCTCCTGTACTGTCTTGGTGAAAGGTGAAAAGGAGGCACACAGAATATTTCCAGCAAGCTGTCCATATATTTTGCAGGTTGATGCCATCTTCCGTATTGAATCCAATGCTGTGAGTTTGCTGACCTTCCAAAAGGAGAAAAAAAGAGTATGTCATTTATAATGACTATTGACTTTTTCACTACAGGAAGTGTCCTCACTTATGATATTATTTAACTGAGTCACTATTTTAAAACAAAGTTCTTAGATCAGAAGCTTGATTTTTTCCTTATTTAGAAAAAAAAAAAAAAATCTACCTTTCTGAGACCAACTCATAATAAAGCAAGCAATAGATTTATGATTTTTGCCTAATATGTCTTAATATTAGGAAGGATGAAGGGATATAACAGTCTTAAAAACCAACAGCAAATATGAGCTTAAAACTAATAAAAGGAAATATAAGGTGAGCCAACCACTGTAAATATCACACATATTTATCTGCAAAGCTTTGCTATCATTCGGTTTCTGAACAATACCAGACAAATAAAACCAAGTATCCTTGATTGTCAGTGGTCCCTATGCTGAAGAAATATCACTTATTATTGACAGAAAAATAATGATTTCTTTCATATTGACCCCTCCCTGACAGAAACGCTTTTGTATGGAAATTTTCTTGGTTTCGTTTTAATTTTTTTTTTCAGGCTATACTAAATGCACTGACATTTCTGAAGGCAGTTCAGTGATGTCTGATGTTGGCTTCTCCACCGGAAAAATGGCACAATCTCTTATAAAAAATCCTATAATAGTTAAGGATTTTAAAAAAATGCAGTTATAAGTTTCAAAGGCATAATGCAGGCATTTTCTGTAGATGGGAAAGCTCTTTAGCCAGGGTGTCCAGCTTAGAAAGGTACCACACATCCCTGAGCCCACCTGCCTTCATCCCAATGGAATTGGATGAATCATTTTCCATAATATTAGAAGCATTTTACTGATAGGCCATGTATGCCATTAGCATATCTTTAGGAACACCTTACATGAAAGTATGCAAGATTTGAACTTTGAGTGCTGTATTTTGGGTACCTCAATTCAAGAAGGAGATTGAAATGCTGGAGCATGTCTAGAGAAGGGCAAAGAAACCGGGAAAGGATCTAGAAAACATGTCCTGAGAAGAATAGTTGAGGGATCTGGTGTTTAGTCTGGACAAGAAGAATCTCAGGGGGGACCTCATTGCTCTCTACAACTACCTGAAAGGAGGCTGTAGTGAGGTGGGGTTGGCCTCTTCTGCCGCATCTGAAGTGAAAGGACAAGTGGAAATGCCCTTAAATTATGCTAGCAGAGGTTCAGATTAAATATTAGGAAAAAAAAATCACTGAAAGAGTGGTTAGGCACTGGAATAAGTTGCCCAGGGAGGTGGTGGAGTCACCATCTCTGGAAGTGTTCAAGACGTGTCTGGGTATGGCACTTGGAGACATGTTTTAGGGGTGATTATGGTGGTACTGGGTTGATGGTTGGACTAGATGATCTTGAAGGTCTCTTCCAAACTTGATGGTTCTCTGATTATGTGATTCTGTGGTTTTGTTTTTTTTTTTTTTTTGATCACTACTGTAGACTCTTGAGTATACCATTTTTTGTGTTCAGACTTGATCTCTGTCACCCAGCATCTACCTGGAGTGCAGCAGTCCTTCCATGCCTTTTTTCACATCATCCACCTGGATCACAATTGTTTTTTCATTGATTTTTCATTGATTAGATGATTCTGAAGGTCTCTTCCAACCTTGATGATTCTGTGATTCTGTAAAGATGATTAAAGTATGTCTGCCCAGATGGACGCATCAAAATTCTTACTCGCTCAGGAGTATACAAAGCAATTATCATCCAGTAATGACTTTAAAATTAAGAAAATATGTTGCATTTTTGAGCCTCAGGCTAAGTTTACTTATTCATTGTCTCAGACTGAATCTGAAGAAGTCTCCAACATTGCTACAGACATTTTAAATATTTTGCTAGAGGCTAATTTTTAAATAACTGACTGACTAATTAGTAGCATCAAAGTGTGGAACTCTGCATCACCTTTGGTATCCACTTACTGCCATAAATAAAACTTTTCCTATGCTGTGGCAGTTCTTCGGTGCTGATTTGCTCTAGACCACTTTTCGAGTGAAGGCAAAGGACAGTTTTCAAAGCTGAAATTCTGCATAAAAGGGTGCAGCAGATGTAGTCTTCAGATTGCCTAAGTCCCCATGACTAAATGGTTGTCTTCTTTCACTAGGCTGAGCATGAGAAAATGTTATTCTGTTCCAACCTGAGTCCTTGGCAATATATGGAAATTCTCTTAAGAAAAAAGGAGGTGAATATACAATTTCTGGCACCATCTTCTCTACTCCAAACACCTTCTGTCATCACCTCATCTCATCTCCTTTCTAGGATTTTTTTTTATTCTCCCTGCCTCCGTTTATCTTTACTTTTGTCATAAGTGATTTTCTCCTGGAAGACTGTATTTGACTTCTCTGCTCTGCCAACTCTTTCTGCTAAAGCAAAAAGAAATCATTAAGAATTCAGGGTCAAACAAACCAAAACAAATAATCCATAATCAGTGCTTTGGCATGTCTGAAAAATAGAAATGACTCCACATGTTTTAATTCCTAGCAGGCTGTTCGATCTGCAGTGTTCCTGTGCTACACAGACAGCATAAAAGGGAATCTCCCTTCCTGCTCTGGGTCTCTCAACCCTTCTCGTTCTTTCTACCAGGGACAGAAGAAAGGACAGCCTAGAGGAGGCAGACAACACTCCATCTTTTTTTGGGATTTCTTTGGCAGTTCAAAAGTCTGTCTGCCAGACTATATCTAAAGGCCTTCAATCTGCTAAGTTCTGCCTTGCATAACTGGGAGGCAAAGAAAAGACTGTCACTTAAATGACCCCTACCCCACACTGGCATAGCATCTTCTAGTTGCAAGAAAATAGCATAATTTTAGTTAAATTAAAAAATCAAAAAAACCCTCCTCAAAAAAAAAAAACAACCCCGAAAAAAGATGGAAAGTGCAAAGCCTTTATTTTGCACCCCAAATTCCCCTAAATACCAGCACCTAACAGGATATCACATCATATAAACAGGAAAGATGTTCACCTCAGTGTTCTCCAATCACCTGGGACAGTGCACAGACATTGCCTATTATGGTAACAGGTAAACAATACCCTGTAAGGTCACAAACTACAATTATCACATCTCATTGGTCCAACACTGTCCACAAACCCACAATCCTCTCTCAGCCCATCCCCGGTGACCTGGATACACTCCCAGGGTCACCTCTGGGTCCAGGCAAGAGGCTCTCTCTCCAGCCCTCAAGGCCTATCTCTGTTCCAGCACATAGTGCACCCCAACACTAAAACTCATTTATTCATCAGCAAAATGCAAGAGAAGAATGCAATTTAATGTCTTCATTACACCACAAAGCCAGACTAAACTCAGCATGGGAAAGGGTTTAAGACTGTCTATATCTTATGCTGAATTCAGTGATGTATATAATTAAAATAACCAATTAGCATAACTAAATAGTCCAAGGATTTCCAACACCCCTATTAACTTGGTATATGAGTATATCATTGTCTTAAATGTATTTTCTTCCCAGTAGCACTGTCAGATAGCAAGGTATTATTAATTCCACACATGGAAACTGAAGCTCAGAGTGCTGAGATGGTGTTTGTCTGGCATTGGCATACAAGCATGGCAAGATCCATGGGTAATTAGGACACATGGCCTGTAAAAACGTCATGAAACTTTCCAGGTTCAAATTCGCATCTCTGACAGCCTCCAACCACCAGCTCAGATAGAGCCAGTCTGGTACATCTGTGAGGTTTTGCTCTACACAGGTTTAGTGGCACTGCAAAACTTCCACAAAAATAGGGAACTGAACCGGAGCTATGAAAATGAGAGAGTCAATACCCTCAGTATGAGGCCACCCTTTCTTTTTAGGTGYTGAATTATGCCAAGGACATATAACAAAAGGCAGATGCTTTGGAGCTGATCTTTGGACTCATCACTACTTAAGAGGAATAGGAATGACACAGCAGGTGTACGTTACAGAAATGCTACCTCCTTTATATAACTAACATAGAAATAGATTAAAACTTTAAATAGAATTTCTCAGTTAACCCTTGCTCTATGCAATCTGCAAGTGAGAATGAAAAAAAAAATGGACCAGAGTAATAGCATTTTGTACCCACTTCACAACAGTGTGACTGACAAAACGAAACAGAAGAAAGCAAATTAGACCCCCTGTGTGTGTTATATTGTTTTCCATATTTGAATGCTAATGGCTTTCACATTTATGCAGCTCACAATGAGCAGGCAAATAAAATACCGTCTGCCCTACGCAGTCACTTATATTCCAAAAATGGTGTGTAGACATTGTCAGTGAAATTTGGGCCACATCATTTTATCGATTTTCCAGCAGTCTAACAAAATCAATGGACAACTCTGCTTAGTAATCAATGGTATTATCTGACCATTAGCTGGTATTAGAAGAGAGACCCAAACATCTGATAGACATAGCTAATAGCATGCATGTCTCTTTAAAGCTGTGCGGGTCAAACCACAAAAGTGATGGCAACTTTATCTCATACGGAAAAGCTGCTAATGGAAAAGAAAATAACAGCAGGAAAAAAATGTTGCTATCACATCATTTCTTAAAGAAGGCAAATCACCAGAAAGCAAGTTGTCAGGGCTTTCTGTGAAGAGTAAGCATTCCCCAATATGAGAGGGACATGGAGCTGTTGAAATGAGTCCAGAGGAGCGTCACGAAGATGAGGGCTGGAGTACCTTTACTATGAGGACAGGCTGAGAGACTTGGGGCTGTTCAGCCTGGGAAAGGCTCCAGGGAGAGCTCACAGCACCTTCTTGTATATAAAAGACGGCTACAAGAGAGATGGATAGGGACTTTTTACAAAGTCATGGAGTGAYAGGACAAGGGGTAATTGCTTTAAATGGAAAGAGAGTAGGTTTAGATTAGATATTAGGAAGAAATTCTTCACTATGAGAATGGTAAGACAATGAAACAGGTTGCCCAGAGTTGTGGATGCTCCATCCCTGGAAGTGTTCAAGGCCAGGCTGGATGGGGCTTTGAGCAACCTGGTCTAGTGGAAGGTATCCCTGCCCATGACAGCGGGGTTAGAATTGGGTGATCTTTAAGGTCGCTTTCAATCCAAGTCACTCTGTAATTCTATGATATTAAACAGTCACACCAAAATCTTCAGCAATTCAGATTAGCAGTTGCTGTTGAAAAACTTACCCATTTCTGTTAGCAACAGGAATGTGTGGGCAAAACCTTGAACCCATTCATTAAGCCACAAATCTTGGCAACTTAATTTCATGCACTTCTGGTTAGTACTAAGAAAATGAGCTAAYAGGGTTCAATAACCCTAAAACCAGAGCCAATTCACCAGATGGACTTTGAAGTCACACCTTACATTGTCAAGTGTATGTGTTTTCAGGGCTTGTGATGTTTTTAGCCATGCTGCTTCCCTTGATCTGTGCTGAGTTTTGAATTGTTCAGACACCATTTGATCAAGCTAAAAAAAAAAAAAAAGGAAAAAAAGTGCATATGTGTGCTACAGTGACTTCAAGTAGAAACACAGCTAATTTCACTTGCCTCAAAGACAGAGACTTCCTGCACAACATCTCAGACTTAATGCTCAGTAGGACAAGAGAATATGAGGCGCTCTCTAAACCAGTTAGATACCTGCTGAAACTGAAACAACATGTTTAAAGCTATCCCAGCTGACTTTATTTTATATTCTCTTAATTTCTGCTTGGGTATGTCTGGGTGTCACTTCAACACTGGTACCAGTGTCCATGTCAGTATAGCTGTTCTTTTGGGCAGAATTTTACTTAATGCCTTCAGGTTTTTTAATTAATGAATGCTATTTACTGCCATGCCAACATTTTTGGTCCCAGCACAATTTTAAAATGGGGGGCCTAGCTCAACGGAACCAGACAATGAGCTGATATGATAATTGCTAATATGAGGTGGGAGGGCTGTAAAAACCACCTTTGGTTTATCCCTAAACACTCATCAGTACATTGTTCCTTTTGGGGAACTATATTTCTGCCTTTGGTCATGCATTGATCTATTAATTACTGACAGTCCAAAGAGCTGTATTGAAAATATATCAGAATTCATAAATTAGATCTCTCTCAGTCAGCACACAGTGAGGAAAAAAAAAATCAAGTGACCTGGATCTCATCTTGTACAACAGATAACAAAATTATAGCAACATGAGATTTGTTCTGAGTAGCTATTTAGCAAACAAGTCATACCAGGGAGACCAGGAACAAATTCTTGTTTTATTTGATTTCAACCTTCTTGAAGAGTCCCATGAGTACTGATCTGGAGGTGTGCTACTTTGAATCTGGCTTTTTATGCATAATTATCTACTCACTGGATCTAGGCCTCCAAGGTGACAGTCCTAACATTCTCAGTCTTTGCTCCAATGAATAATTATTTCCCTAATAATAATTATATTATACAACGTGGAAGAGTTTTTCTGAAATGAAATATTATATCTCCATTTGGTCAAAACTGCAAAAGATAAAAAGGGTGTAAAAGGGAAAAAAAAAAAAAAAAGTCCTTTAGATATGAAATCTCCTTTTCTACAGTTTAATTTCCCTGGCACGTGCATACAGTCCTTCAAGAGTCCAGCTAAGCCTGGGAGGAACAGAGTGTTTAACTTTCATGTCCATTGAAAATTTATAACTTTTTCCATTAATATAACTATATTTAATATGCAGTCTTTTCCCCRAATGAGTAAATATCACTTGATATATCTGAATAAATGGCAGGTATGTTCTGCTCATTAACTGAATTGTGCATAACTGAATTGTGAATTGTTAGAGACCAGCTAATGAATCTGAGAACTGTGTCTGCTCAGTATCTCATCAACTCTGCATAAAACACCAGTGTAGGAGTTTCATTAATGTCTCTTTAACTGCTTTTTAATTAGCAATTATGGTACTTTCCTATGATTTTTCAAAAGTTAATACAAATAATACAAAATGTTTTTAGTAAAGAATAACAGTGCTTTAGAAACAAAATCCCCTTGTGCTATAAATATGGTCCTGAGAAATGATTGCCAGCTGGCTCTTTTAATGCTTATTTTCTACAGGAGAGATGATGACAGCTATAGTCACTCCAAGGAGACTGAATCAGTAGAGAACTCTGCTGGGACTTTTTCTCTCAAACTCTCTTTTCATGCTTGTCTTTTTCCTACACCCTTTTGGAGTCCATCAGACCACCACAGGCAATTATTAATGGATATCATGTGCTTTGCTCACTGAGGAGACTTAAAATGCCTTCTACAGATTTGTAAAGCCAATCCGCTGTATACGAAGGGCGAGGGAATACAGCTTTAACAGTGACTCAGTCAGCCCTTCTTTGAATTAGTGCTCATGAGAGCTGAAAATTAACACAAACACATGTGCAGAGCCTTCTTTGAACATGTGAGCAAGCTTGGCAACTGGTAATTTTAGCCTCTGAAGCACAGGGTTGATGGCCTTTACATAATTGGGCYCATGAGACAAACTGCAAAATGTAGCTTGAGGCTCTTCCTCTGGGATTAAAGAAAACATCCACCCTGAGAGATTTATCAATAGAAAAAAAAAAAAAAAATTATATCTATACATATATATATCCAAGTCCAGCCTAAATCTTTCCTAATTTAGTTTTCTGAAAAAAATTAGAGAACTTTGGAAATAAATAAMATAAAGAAAAAAAATAACCACACTGCTGAATTTCAGGGATATTTCCCCTTATTTTAGGTAGAGTTTTGAACAATCTGATGCACAGAGAGACTAATCTGACAGCTTGCATTTGCCTCAATGGTTTCATTAGTTCCTTCATGTCCACCAGTACATAACCATAGCTGTACCATGAACAGCAAGGGAAGGAGGCCCCATCAAAACCCACCTTGATGGGACATCTTTAGTAGTAAAGCAATAGCAAGAGGCCATGAGTGTGCAACGAGCCATAGATTTGATTGCTAAAAACCCACACTGGTGAAAAGCAGTGTAGTCAATGAYATAACCCTTACAGTGCTCCTAAAAAGCAGTATGGAAGAAATTGCCATGATCAAGGAGGGGAAGAGAATTCTGCCATGTGGACACACGTCATGCTGTGTTACTTTACAACAGGTTGACAGGATAGGGTCTGGCCTGTTTGCTTTATTACAATTGTTTTAACTAAAACATTAAAAGGAAATAAAAGTTGTAGCAGACAGAGACACCTTCAATCCAACTGGAGGAGGATGAATCAGTGGTGCCAACAACATCTATTAGGTATTATCTGTTAGTGCCTTATCCTATCTATCCTATCTATCTATCTTCAGCTTAAGAGATCCAAATGCATGTAATTTGCATCCCTCAAGATGCCTTAGGTACCATATGGCTCCAGTGTCTCACCTTCCACCCCTCCTGCTGAAATTCGACCTACTGACTAACAAAGGATGTAAGATACATAGGAACAGAATGGAAAAGATAAAGAAGAAAAGAAAAATCCCACCCTGTGCAGATGGCCTAATGTAACCTTTAGGTCAGCAGGAGAGTCCTGAACTGTGGTAAGTGTTCCCATCACTGTTTATACATTTTATATTAGCCAGTCATTGGTAAAAGTAAAAATAATTCTGAGAACAGGAATCTGGAATTCAGGCTTCCTGTCACCTCCTTGATGAATATCTTAGCAACTAGGCTGGTTTACTTTTAAAATTATTCCAATCCCTGACTTAGCTGGAGTAGAATACTTTGTGTACAATGTACTCCTGCAATGTTCTTCTGGCCAAACAACAGTAATCAGTCTTTAGTCATTAATCAAATTACTCATTTCATATCATGAGGTATTAACTTAATCAATTCACTTCTCACACTTCTTTCTCTACCAGGCAAGTAACCAAAATCAAGGCTCCTTTGATGGTCCCAGACATTTCTTGGAGAACCACAGGTGCTATAATAAGTAGAGCTACCTAACCGTTTTAATGATGGGGACTGTTAYAGCAAGTTGCTGAAGCAAAAGGTTGCTAAGCTGTTAGGTTAAGGAAGAAGGAGATATATACAATTAGGGAAAAAAAAATATTCAAAACACTGGCAACCTTATGAAGAAAAATCCACCAGTTCACTGTGTGTCCATTAAGATGATGGCATTGGCTATATGCATTTTAGTGTATGCTTTTCATTCTGTTTAAATATTCTTCTCAACATGTCCTTGCATTCAAGCTAAAATTAAAATTTTTTACAGGCAATCTCATTCTACCTGCCAAATGACAGATCACTGAAAAGATGTTCTGATACAAAGTGGCCTCCTTCACCTATCCCTTCTCTCCAGTCCACTTAAGAAATTATGTTCTTCCTTCTCCTCGCAATGCCCTTCTTTTAATACCTTTCCTTTTATTTTCTGTAATGTTCCTCCTTTGTTCATCTGTGGTGGTTCTGAATGCTAATGAGTCCACTTCTGATTTAGCATTTTGTGAGGTCAGTTTGTGAAGAGACTAGGGCAGACATTGTATTTTGAATCCCAGCTTAATTAAAGAAGTCTTGAACAAGGACTCAAGGTCATATATTGGGGCAGAGAAAGAAAAGAAAATATTGGTTCAAAAACTTATAGCCAGCAAATGAAATTAGCGTGAAGGTGGCAAAAACGTTGCAGACAGCTCAGAGATCCTATAACTTAGGGAGACTAATTTCAGTGTTCATTAGTGCTTGCAAAGTACACATAGATGGTGGTGATAGGGGAGTACCTATGAGCAGACATTTCCAAACATGTTGCCTAAATGGATGCTGGTTCAGAATCACAACTAATTTCTCTACATTTAATAAAATATTTGTTTCTTTCTCAGTATGGTAATACCTAAAGGAACCTACACTTTTGCATAGAAATAGTATTACCATAGAAATAGTACTACCATAAGAACCACGTATGTGTAAAAGTTGACCTTTCTGCATGCACAAGGAAATCTCTGTGTCTAGGCCAAGCTGGGTGGTAAGAAAGGAAAGCATCTGCTTTTGTTCACTTTTTAGTTCTAGGGCTGTAGACGAATTGACTGCAGAATACAAGGCAGAGACAAGTGAAAAATAACTGTAAGGWCTAGAGTGGGTGAAACATCTCTAAAAAAACTGTGTCCAGTTGCAACTTCAGAGGCCTTAGAGTTCTGTTTTGCGTACTTATTTACTGTGCTCTGGTGAGAATGACCTCACATTTCAACTAGCACAGCTTGAGAGGTAAATGTTTTTTCTTCTTTATAACTGGATAAAAAGAGGAATATTCACACAGTGAATATAATTCTATCACAGACAGCAAAACACCCCCAAAATTCTCAAAATCAACCAACGAACCAAATTAAAAAAATCTCCCAAACCCCTAAGCTTTAACGAAAAGCCTTAATTTTTAAGTTTTGATAAAGAATAAAACTTTTTTCAAGAATTCTGATTGAAAAAAACTTCTGCAGCCACTGGAGAATGATTTAGACACGGGTTACCATTAGATCAGCTCAGTCTCTCCCTGGAACCCATCAAAAATGAGGAAACTCATGTGTCTGTTGTGCCTTTATAGACGTTGATCGCTTCAGAGAAAGAGTTACGCTGGTGGATACTGGTGTTTATGTTGAATAGTTCTCCTTTGGACATAATCCTATGACAAAAATTTAGGACTCCCTAACCTTTTTTATGTATCTGGGATTAAATGAAGAGAACATAAAGAACTTCCTTAAACCATATCTGATAGCACAGACTCCCTGGAGAATCAGAGTAGCTACAAGTGCTGCTGCTTCCCTCTCCTTCAAAGGAAAGTTAGGATTGGTAGTCCCCCAAAACAAATTGTGTCCAGCCATGAAACAATAAATCCAGCAATCAAGAAACCCATTCATGAAGCAGAGTTCYTACTGAGCATAAGTGCAGTTGTTCCACAATCTGTATGTGTCCATGCACGCCTCCTGCCTACAATCAAGAAAACCAAAGAACCAAACACAGGACACACAAAGCACCATTGCACACTGAAGAGATAAACAGGTAATTTCAGATATTGACAGATAAAAATAAATCAAAGAGTGGCTCCACCTGGACAGTCAAGTTTTCTGAACAGGAACTTGAGATTTCTGCATGCAGTAGCCAGAGGCTTCCCAGCACCCTCATTTCTAAGTCAAAACAATCCCTCCAGATCTGCTCCTGTCAAACTGAGGTTGCTCTCACTACTGGGGATTGCAGTAGTCATCCTGTAGACTTTATTGATTCTTATTGTCACCACAAATTTACAATACTCTCCACCACATTCTCTCAGATTACAAGATCYGAGATCGGTCTTGGGAAACAGATAAACAGCTCACTTTGCTCCAAATCCCATTTGACTACGAGAAATCAGAAGAACTTAAGTTCAGTCTGACCTGAGATTTCGCAGTGACTGAGAGAAACAGAGAGACAAATCTTCTCAATATAAGAAAAACAAATGGAAAAACACAGTTTTGTCAAGTTATCCATTTCCCTTGACTGAATTAAAAAAGTTTGGGTTTGAGTATTTTGAAAAGAAATAAGAGATGGTGACAAAACTTTCTATTTTATTGAAAAGGACAGTAGTAAAGGTATTAATTGCAGAAATTAAAGATTCCATTCCTTTGTTTGAATGAGGATACTGAAATTCCCAGTCTCTGTGTAATTGGGCAATGGCTCAGGGTGGGCAGCTTCAGATGTAGTTGTATCAACTGGCAATGGAGATGGAACTCCAGAGAAAATATTTTCTCATGTTTGTATTCAAAGAAAAAGTCATGGGGTCATTCTCTTTTGCTCTTTGTCAGTGAATATTTTTGTATTTTATACCTAGGAGTATTTCAAAGAGACCTGTTTTGCTCTGCTGCACAGCCTGATGAAGGGTGGTTAGGGGACCTGTCTCAGAATTCCATAACGATTGTCTATCTGCTTTGCTCAAACCAAGGCTTCCCAGTGCAAGAACAGTGCTCTAACTACCAGGCAACAGTTAGAGCTGTCATATCTTCTCTTTAATGAGCATTTAAAATACTCTGTTCTGTGCTTCCAGACAAACAAACTGTCACAGAATGTCATTATAACAATGTAATGAATGTATTTATATGCCTATGTATATATTCAGAAGGCACCTATCCTACTGAAGAAAAAGGTACTAATCTGCACTTGCTGCCACTTGAGCTGTAAGGATATTTGCATTAACTGCTCTCTTTTTCTCACTGATATGTTAATCTCTCAGTTTATAGCACCAAGCATTGTGCTGAGCAGGGACAGTAACACAGTCCTGCCAGGTGGTATGTTTTTAGCCTTACYTATTAACTTAATAAAGCCCCTCTTTATGTACAGCTAAGATGGATGAAAAATATTAAAAGTCTTTGGATCCCATAATTTCATTCTTCTGATTACTATGGGGAGTTGAGGGAAGCATCTTATGCAAACTATATGTAAGCACAATTAAGTGGCTGCTTGGACACACATAAAATACTTCTTCAAAACTACAGAATGATCCCAAGAAAAATCTTGCTGCTCAGTCAGAAGCTGTTCATACACTGTGTTAGCTGGACACACAACAGGATAAATCTCAGCTCAGATCCCTGCCTCGTTCTTTTCTAGTGCAGACTACATGCCAACTATCCAGAAGAAAAAGAGCCTTTTCTGGCATGTCTGCATGCCATACTTCAGAGAGCTCCCAGCAACCCAGTGGCCACAGCTCACAGCTGCTGCTTTTGTCTTTTCAGTTTTCATTTTTACTCAGTTTCAGGGCATTACAAGACTTACTCATTTTCTTTCAGAAGCTGAACTACTGTAAATGTTATGAAGAGTTGAATAACGTATACAGCATTTCTCAGAAACCACCAGCCAAGTACCATATATTACAGACTCCCAAGGTTTTCATCTATAGCACAGAGCAAATACTCAGGATGACGAAAACTGGACTCATTGGACCTTCCTATATGTGCTGCACTATGACAGATTGATTTTCATATCAGCTATAGTTTGAAAGATGGAGGGGAAGCAAAAATTGGGAAAGAAAACCTGAAGAGTGAACAGCAGTTTTAATTTATTTTTTATGTAATCCATTAGTGGCAGAGATCTAAACGATAACATGTAGTTATTTTTCCCTTTCTAGATGCAGTACTGTGAGCAGACTTCTGATGCTGAGGGCACATCAATAGGTTATCATAAATAGCATTTAGATATTGAGCAATCTGGGGTCAAACCTTTGACGCCTGCACCACTTGCACTTCTGCTTACACTTTCTTTTGTATTTCACTCTTTAAAACTTTGATCCTCCCTTCTCCCAGTTTTAGAGTTTGTTTCAGTGCTGTTTACTGGAGTTCTGGAGATCCAGCTATCCTGAGATGCACGTAAATTTTACTAAAATCAATGGACTTCTCCACTACCTTTGATTTGGAATATTTTATACTTCACTTGTGGRCAGAGAAATATAATTGTTAGCTAATAGCCCATAGCTATGTTTTGGTTTACCAGTTCTTTGAGCTTGTCATTAAGAAAGCTTGATTCTCTTAGGAAATAGTCCCAGTAGAGGACCCTTAATCCTCCTTCCCTAAGCAGARGCTATCAGAAATCTCATTGCACTTCCTATCCTATATGCATACCTAGGATCCTTACAATTTAATTATTTATGCAGCTACTGGACAGAATTCATTGAACACTGACCATTAAAATATTCTCTAGGGAATCCAAAAGAGAGTTTTCTAGTATTGATGTTAGGTTATGTTTGGCTGGACTGAAAAAGAAATGAAAGCTTCAATCAGAACATATCAAGAACTCCAATTTTTTTGTTGCAGAAAGCTATGCATTCACCTTTTAAAACTCTGACGCTTTTCACAATGCTATACCCACTTCACCTTATAAATCATTGTCTGAAGTGAAGCAGAATATTGGAAATTACAGCTGAGAGGGTGAAGAAAGAGGCACTGAATATTTTTAATCATATTTATTAATCATAAGTTGAAAAAAGGGCTGAGAATTGGTGTCTGCTCAAGGAAGATGATGAGATGGGGAGTAAAGTGTCTGTATTCTAAATGTCTGCTTTACCAAAGCTCAGAAGAACTACTCGTGCAAATGTACAGCTGGCATGTGGAGAAAAGAAGAAAATGGGTATTTTTCTACACTAAGACACTGAATAAACCCACTCATTCTTCTGACGCAGTGGGAGAGTGGGAGACATTCAGAAGCAAGGTGGACGTGGGACTGTGAACTTATATTAAAATAGCACTCATCATTAAGTTTTCCTCATGTTTTCTAATTAACACAATTAAAAAAAAATCAAATGAACCTGTCAATGCTTTGAAGTACCTTATTATTCACAGTGATTTGTTTATGAGGCTTTTTTTCTCTTGAACTAATTTAGTAGGGGTGCACTGACGAGGCTGCTTTATTGCTTCATTTTCAGTATATCATTGTTGGATTTGCAATCCCACAGCTGGGTGCAATTCTCAGCAGTTCAGTCACATGAACAGAGTTGGGTACATTGAAAGTCAAAACCAATTCTTGGTTTCTTCTTCAATGTGCATACCTCATTAGCCAAAGAGGACTGTTTAGAAGCAATTAATCAGTGAAATTTACATTACATACACTGCTTATGCTAATTTATAACAATACATAGATGCTATAATTCAGACAACAAAGGTTCTAGGCCAAAGAACGTATGAAGTACACAGAAGAGCAAGTGAAAACAAATGAAAGAATTTAGTCAGAGATGAAAAATTCAGTAGAGTATTAATTTTATTTTCTTAAAACTAAAAATTATTTCTGAGATGAATAACTTAGATACATCTGAACTAATGACAAGAATTTAGGAGCTTGTACAAAGCTAGGAGCTGATAAAAAAATCTTTACAATTCTCAGAACTTTGATTTTGGTGGTTTCTCTACAGAAATCAACTACCTTTTCTTTAGGATTGTCAGGGCTCTAATTTTCCATTCTTTTTGTTGAAAAATTTTTCCAGGCAGTGAACATGAGGCAGAGGAATCAGAAGCTGGGTGCTTATCCTTGACTTTGCTGACTGCCTCCTCGCCCTTCTATCCTGCTTCCCATCACGCTTTTCTGCTGAGGCTGAAAGCTGTCTGGGAGACCAACAAATTCACAGCATCCTCCCCAGGTCTAGTACATTCACATTGGGACACACAGGCACAACTACACTACAAATAATAATGCCCCTTTCTCCCCAGCCAGCAGGGTCTAATCATGAGGCACTATGTTAAAAACCACTRAGGGTCTTCACCAGGAAGACCATTCATATTAGCTTTTCCTTATTCCCAAATCAAATTAGCTGTATTTGATTTCATATTAAGGTACGAAAGAGAAATTTTATTTGTGTAATGTTTCATGAGTATAGAATACCAGTAAATGAAATAGATCCACTAAATGCTTTTTTTTGGGTGAATTGTTTAAAAAAGAAATACAGCTGTACTGGTTGCCCAGTTGCAGTAGGAAATGAAACTGCATCTATCATTAGCACAAAAGGAGACAAAACCTACCTACTACTGTATTCCCCTGAAAGCATGAGTCACAGACCTATTGAGAACAAAATATGGATGTCAGATGGTAGCCCCTCAGGCTGTCTGGCAACCTGCTTGCTGCTCAGAAAGAAGCAGCAGCTGCTTCATATAAGACTAATAAGGATGATAGAAAAGCCTATGCTGGCTTTCACATATCCACACCTGAAGAAAACAGGCAAGGCAGGCTGTATTTAAACCTCAGGAAACAAGCAAATCCTAGTAAATGGGCTTGGAAGCAAGTATTGGGTAGTCTTCGTTTATGGAGAATCAAGAAGGATTCAGTCCTCCGATTCATTTTTTGCTTTTTTTCTAATTGAATTTGAAATCCTATAAAAATGTAAATATTTAATGCTGTTTTACACTGTCCTACATTATAGTTGGGTTCTTATGCTGGGGATTTAAAATGAGTTAAGAGAATTCAGCTGCCCACTTTGATAATCCCACTCTGCTCAGTAGGCAGCTGGTGCTGGAATGCTGTGAAGAAGGGAGGGTCACATGCAGAAATCCACCAAGATACTGCAGGAACTTCCATATCAAAAACTGTCAGTTACTGGTGCAAAAGGGCAGAAGGTGGACCAAAAATTCCCTATTATTCTAGAACAGAGACTTCATGGTTTTCTTTGAAGTACTGTAAACAAAAGGGTTTGGGGTGTTTTTTTCCTTTAAAGAAAAAAAAAGAGGGGGAAGAGGGGGGCTTCCTTGAGCAGATAATTTCAGTTACTGGATTAGTCAAAAACAGTGTCTACAGAATTACAGGTGAGTGGAGCAGGAGTAAATGGAACCTGTGGCTGATAAATTAAAATAACTTTTAAAGAAAACTACAGTTGTGGGAACATTAAAAACATTACCAAAAGGTGAAATAATTTCACAAATTACTTAACTGCATTRAAATGCAACTGAAAAAAAAATCAGAAAGGTCTGAGATTAGAAATAAAAAAAAAAAACATTGCTTTTTCCATTTTTTTTTATATTCAAAATGCTTTTCATCATGATATTTTTGTTTTCAAGCCTTCTCCTCTTAAAAAAAAAAAAATAAAGCAAGTTTTATTGCCTGTCAAAAGCAATATTTTGTTTAAGCTAGAGTGTTTTTTTTTTAAAAACCTCTTGATTCACTGAGAAACTAAAATAAATCTTGGCTTGCCCCAAAAGGTGCTTTGTTTTTCTCACTTCCAGAACTTCTAGGAAAAAAAGAATCCTTTATTCATACAGCTGTAGTGAGGCAGAGGGGGAGAAGTGGGTTGCTGATTAGAGGAAACATGCTGAAGTYTCTCTCAAGAGATGCTGCAGCCAATGTAGTTCAAGGTCTACTATGCCATAGCTCTTTCCTTTGTCCTTCCTTATAAAACAAAAGAATATGTTCCTCTTACTTATTTTTGCTCCCCCTGCACACAAGACAGCAGATCCTAAATACAGAGAAGTGATAACAGACCTTTGTAAAGCAAGCACTGGGTGTCTTGGGCCAACCCTGACAGAAGCCTTCAGGTGTGTGCAAATAGAGATTTAAGTAGATACTCGTGCTTGTAGGAAGTTCAGCAGGCTGAAATAAAATGAAGGAGTACCAGGCCATCATTAAAATGGTTGAGCATTTCTCACTCCTTCAGAAACCCAGATGTAAAACTATACCTGGCACAACAATGCTTCTGCTCAGGTGTTAGTCTGACACACAGAGAAGCTCTTTCTTTGAAGAACATTATTTTCAAATGAAGATCAGGTCCAAAATAAAAGATTCAATCTAGATTAAAAGAGTCAACCTGTCATATTCCTTCCCATGACTTTAATTGCTTTCTGCTATTGGTGGTTGGTTTCTCAGTAAAATTTAAATCAGCATAAAGAGTGGAATATCTAGAAACAGAAGTTTTAACATTCAAGTAGTCTACCGCAGGCTCCCCCTCCTGACCTCTGGGGAGCTGAAACTCTCCCTTCAGCTTCCAGCCTGTAAGGYAGACACAGCATCATAATTTATTCCTTTTTTTTTTCTGCTTCCCTTTCTGGTATTGGATGTTGTTTGCAGCAGTCACTATTAGGGGACGTTTTAGACCATCTTCTCCAGAGGGTTCCTCAACTGCCTCAAAAAATGTGACAGCAAATGCCTTGTTCAGGCCCAAATCAGGGCTTAAACTCCTTGTAAATRTGTACATTTGAGAATTTAAATAAAAGCAAGCTTCTTGACAGTTCACCCACAACTGACAGAATATGTAGAAATTGTTAAAATAATTTTCTAAATCAAGTTATAAAAAGATATTCAATGAAACTGTGTCAAAATCTCATAAAAACAGGGGAGTGTCTTAAAAGTCAAAAAGTATTTAAATGCTAATGAATGTCTGTTTCACATATAMATGAACAAGACAATTTAGGAAATAAAAATGATCTCCTTCCTCCATGCCCTATTGATTATGTGCCTGTAACTCCTCAGTGAATAGGATACCACCCACTTCTTCGATCAGGCTTTTTACTCATTATGGATGTTCTGAGATATCTTTCAAGCTTCAACATATGTGTTTCAAATATGCAAGAGCTGTGATGGCTGAAGGGCAAGCTTGTTATCTATTCAGATAATGAACAGAGTGCTAAACGCAGCCATTATATTAAATCCTGGAAGAAATTCAGTATTGTCATTCAAGTGATATGACGTGCATTTCTTTTATAAAAGGCTTTCAACACCTTTCTAAATTAGTTAATGAAAAAGTGAAAAAAAACCCTGACAAATTATAGCAATAGCACAAAAGTAAAAATATGTCATCCTCAGATTTAAAATATCTGTAAAATGTTATTCACATTAATACTTGTTTTAGAAACTTTCATGTTTAAAGGTATCCTGGTTATCATACCTGAGTAGAGGGTCTTTTCCTTCCAATTCCCTGTTGGGGAAACCAGGGAGGCTGGGGAACTCTCCTGTAGGTTTTATGAAAGAAAATTCTCCTGAGGTTTTATGGAAGAAAAGATTCATCCAGAAGTTTGTTCCGAAACTATTATTGAAAAGAACTCTACAAATACTAGAACTTCCAGTCTCCAAAACACCAGGTTTTTCTGAAAATTACTGTGCTTGGATATGCATATATCTTGATGAGAAATCAATTTTCTCAAGGCCAATTTAGTGTGTACATATCTTTCCAGTCCTAGCTTCTCTGGCTCCCAGGCCACACCACATGTGAGCTGGTTTGGAAAGACAAAACAAAGCTCTGCAGAGATCTCTATCTCCCCAGCAGATTGCTTTTATTGATGAAAATGGAAAACCCAGTGTTGCGGTGGCTAAGTCCACTTTACACCCCGCAAGTTACCCCAAAAGTGGTCTCTCCCCCTACAACACTGCGCTAGAAAGTTCTCCCTTTGCCTAGATTCTGATGGTCACTGACCCTCTTCCCCCTCCCATCCCTTCTCCCATTGGCCCCTGTTATGTCACTCAGCCTTGCCTCTGCCCCCTAGCCCTCAGACTATTGGTTTTGGATGCTCTGCCCGCCTTTGGGAGCTCTTGGGTTAAAAGCGGCACGGGCTTTCGGTTCTGGGTTCTTCTTGCCTCCGTTTCYCTTCAGGCGTGTTGCCATTGAACGCCTCGGAATTGCATGCAGAGAGCCCCTCTCGCCTCTTCGTCTCCGGTTCGTGCTTAGGCTGTGTGTGTGAGCGGCTGTTGGTGCACATCTGCGAGGGTGAGCTCGTGTGCACGCGTGGGTGCTGGCAGAGCGCCGCCCGAGCGTGTCCGCAAGGGACCCTGTGGAACAAACGCGGCACCGATTCACCCAAGCCCTCATTCAATAACCCAAGGTCCAGTTCAACCCTGAAGCATTACTCTCCTGCAGACTCTCACCCTTGTATTTCTGTGTGGTAAAACATGCAGCACACAGAGCATTTTCTCAGATGCTGTTGAAAAATGCTCTTCTGGAAAGAGCTGGATGGGGATTGCTGTCAGAGACCTCAATAATATTGACTGTTCTCCCCTTCTCTTTCAGAGATTCATGTTGCCTGGGCTCTGAAGTTCCATTCTTTCATGTCATGGAAAAGCCAGTGCTTCCCTCTCTTGGAAGGAGACAAGCTGAAAATGACAAAATCAGAGAGGCAAAACATACATGTTCTAAACATTTAAACATTTGGATTAACACTTAGATAGGTGTAGTCATATTATACTCAGAAGTTTATTGATTCATCTGTAATGATAATATAAATGGACAAATCACAGGCCATGACTAAAAAACTGGATGCCCGTGGAATCCTTACAAGTAGAAACACAAAAGTTGATTTTTTTTTTTTCTCATTTGAAGATTAAAAAGAAATTCAATCTTTACTCCTCTAAAAAGACCATTTCTGCTGGTTACTGTCACATTTTCAAAGGTACTTAAGCTTCCAGCCCATGTAAAATTTATGTTGTAGGAGACTTGAATTTTAGAAAAAATCAATAAATATCTAATTCTCAAAAATTACAGCTTCAGATAGGCCAAATATTGATAGCTATCTACAAGGAACTTATGTCTTCAGCCCCGATATATAAATTTACACTTCTAATTTTTAAAATATTTTCTATTCAACATGTGTAAAATTAATAGGGTTCCTTTTCCAACCTTAATTTTATACTTTGAAATAAAACAATACTTGAAATTTTAATGTTTCATAGTTTTATAGGTTCTTTTTGTAAAGAAAATATTTTTATTTCCATTGGGTGAAATAAAAATATGTCCCTATGTTTCTTGGCACAGCTGGTGGATCAAAGCTAAATTMCCTAAACGATTTTGTGATTAAATGTGCATTTGACTAGTAGACTCTTTCTTCTCTAAACTTTTTCTGTAGACAAAACAGAGGCAGGTGTTTCAGTTGCTCAATTAATCACAGAATCACAGAATATGCTGAGTTGGAAGGGACCCAAAAGGAACATTGGGTCCAGCTCCTGGCCCTGCACAGCTCCACTCCCAAGAATCACACCCTGCTCCTGAGAGCACTATCCAAGCGCTTCTTGAACTCCATCAGGCTGGTGTTGTGACCACTTCTCCAAGGAGCCCATTCTAGTGCCCAAACAACAACTGATTGAATAACCTTTTCCTAATATCCAACCTAAACTTCACGCCATTCCCTCTGGTCCTTGCAGTTTTGATTATTTTGTGTTCTGAGGGTACTGTTTTCAACATAAAGTTGTTGATGTATATATTCTGGTGCAGCCTTGTATATAAAAGGCATCTTCTTTAGTGCTTGGGTCAGTGAAAGAAAGTGACTCGTCAGGGATTATGCAGTTCTGGTAACTGCTGCAGAGCAATTCAAAACTCCCAGGTAACATTAGAAGGAGCCAAATTTATCAATACAAATTAAATTCTTCAGAAATGTGTGATCAGCCAAAACAACATATCCCTGCTCCACAAGAAAGTTGGGAAGGGGGTGGCTTTCTATGGCTCTCATCTCTGATGTCACACTAAAGGCCAGGATTTATGGGATTGTGAAAGAAAAAGCTTTCCTGTGTCGCCCAAAAGTAAATTAATTATATAATTCATTTTCTGTACAGCCAAAATCTTCATTTTTGACACTTCATCGTGCAAAAGAGACGAAATGCAGAACACAAAAAGCCATGAAGATCATCAGAGTTTCCAGCCAACAAAACCCACTGTGACTATTGTATCAGACAGCAAGATTACAATTCCTAACATACTAGCATAGCACAGTGCATCATACACAGGAATTACAGCAGCAGGTATCAGTGAGCAGTGAAGTTACTTTTCAGCATTAAGTATGTACAGCTCTGTCAAGACATCCTCCTCCATCTGCCTGGATGTTTTCCTCCTGTTACGGGTTCTGCAACCTATCTGCTTGAATGTCCTCAATATTATACAAGTTTCATTTAACAGTCAGAACGACGAAAGCACACTTTTAAAAATGGAAACTGTTTGTCAAATAATATTTTTTCACCCTCCTTATTTTTACTGTAGTTCTATGCTAATTTAAACATTAATCCTTTAAAACAACATATTTTTTACCTCCTTTTGCAAAAGAAGCCCATGTTTCTGAATGATAAAAAATACAAAGAAAACACCTTTTTATTTCTGAAACCCAAATATCTGAATCTCGGCAATAATTAATACGTGGAAGTGCATACACCACAAAATATCATTATCATCAGATCTAAAGAGAGTGAACATATGGTGGTAAGTCAAACAGCACAGAAGTAGTATGAGTAACAGCACCAAGTCATTAGGTAAACAGGGAGGAAAGGAAGGTAACATTGCATGAAATAACTGGTGACAGGATAGCATTTGTGAACAGAGTTTATGTTTAATGATGTTTCTTTTCTATGGGGCAACCGAGGGTAACATATGATGCCAGTGATGTGGACATAATTTGGGTGCATTTTTCTAATTAAGTAAAATGCCCTTCAAAGCAATGGTGAGAAGATCACAAAAATCAAATGCTGCTCTTTAGATTCAGACTTAGAGTTCAGGACAATCCAAGGCATAGAGAAGGTTAATGTGTTGTCCCCACATCACCCCTCCCCTCTCTGTATCCAAGCAAATGGCCCACAGGACTGCGAAGAGGCAGCTTGTTAAACCATTGCTGTACTCACCCAGGACACCCAAGATCACAGAGTCATAGTAGCATGCTGCAGACTGATATTATAATTGACAGAGCTGCCCTCACACAACTGCATTGCTCCAGGATCTTGGACACATTGGATTTGGGGGACTCAGGAGCTAGGCAATGCATTGCTGAAGTATAGGATGACATTACAGTGAAAGGATCCTGAAGCATTAGAATATATCAAACACTTTGGATAGTAACCCTCTTAAATTTTAATCTGGCACACGGTCAACTATGACTGCCAGCTCTGAGAAGGAGGAGGGGAAGGACTGATATCATTAGAAAGGGTGCTGCTTAGAATTGTTTCTTCAGAGATAGAAATAGCATGAAGCTGATGGGAGCAGCTCCAGGGAGAAATAACATTCCCTAGTGAAATCTAACAGAAATAGCCTGTACAGTAGTTTCACCATGTCACAGAGTGAATGGTGACAGTGCACAGAGGGTATTTCTATGCAGAAAATTACTGAGAAGCAGTAGGAGCAGGAGACATGTTACAAGATCAACATGACAAAGTGAGCAATTAGGCTTTCATGAAACTGAGGACAGAATTTTTTTGCACTCTGTCATCAGCTCTCAGGGCTAAGGCTGATGCTTATGACCTTACAGAGGCTGATCACAACAGGCCATGCTGGGTCGGGATCTATTGAGTTGCTTCTTTAGTGGAGGTGATGGAGTTCATTCCAAATGTAGCTACTCTGAGGCATTAAACAAATAAAACCTAGTATGCATTAAAATAACATGATTAAGGTTACAAAGGTTACAGAGTCAAGCATTTAAAAGCTACTTCTGCAGCCTTAATTCAGTCCCCATTGTGTTTTCTCCTTCTTCCCATGACTATCCCTAATATTTCTGCACCATAAATTTGCCTTATCGTAAGTTTTGTTCACTCTATCACAACAGTGAGCAAGAGCTTGTAGAAAATATTACATGTACAGTATGGAAGAGCTTATAGAGGAACTATCTCTTCACCATTTGTTTGATCTTCATGGTTCAATATGTGTTCCCAGGATATATTTGCTGAACGATATGCAAACTGCTCAGACTTAATCTGTGTCTTTTTGACTCACACTAATGTAATAGTACTTTAGATGTCTCAGTGAGGCACCCAAATTAGGAGGTTATGCTCTCCATGGCAATAGAAAGACTAACTCCATCTACAGGGAGACAGAAGTAGTGACTTGCCATTTAGTTCTTAACACAGAAAGCCTCCTCCGTAAGGAGATAAATAAACAGATAGGGAAAAAATTGCCTTAACTTCAACTAAAATAATCTAAAATCACTGAGAGAGTAAGTCTACTACCACTCAAAAGAGCACTGGTATATTCCCTTCCCTGTTAAGCTTTGTTTTTGCCACAGCTAGCACCAATATAAATGTTGCTCTGTGTTTGCCGCTATCAGGAAGCTCCATTATAAGCCAGTTAACAAGCTAGACATTACCCTAGTTATAACTTAATTGCATCCTCTGGGAAGGGGACTGTCATCAGGTCAGGTTTTCTGAAGTCACAGCATTAACACATTTCTATCATTAAACCTTTCTTAACACAACCAGTGTTTGAATAGGAAGCCTATTAGCAAAAGCTACAGGTACTAGTGAAAGCAGCCATGAAAATTCACTAAATCAGCATTTTTCCAGCATGTGATTGAGTTCTTGACTGGACTTTTTTTTCTGAGGTTTTATACCTCTTTCTCTGACATTCTTGGGGAAGAGCTCTCTCTTATCTACAAAAAAATTTCACAAGGTTGAACTGTGGCCAGCTGGACACTGTTGAATTCTTACCTCAGGCCTAGTTGTGTGTTTGGGAACAAGTCTGGTAGCTCTGGTAACCAAAATGGCCTTAAATTTTGTTTAGTTCATGAACCCAAATAAACATTAGATGAGAATTACTTACAGGCAGAAATATTTTGTCACAATAATTTTGTAAYTCAACAAAAAAAACCAAAACACAGGAAACCCAAAAACTAAAAGAGAGGACATGTTAATGGTTATAAATCAAAGCATCTTTGTCAACAGATTTTACCAACTGAGTATCTACTTAAACCGTTTTTTTCTTCTGATTAATAATAGTATGATATCATCCCTCTGGAAGAGCAGAGCTTGGAAACGTATGTGTTAGGACCTTTATTCAAAGGAGCTTTTGCCTCCTTCCAGTGTAACTAAATGCTGCAGGAATTAGGCATCTATTTTTAGCACTATGAAAGAAGATAATTAACCTCAAGAAGTTCAACAGGGCCAAATGCAAGGTGCCGCACGTGGGTCAGGGCAATTTCCAATAGCAATACACACTGGGGGATGAAGAGATTGAGAGCAGTCCTGGGGAGAAGGGCTTGGACACTGGGGGATGGAGAGCTGGACATGAGCCAGCCATGTGCACTCACAGCCCAGAAAGCCAAACATGTCCTGGGCTTCATCACAAGAAGTGTGGGCAGCAGGTTGAGGGAGGCGATTCTGCCCCTCTGCTCTGCTCTGGGGAAACCCCACCTGGAGTTCTGCATCCAGCTCTGGGTCATCAGAACAAGAAAGACATGAACATTTTAGAGTATGTCCACAGGGGGATCATGAAGGTGATCACAGGAATGGAGCACCTCCTATGAAAACAGGCTGAGAGAGTTGGGACTGTTCAACCTGGAGAAGAAAAGGGTCTGGGCAGACCTTACTATGGCCTTTCTGTACCTGAAAGGGGCTAATAAGAAAACTGAGGACACATTTTTAGCAGGGCCTGTAGTGACAGTTTTAAAGAGGGTAGATTTGTATTGGACATAAGGAAAGAATTATCTACTGTGAGGGTAGCAATACATTGGCACGGGTTGCCCAGAGAGGTGGTAGATGCCCCAACTCTGGAATTGTTTAAGGCCAGGTTGAATGGATGTTTGAGCAACCTGATCAAGCGAGAGGTGTCCCTGCCCATGGCAGGGATGTTGGACTAGATGATCTTTAAATGCCCCTTCCAACCCGAACTATTTTATGATTGTTAATAATAACTAAATTGTTCAGCACATCAAAACTTTATCTCTGTAAACACAGGTCTCTCTGGTCTTCTTAATTGTCTTTTTCCTTACAGGTAATAGCCTTTGTCTACTCTATCATATTCAGAAACATCTACTATTTATTTCAGTTTTTATTAGGATTTATTTTTTTAGGGGTAGTACCTCTCAGATTTATGTGGTGACCATTTAGGGGGACGTTGCACTAACGTTGCTCCCTCCACAACTTTCTCATCTGGGCCAGCCATGGTGTTTGGGACCTCAGTCTTGGCCCCCAGCTGCCAGTAGGGTTAGGGTTCAGGGTTCCACAGGCCTACAGTTCCAGGGACACTGGGGCTGAAAAAGGTATACCAAGGGGAGTGTGGCGTTTGCATCTACATCACTCCCTCCACATGTTCCTCATCTGGGCCACCCACAATGCTGGGGACCTCAACCTCAGCCTTTAAGTACCCTTAGGATTAGGGTTCAGAGATCTACAAAAGGCCTACAGCTTTAAATCTTAAGAAAAAAAAAGTCAAATGCAATAAACCCCAAAACTGATGAATGTTTATGTGATTTCCACTAAATAAAATGCCTTTTGCTTGTGAGACAAAACATTTTCATGATTATTTGATTATTTCTTTACAAATTTTACCCTATATTATTCTTTATTTTTCCTTTTGGAAATTGCCTTGAGCTGTCAAAAAAATAGTAATTCCATCATAGAAGCAAATGAAAGAAATAGAGTAGAAAAAAAGAGGAAGCAACAAGGGAAAACAAAACATTAGATACTCACTTGCCTTCATGGCACTGAAGCTGTGTAAATTACAGGCTATAGTTCAGTCCTTCTTGGTCTACTTTCCTCCTTTGGCCTTGACTTTGGCCAAAACCCACAAATTTCCTAAGTCCTCTTCCATCCACGCTGTGATGGGCTTCTCCACCACCTCCAACCCCCTCCAGCAGCAGCAAGGACAATGCACAGATGTCACCCAATTCTTTTCATAGGTATTCTGCCCTGAAGACTTAATATCATAAAAAAAATACAGCAATAGCACACAATATCTTATTTGGGTGAAAACCTGTAGTAACAGGTTTTGCAGCCTGATGGTAAACTGGCGTCCTTCTGTATTTTTTATTGTTGATGGCAGTGGTTAGTTTTCTTTTTCCTCTGCTCATTTTTCCTTCCTTTGGCTTTAGGATCTTGAAGTTTTTGGGTGTTCTCTTCCACCTGAAGAAGAAGGCTAGAGGTAGCCTCATTTCTAATTTTTCCATATATCGCCATGAACAGTTGTTTCAGGGAAAGAGCTGAGTGAATAATGGACTTGGGAGGTTCACTGACTGACAGGGAAACAATTAGGTGAGGTGAAACTGAAAAATGCCCAAGGTATGTGATCAAATTAAGATTTTTTTTWAAATTTTTTCATTTAAATAAAGATATTTAGTTAATTTTGCAGTTATGTAACTCTTGTGCAAAGTCATTCGAATTTTATTTCAGCTCTCGTAAAAATGGAGCATGGAGTGGAGTATTGAAATTAAATGTTACACAAATTCCAAAAGTTACTCCTCTATTTTTTTTTCAGCAAAATGTCCAAAGCACTTAGAAAATTTAATCCAGTTGTGATAACTGCTTCAGTACTGCATTTGCATTTATTAACAGTGTTAACATTTTAGATGTAAAACCAAACCACTGTTTAGCTGGCTCAAACTTACTGCTTTATTAATGTGGAATATTTAGAAGGATTAGGATTTCATGCTTACCTGGAACAAAACCAGATRTGAAAACTCTTTCTGAAGGGAAATATCTATGTCCCCATTGCTTTTCTGAGAGGAGACCTTGCTCTGATATGGGCTGAGTTATTAACAGTTTATAACTCATGATATGTTAACAGCAAGCATGCAGTTCCTCTCTGGCCATCTAATCCCTGCAAAGCGAAAAAAAATCATCCTTATCTGGGTTTGCATAAATTCACATATTAGTTTTAAATAAAGATAGAGATTGTATCTGATATCACTGAGTTTAACATTCTGACTTCACTCTGAAAAACTAAACAGTTTATGGCTGATTTTCAGCTACTTCTGCTTACACAGCCCAGGAGCTGACCCGGCCTTTGATTGCACCAAACAACTRTCTTGCTCCAAAATAGTAGCAATCGTAACTTAAGTATTTGAAAGTCAGTTTTTTAAAATGGTTTGACAGGAAAAAAAAAAAAAAAAAAGAAATGAAACAGTTAAATAACTAATTTATTAGTTATTATTTAACTAAGTTGGAGAATTCTGCCCTGTCAAGAGCCAGTTTGAAGAGATAGTTGACAATACATCTCTTGTTTTTAAGCAAGTATCAGAAATTACTGAGACCAAACAAGGGTTTGGTTGCTCTGGGTTGGATMTAAGGGGGATGGGATTTTTGGTTTTGTTAGCTCTACATGGGCTAGCATACTTGAAGAAGAAAGGTTTCAGAGCATTTTTTGGTAGTCAAATAAATTGAATGTTGAGTCACTGCTATAATTAGATAATTAGGATAATAGAGAAAAAAAATTAAAACTATTTAGGCTTGTATCAGTCTGGGAAGTTGTATGCATTCTGCCTGCCTGTTGCAGTCTTATGTTTGTAAATTTTAAGGCTGCTATATATGATGATGATAGAGAATCCTGCAACAGAGTCACTTTTTCAAGCAAGAAATGGTGTTTCAACTGCTTTGGTGCAAGGTTTGGCTAAAAATGAAGAAAAGAAAAAAAAAGAAAATAATAATAAAATTAATTACATCAAGATGCCTAAAATTACCATGCAGAAAAAGGAGAAAGGCATATGAGGAAGCAGAGAGAAACTCTAAAAGGGTGAACTAGCACAGTGAAAAAGAGCATAAACACAGAAACTGGAGGGTAGTCAGGGAACAGCAAATGCAAACTCTATGAAAAGAGAAATGATGCTTAATTTCTGCAGTCTGGACAGGCTTAGCAAAGTAATCTGTTAGTGAAGAATGGTGTTATTGATGTTAAGGGAAATGCATACTCACTATGGAAAGAAAAATTGAGAAACTCATCTGGGCAAAGGGGCACTGCTGTTTCTGTTTCATGAGCTAGAAACACATGCTCCCTTTTTGCTCTTATAGACTCTCACTGCTCTGATGGTCTTGATTTTCCTCTTCACACATAACCATGGCTAATTTGTGCCTGTTTATCCTTGTACAAGCATTATTCATTAGTTAAAATGTGTCTTCTCTCTCTTCTGTCTGCTCTTACAATTTCAGAGGGTGAGCGTACTCCTTATTTGCCCCCAGCTCATAAAAGCAAAGTACATTTAGTCCCAGGAACCCTTCTTAGCCCTTGTTCCAGTCTGAATTTATTTGTTTCACATGGTTGGCCAGAAGGGTATTCCACAATTGAGATGGGCTCTCACAGGCTATATATGAATGGGAATGTAAGAAACAGGGTTCGAAATCACAGTTTTTCACACTCAGCCCAAAATCAACTGCTTTATAGAATCACAGAATCAYTTAAGTTGGAAAAGACTTCTAAGATCTTTGAGTCCAACTATCACTGTAGCACCACCACATTCACCACTAAACCATGTCCCTGAGTGGCACATCCACAAAACTTTTGAATACCTCCAAGAATGGCAATTTCACCCCCTCCCTGACCATTCTTTCATGAAGAATCTTTTCCTAATATTTAATCTAAACCTACCCTGAAGGAAACAGTACAGAGGAACATAAGACAATAAAAATATAAAAGCAATACAAGGGAACACAACCAGATTACAGGATAATATTTGGTTATCTTCTTTCTACATAATATTAATGAATCATAGTCATTGTGTAAATAACCAACATGTGCAGCAAGTAATTTTTTCCTATTAGTCCCTAAAGTCATAATTTTCTTCTTACTCTGTTATTGCCATCATCATTCATCTTTTTCATCCTGTATGATTTTTAACCCTCCTCTATTACTGGCAATTCCTTCGTGTCAYCATTACATTTTAACAGATCAACCACATACCATGAGCCAAGATTGCTAATGAAAATGTTAGATGAAATAAGTCTCTAATCTAGTTTTCAAGACAATTGTCTAACCAAGAGTTTACTTCAACATTTCACTTTTTTAAGTCTATTCCTTACCCATTTTAAAATTCTTGTGCTAATCCCTGACTTATCTAGTTAATAATTTTCCTTGTGGAGTTGTATCAGATGCTTTGTAAAAGTCTAAGTAGATTAGATGTGTTTCATTTCCTTCATCCAGAAAATCAAAGGAAAATAGAATCTTAATCCAGCACGATCAAGTAAGCCTTTGTAAACCCATGTTGTATTCTATCACACTTTTTTCTATGTCTTAAATTACCTTCAATATCTAGAAGCTATAGAAATGAGGCCAGAAACACAAAAGAAAGTAATTTTTTGTTGAAGAGCTGTGTCATAGCTATGACATAACTATAGCTATATCATCTTTTTCCTTAACCTTACTGCATAAATGCCTCTGCTCTCTGTTTTATTAAAGCAGTGAAACTTCTGGTGCCTGTTTTCAATCAGTGATATTTTTGGCAATGTTACTTTATTCTTAAAGTTTCTGACCTCAGCAACACGGCATTTTCTGAGCATGTTTTGCTAGCTTCTAGCACCTCATTTTGTACAGCAGAATTTAGAAGAAATTAATTAATCATCTCTCGTTGGCAGGATGCTCCAAGCCACAGGATGACTTTCTGGATTATTTGCATCTTCATTTGCTGAGCTAGATATAAACAGAAGAAAACTCTACTTTTGGGAAGCTGGACCCTTAGAGTACATAAGGCTGCAGCCATATTTCTAGACTCATTCTCATCTCTGGACAAAGAAGTTCAGAGATACCTAGTGACCAGTTAAATACCTGGAATGAAGGCCACTTCATTTCTTAAACACAGCAATACGCTTACTAGAATTATCAGAGAAAGATAGAATCTCCTATTTCCTCTTGCAAACTCCTTGATCTCATTTCTCCTCCCCAAACATCTGCAAAGGTTTGCCTTCTTCCTATAAACCCTGCCTCCCAAACTTGACTTCTTTTGAATTAACCCATTCTTCTTGCCATACCTAAAATTCAGACCTGCCTTCTGTTTACTTTTCCTTATTTACACTCTCATAACTTCTTTCAGCTGCTAAGAAGCCACTTTGCTTCCACATCATATCTCCTGTAGCACTGAAAAGCCTGAGGCAGGGCCACTCTTCTCACCTGACCATAGAGTAAGGTGTGCTTCATTTTCTAGTGCAAAATTGTATGGATAAAGCAAGGGATGTAAAAGAAGAAAGTGTATATAAGAAGAAGAAGCATTCTTCACATCATTAAATACTCTTTGGAAAAATCACTCATGAGGAACTACAATGAGGAATTAATTAAATGAGTTTGTATAACAAGTTATAGACTTGATCTCCCTCCTGCACAGAGGCAGTTTCACTTGTTGCAAAAGGTGCTAGTAAATCAATGTCTCCTAAAACAGCAACTGTGCAACGAATCCCAAGATGATGCTGAACTGAGAAAGGCACTGGCACAGGATCCASTGAAATGCCAACTTATCCCACAGGTGAAAAGAGGGATGCTCTCCTAAACACTGAATAAAGCAAAATCTTCATATCCACAGTTTTCAGACAGAAGGTTCAATGTAAGAAATAATAAATTATCATTTGTCGGTTTAATATATTAAACATTTTGATATCACTAATTTGCTGCTGATGGTTGCTTCCACAGATTTTTGGCCAACATGTGCCAGTTTTCACTGTGCAAAGGTTTATTGTGCCTTATCCATCCTCTAGCACTCTGCTTTTCAATACTTACACCATCTCCTAGCTGGTTTCAATGTGTGAGCTGAAATATTAACCTTTAAAGCTGCTGTACTGGAAGTAGCTTTCAGTCAAATAAMCCTACATCACACAAGCACCATTCTTTCTCTTTGAAACACAAATTCTCTATTACTCATTTAACAACAGTTATTAAAAAAAAAAAAAAAAGCTCATTTTTTTTTCCCAAGTTTCACCAAATGAAACCATATTAGAAAATGAGATGAAATGTGAAATGGATTGATGGTATTTTAGCAACACGGGGTATTCAATAATGAGCTTGAATTTTTCACCGTTACCCTTATAGCCTTGGTATTTAGGGGTCACAGTTGAGTAAGTAGATTGTATTGGAATGAAACTATAGCTCAAAATTTCTGGGTTACCAAGAGTTTTGCAAAGGCAGCTATGGGAAGAATTTTTTTTTAATTTATTTTTTACTGGTTGTACATATTCTTCTTAATTCCTTTTGGTTGCTTTGAAAAAAATAAACCAGACTTTTTTATTTTTTTTAAACAAAATGTTCTTTGCAAAAAATTGTACATTTCTGGGTATTTTGTAAGCATTTTGTTTGAACCATTGTAGATTTTTCCAGTTCAAGAAAAAAACAGCTACCAAACAGATGCACTAGCTATTTCAAAATAATCCCTCCTGCTACACCAACAGAAAACTGCACTGTTGATTGCCACTGCTTAATTTTGTTTCCCACACATTTTGAAAGCCATGATTTCCAGAGTGAAATATCCAGGACAGTTCACTGAAATGAGGCTTGGCATCCAGATTGCCTGCCTGGCTGTAATCACCCTTCGAGTTATTGAGCTTGTAAATCACATATCAAAACATGGGAACACATCAATTAATGTTCTACTGGAAACAAATCAAGGACAATCCTACAGTGTGACATTCTGCCAGTTTTTATTTTCAATAGACATGGGGAAGAAGCTGAAATGTTTGGTCACAGCCTCTATTTACCCAATCTGTCTTATATACTATTGCATAATGCTATCACAATTTTAATATGCAAATTGCCACTCAAATAAAAGCCATGCTTTCCCTGCTGATTTTCAGCAGAGCTGCTGTTACAAAGGCAAATACTTAGCACTTATATTCCTTTTTCATCTTCAAAACTCTTTTAGTATATTTTAATTAATCCTTTTCCTTTCAATTTTCTGACCCTGCATTAGGTTTTCTGCCTCCTTTACCCCTGTACTCTCAAGGTTATGTCCTCCTCTTAATGTCTCCCATAGACTTTTCATGTTTTCAAAAATGATCTTCCTCTCATCTTTTTTATGCCTAGAAAACAGACCTCGGGAGACTGGCCAGAAGAAAGGCCTAGTCAAGGGCAAAGGAAGTTTCCAAAGTGAAAAAGAAACAAAGGAACTCTATTTCCAGGGAATACTGATCCCATCTAGCACAGCTGCTGCTTTTTCTTAGCAGGCACCTCAGTGTGGTCTCAGTCAATCTCTGGAGGTGCGGCAGTGACTCCTCTGCAGGATACCATGCAAGCTGTGGCTCAGCCAGCCTCAAGGATGCTGTGCCTGGGCATCCAGACCAAGGCAGAAGATGAGGAAATAGCAGTAGCCTCTTACAGACAGCAACTTCTCCTCAAAGAGGATTTCTGCTGCAAAGTGTCACGTGGGAGGCAGAACACTCTTAGGTCCTATGGGAATTTCCCAGCTCACAGGGAAAACACTGATTTGTGTTATAAAAGGGAAACTCTCATCCCAGATTTATTCTCTTAGACATTGAGACCTCCCTCTTTTTTTTTAATTACTCTATTTTAATGTGTAGTTAATTTATTATACCCTGAATTATTTTTATTTAGTGTGTGCTTTATGTAGATGTCTTAATGACAATTTCAAACACCGGGCTACTAATGCATACAAGCAATTGAGGTGCTGTGTACCCTTCTGAAGATCAGTCACAAAGTGGTCATCACTTCTGACCTACTTAAACTGTGAACCCAGGATTCCATCAGTGCATGGGACAAATGCTTATCTGCTTCAAAAGGTTGTATTTTACTCCCAGAGCACAGATGGGTGCACATGGGACTTGGCAATGAGCTTCCACAGAAAAGAAAAATTCGTGTGGTACTCCTGGAGTCAGTCATCTACATTTCAAAGCGGACAAAAGGTTTTCTGCACTCGAGGGAGGGAGAACTGGACATTTAAAGTAATGTTTTCCATCATAGCTATTGATGGAATAAGCTCAGATTGTTACAGTTTTCATATGATATTTTAGATTTAGAATATGATAAATGCTACACTGTAAAAGGAAATATTTCTGTTATTTCAGTGTATCATCTCGAAATATCAAAATAAACCTTACCTTTTTCCCCCCTAGTAGTTTTAAGAGACAATAATTTTTAATTTATCAGTAATTTTCTTCTTTATTTAAAAATCTTTTATTTTCACTTTATCTTCTGATATGTGTAGGGAATACATAGTAAACTACCCACATCTCCAGTTACCAGGACATTCTACCTGTTTTTAGAATACTTCTTAACCAACAGCATGTGTTGTATGAAGACAGAATTTAGAGATGACTCAAAGATAACAGGTACTTGGTGTGTTAGCTGATATACCACATACTTTGCTTTATTCCTGCATTTCAAGTGCAGAATACAGTCATGTGGTTAATTTACAATTCACCTAAGATATTAAATATATTATTAAGTCTTCACAGAGATGTATGTTTTTAAGCCTTTTAGTCCTAAGCCAGCATTGTTGGTAGCGTGTTTGTATCTAGTAAATCTGTGATCTTGGACACAGACATCGATCCTTGTTTGCTTGCACTGCATGCACTCTGACTTCACTGGATTTTCTAGATTGTGCCAAAAATCACTAACTAGGATTAAACTTAAAAGGATCAAGTGAGAGCAGATTGCTAACTTAAGTAATTGATCATTAAGTAGCTTTGATATCTTCTGAAAACATTCATGTTCCTCTGCGTCATTACTTTTTGTTTATCTTGCACTGCTTAAGGTTTGGGGATTTATACCTATATATATATATATTTATATAGGTATATATAGTCAGATTGCCTTTTTCCTCCTTTTAGGGAAAAAAAACAAAACAACAAACAAAACAACCACTCAACTTACTTTCCTTCACACCCTCTTAAAAAAAAATCATAGTTACTATGGAAACATCTATTAAACAGAGAGTAGCAGTAATTAATAACATCTGCAAGTGCAGTATGAAGTCTACAACACAATGAATTCCAGCATTTGGAGTGGTTTGTGCAGATCTGCCCTTTGTTGCTTTGAATGGAATGGCAGCCTGTACAGACCCAATTATAAGAAGGGGGCTTAACATTACCATAGTGATGTATCATGGCTTGTGAAATAGTTTGGACTGTAGAGGCATTAACCTATATAAACAAAAGACATCATTATTATATAGCTTAATGGCACATGATTCTGGAAAGAATTAGACCCATATAGATACTATGGGCAAATGCAAAAATTTTACTTTATCCTTTCAAATAGAACAACATAAAAATCTCACTTGCTGATGAAATGAGAGCAGGAGCTTGAAATGTAACTTTAAAATCCATTCCTTCATTTGAATTATAGAGACATGGGCAGATCAGATGTGGAAGTTTACCTACAGATGCTTTTATCTTTTGACTTTTCACTTTAAAAGTCAAATTGGAATTTTTTAAGARCAGCCAATTAAAGTTTTTTAATAAATCATGAAAGAGATGAGAGAACTTATCTGTCTTCAGGCTTTATTGAAGAAGGAATATTATAAATATTTATTTTTAATTTTTTTATTTCTTAAGTCTACTTGGCAAAAAGTCTACCATCTATCCCACTAGCTTCTCTCATTAGAAAATATGAGTATACAAAAGATTCAAACTTTCCTTAAATCATTTTTGCAGCTGGTGTAAAATGTGTAGCAGAGGTTGTCTTATCAGACTGAGGCATATTGTGTTATACAGGAGGGAGTTCTGCCTTCACCCTGAACGCCAGTGTTGCCTCTTGTGCTCCTAAGCCAGGAGCTACGTGGCCTTTGTTACCTGAGCTAAGAATAATCTCTGCTTAGGGGCAAAGCACATTAGATGGGGCCTGACCCCAGCTAATGGGGCTGCCTGGCTCTGATCCAGCACATGGCAAGGACATCTCAGCCTGTGCTGCGCTCCCCTGGCATAACGAAGACTCGACTTCTTCTTGCCATTCTTTTTGCCATCTTTTAAAACTAAATGGACAAGTGCACATCAGTATGTATAGACCGTATCTCTCTTGGTGAGCTCACTCCCCTTTTTCTTCTTTGTTACTCCTCCTACTTACTGGCATCTCTTCCTTATCAGCACACAGTTTTTCTTCCCTTTACTGTCTCACCTTCCTAATGAATTTTTTCCTCCTCATATTCCTGTTTTCCTGATTCACTTTACTTTTCCTCACCTATTTCCTTTCACAAATTTTATTTTCCTTTTACAATATGTAATGAAGACAAAATGCATGTCTTTATTTCCACGTGCATAACCTTCCTTCTTGATAATTACTTTCCTGTTCTTGTCTTATTTTTGCTCTGTAATCTTTCATTCTTACTTTTTCTCCATCTCCCTGCCCAGTATTCCTTCTAAGTTATTTTTATATTCACTACTAGTTTATAGGGCAAATCAAACAGGATACCAATACCACCTCAACAACCTATATTTTAGGATAGATTGAATCATTCTGTGGAGGTGCTGGTCTATGGCCATTGACTATGACTGGGTAAGAAAAAAGGAAACCCTTTTCTTGTTGTAGGCAGGCCAAGACCATCTCACCAAATGCAGAACGGGAACAGCAACAACTGTGTTCCAAAAGAAGGGAGTCAAATACAACCTTCCTACTAAACTTTAGCTTCCCCCGTTGAACTTCCAAAAGTAGCAYCTGTGGCTGGATGGCATGGCAGCACACACTATTTGCAGGAATATTGCAGTAAAATCTCAGCAATAACTTTGGAATGCAGCTTTGTAACCACCTGGTTAATTAGGTTAGATGGATTCAGTAAGTATGAGATGTTGAGATGGCTTCATTCCATTTTGCTGATAGTGGCTTGCTATGATTATTCTGTTGCCATCACACAGAGTGCCTCTCCACTCCCTCCAGTGGGTCGATGTACCTTTTTTTAGCCCTATAAAGTTGCAAGGGACCATATGTCAGGAGAGTCCTATCCTTACACTTAGGAAAGCATTTACTGGCTTAAGAATGTATCTCACAGGGTGAAAAAACGGGGAAAGTTTTCTGATTTATGAGGTTAAAGAAGAAATATATATATATATATATATATACACATATATAGTTTCAAGAAAGAACTGTATAGGCTTCAAAACAGTGGAAAGGATGGAATAAACTAAGTTAAAATAGATTAGGGACTGGATAGAAAATAGACAAGGTTGTACAAAAATATTGTGTCATTCTCAACTGCATAAAACATATGTTATTTGTATAAGACTGCTCCTAGAAGTTATATTTCTTTACAAGTTCAGAACATACCACAGTTTAACATTTATAATTGAGGGTTTTTTCCAGCAAGATTACTGATATTTATGGTTTTCTGAGAATAGTGTCACAACATCAATATGAGATTTACAATGAGCACTTTTACATTATACTGTGAAATATAACACAGTGATTCATGAACAGAAAAAAGTTAATTTTCCTTTGAAACTCAGAAACATATTAACGCTAATACTAGAACAAACACAGAGACTTTCAAAATCAAACTACTATCTCCATATAGTGCTACAGTGTAAGTTCTGCTTAGCAATAACTAAAACATCCCTGTGTCATCAACACTGCTTTCAACATAATTCCAAAGCAAAGCCCCATACTAGCTACTCTGGAGAAAAACAACTCTACATCAAGCAAAACCAGTGCCATGGATGAAGTTTTAGACTGGCACTTTGTTACAAAATATTTTTCTTGGTATTCACTGAGAAAATATTTATTGTTCCGGACTCCAAGTTTCAATATTAAACTATCCTAAAACTATTGTTGGTTTAACTGCAGTGTCAAAAAACCCAAACACACACACACACAAAAAGAAAAACTTCCAGTGTGAAAATGCATGCAGCTCTGCTCTAGTGACTAGAATTAGAATGAGTGCTTTCCTCAAATCTGACAGTAACAAGAAAAGCATCAACAGTCATGTTAGATAGTGAAAGTTTTGCTACCAGATCCAGCATGCTTACTCAAATATGAACAAAAGCAAGGGTGAGAACAAAACAGTGCTGATTATCTTGCTGCTGGATGTGGGTCACAAAGTTTTTGCAATATAAATTATATAAAATTCAAATATGTAAAACAATTCATCTCACTTGCAATGGGCTGGATCCTGCATTTCCATCTGGTGCAGACTTCAGTAAGAGCATTTTTACCCCTGAAATTAGAAACTGAGATCAGGCTGCCTGCACTTTCCAGTCAATCCTGCATCAGCAAACAGAATGAGAACTATTCAGCAAGATTACTCCCTCCTGCCCTATGTAAAACACAGACATAAAGAAGATATTACATGCCAGGAAGAAAATAATATTTTGGTATGTGGCATTAATTATCATAGAACTACAGAATCACAGAATGATTTAGGTTGGAAAAGATTTTTAAGATTATATAGTTCAATCACTAACTCAGCACTACCAAGTCCACCACTAAACCATGTCCATAAGTGCCACATCCAAACATCTTTTAAATACCTCCAGGTGTGGTGACTCAACCACTTCACTGGGCTGTCTGTTCCAGCGCTTGACAATCTTTTCCATGAGCAAATTTTTTCTAATATCTCATCTAAACCTTCCTTGGTGCAACTTGAGGCCATTTCTGCTTGTTCTGTTACTCGTTACTCATGAGAAGAGACTGAGCACCACCTTTCTACAACCTCTTTTCAGGTAGTTGTAAAGAGTGATAAGGTCCCTCCTGAGCCTCCTTTTCTCCTGGCTAAACACGCCCAGCTCCCTCAGCTGCTCCTCATCCGACTTGTGCTTTAGACCTTTCTCCAGGGTCATGCACACAGACCTTGTCACACTTTTTGCTGTATTTCAGCAAGCGCATTTTGGCTGAACCCAGAAACATCTGGGGGTTCCGTGTAGCAGAGTAGGTGTTACACCAAGCACAAAGGGGGAATGTGCTCAGCACAATGYTGATCAGGGCTGGCAAGAATAAAGCCAGTACAGATTTATTGCCTATACTGCCCCCACAAAAGACACTTACAGCGCTTGGTAACTGAGTCCCATCCATTCACACAAGCGCTACAATCACTGCAGAGGTTGTCTTAACCTGTCACTGCTTTCAAAAGTTTTCTGACAATGCTGATTACTGAAGAATGAGTTTATATGCAAGCATAAAACCAGATTAATAAAACTTTGATTCTGGTGCTAATGTAATAAATTTGGGTTTTTAAAAAGTGGTTAAGAGACAGAGGGCCCTGTTCTTTTGTCTTTTATGCTAGATTTGCAACCGTGTAAATAATAGATGAAAACATAAATTATATATCCAGAAATTGAAATAAAAGAGAAAGGCTTGATCATGAATTAATACTTGCTACTGATTAAATGAACTGAGAAGAAGCCTTTGATGCAAATAAATTTTTTTAGTTTTGCAATAGGAATTTTTTTTTCTGACGTATGGACTACCATGGTCAGTTGAAAGATTCTCAGTACTTTCAGTAGAATCATAGAATAGACTCACAGAAACTTTTAGGTTGGAAAGGACCTTTAAGATAAGAGTCCAACCATAAGCCTAACCCTGCCAAGTCCACAAAGTAGCTTTCTGTAAGGTGCCTCATTGTATCAATACCTGTYGCTCCCTTGCTCCTTCACAGAAAGGTCTCGGTCAGATATGACAGGCAATAAATTTAGAATGAGGTGAAGTAAGAATGAAGAAAGATTTACTTTCGTTGTTTGTCATTCAAGTGCTTAAAGAAAAAGACTTGTCAGCTCTAATAGGTCTTTAGGAGTTTCAATGCAGATAAATTATAAGAGTTCCTGCAATGTTACTGTGAAGTACAAGCCATGTATTTAAAACAGTGACTGTGTAAGGAAATAGTTTAATCAGCAAATGTAAAGAATTTGATTGTTTAGGAGACTTTTTTAAAAGTTTAGTGGCTTTTTAAGACTTCATGATGAAACTACATTTGTGCTTCTGTTTTCTGCATTATGGGAGGGTGAAGACATACCAAGAAATTTAACTTTGCTAGTTTTGTGTTTTAAGTCAATCACATTTTCTTGTTGAAGGTAGTGGGAACTCATTTGAGGCTTATTACTCATATCCATATACAGCTGTAGGATGAGGTCACCATTTCTAAGCATTCTGCATCTTTATTAAATACCTGGAAAATGAATGAATTTTTAGGCCATAAACAATTAGGTGAACCAAAGACTGGGTGATTAGTAAATAACAAATTGCTCATGGATTAAGTCCTCCTTTCTTTTTTTCCCCATGCTTCAGGCTGGCATTGGTTTCCTGAGTTTCAGATTCAGAAAAGAAGGCAAAACTTCAAAACCTGACTTCCAGCCTCACTTAATTTTACAGGAAAACTGTTATTTGTTTCCACCTTTTCTCAAAACTTGGCTCCAGCTCAAGTTTGCTTGTAAATCCTGTGAAGCTTGCAGGTTGATCTTGAGTTGTCTATCACAGATCTTCCCAGAACATCACATAGCCCTTGTCAAGCTCCATTTTCCAGCCCTGGCTGCTCCTCATCCAGCTTGTTTGTAGCTAGCCTGTGTATTTCTTCTCCATGCTGGAGCCACATATAGACAACTTCTCTTTCATCCCTGAGTTTCAGTGAGCTCCACAGGCATTCACTTACACTGTTCACAGTAGGATTACCTTGCAAAGGGTCTTGTTATATAGTTGTAAATAGCACAGTAGATTGGAAGCTTTGAAAATTTCTCTATTAAATCATAGCAGTATTTTGTCTAGAATCTTTTCCACCTTTCAGCTATTGTTCTGTGTATTAGTACTGACAAAACAGTCACAATCCAGACCTTACAGCACTAGGTGGGGTGTCAACCCACCCATACATTGCACAGTTCCATTGCTAGCCAYGTGTTCCTGTTGTTGGAACTACTAGCAGCTATAATTACTGCCCTAAGGAGCTCTATAAGCATCTGAAGTGTAGGCTTACAGAAAATTATACTAACAATGAAAGAAACATTTGTGTGCAACCCTGTACTTATCTATTTATTATTTCACATTTTCACTCTCTGATCTTCTGGTCTCCTTTACATTATATTGAAATGGTACATGTGAGTAAGGGTGGTCTTGCTTATTCTCACCTACTGAAACCATTTCCTGTGTGTGTTTGCATAGTTACTTGTACCTTCTCTTTCCCAGACCAACATGTGAGTACTTTTCTGCTTGCCCACTGCAGTGGGTTCTCCACTGGGAGAGCACCTTTCCCAGCTCAGTGCCCACAGCTTGCTGAACAGACCCTTGGGGGCAGCACTGCTGCGAATTTAACATGAACACTTTCCTGCTGAGAAGAGAAGAAATGGGCATATGCTCGATCCTGCAGGTAGGGAAGGAGACAGGTGGGGCATTCCCTTTTATTCTGGAGGGGTGTTGCCAGTCCATTACTGTGTTGCCCACTGCAAAACTGTAGGCGTTTTGGGCACAGCTAACTGAAGAACATCTGGTTCCTGGTAACTCAGCAGAATTTAGGCATGAACTTGAGCCAAACTTCAGAGTCCTATCAAGGAGCAGGATCAGTATTTTTGTCCAATATTCATGTTCATAACTGAATTAATGTTAACTTGATACTGACAATGCTACTCTTAGTGTGAGAGCCCAAGAATGAGGAAATGGCTTAAATTACAGTCTAAGAAGTAAATTTGTCATGGTCTTGTGCAACCTGTACTAGTTCACATTTCCACCCCCTTTCCTCTGTGCATTTCTCCAAACCTTTAATCCACTCCCCAGCATCTTTCTACCCCAGATCTCCTCACGATACATCCCATGGGAAGCAGGACTTTTGTGCCACAAGGCCATGACTCTGCTGTTACCCTGACATCCCTGTGCAGAAGCAGAGGTACTCGGGTGAGCAGCACTGCCCCTTCATGTGGCAAAACTGTAAGGCCTATGGAGACCTACAAAAGCTGGGTTATAGATACTCTTCAGACGGCTTGAGTCTAAAGGCTGCAGAATCATTTTAGAAAATGCTATTTCAGACTTGCATCCAAACCCTGAATCCTACATATCTATAGGTAGGTGGATAGGTGAAGACAACTGGGAGTTCTTCCCACCAGCTCCCAAGTGCCAGCTCCAATCCAGAAACAATGTAGATGAGTGACTGCATTCTTTACAGATTGCAACTGAAATATCGTGCTGGCTTTGAGCCTGGGCAATGTGAACACTCAATTCTTCATTTGTATGTCTCAGTTTTGATCCCTTTGCCACCTTTAAAATAGAGATGAGCACTTCCCTGTTTTATAGAAATTGTTGTGAGTTAATACATTCAGGATGACGTGATCCTTAAATACAAAAGAACATGACAACAACGCGGATGCTGGGTCTGCTCTTTCATTTTCACCTGTTGAACCAAATAAATAAATTCAAATATAAATATATAAGCACGTAAAAAAAAAAAAAAAAACCCAACAAAAAAACCCAAAACAAAAACAAATAAAACCAACCCAGAGATAGAAAAGAAAATCAAATTTGTTACTGAACTTTTAAATGCTTTAGCAAATAAGCTAAGAAATATTTCCCTGGATTACTTTCTGCATTTTTACTGAGAACGTATAGTTGCCACAGAGACTGGTGTGCGTGAACATGGGTAAACGAAAGGAGGGGAGAGGGAATGCGGCCTCTGAATTTCCAGAGGGATCTGAAATGAATTAGTTAGCGATGCGGCGGGGCGGGGGTGAAGCCCGAGGACTCCCGGCCGTGCCCCCGGGACGCTGCAAAGGGCGGGGGCGACGGCGCGGGGGCCGGGCCGGCTCGGCGGGGCTGAGCGGCGCTGCTCCAGCCGGCCGCGGGGAGAGCGGCATTTATAGACACATCCATAAAATATCTATTTAAATCGCAGCCCAGGCTGGTGGCACACGGGCTGTGTGCGGCTGCTGCTGCTGCCGCCGAGAAGGGAGGAGGGGGCTGGAATTAAAATAAGGCACGAAGCGGTTTTAAAAATAGCGTGCGGGCTGCGCGGAGCGGCGCGGGGCGGGGCGGGGCGGTGGCAGCGCGGCCCCGGGGCGGCCCGGCCGGGAGTTCCTGGGCGCCTTGTATGGAGCGCGGCCGCCGCAGGGCCCGGCGCCCGCCCCCGCTCCGCGCCCCGACTTTCCCCGCTGCCGGCAGGGAAGGCAGGAGCCGGCAGCGATCTGCGCGTCTCCAACTCTCTCCCTTGCTTCCCTCCTCTTCTTTCAGGAGCCGCCACCCCGCCTGCCTCTCTCCTCCTCTTTCTGCTCTGCAATCAGTGGAATAAATCAGGGAAGGACGCGCGCACACACACGCAGAGTAGGATCTGTTACAAAAGTAGCGCTGATGGCGGCGGATCAGATGAAGCTGGAGCTGCTGCTGGAGTAGCAGAGAGTGGAGTATCTCTCGCTCTCTCTCTTTTCTCTCTTTCGCCTCTTCCCCCACTCCACCCACAGATCTCCATCGTTTCTCCTCCTCCTCCTCCCCACCCTCGGCCGCGCTCCCGCTTCTCCGCGCATCTCTGGGCTGCGCCTCCTGCGAGGGGGCGGGTGGGGGGAGCGGAGGAGGCTTTAAAGAACCACGGCCCCCCCCGCACCGCCACACACACGATAATTGAATTTATTATTATTGCCGTCTCACCGACTTGGGGAAGGGGGATCGATCTTTGATCAGGAAGATGGCTGCTGGCTGGCTGCTGGTCTTTAGCCTGACACTTTTCCAGTCCCTGGTGATGAACCACTCCTCGGAGGGACCCTTCCCCTCGGCCACCACGTAAGTCCTGGCGGGGTCTGGGGGTCCGAGGCGGGGGCACGGCCGGGGCGGAGGCGCTCCTCGGCGCCAGGGACAGCGACAATACAAAGGGAAATCAAGTTAGACCGGGCGGAAAGTGGCGATCGGGGAAAATTGTAGGTTTTCAGCAGCTTTTGCTTAGAAAAGAGTCAGGGTAGCAGAAGGTCCCGCCGGTGACGGCCGGCGGCGGGACTTTTGAGGTAAAGGCTTCGCCTGGGAATCCCGCTCCGGAGCGGCTCCCAAATATACCCCGTCAGGTCATCCTTGCCAAGAAGAAAGTTTCGAGTTACACAGAGTCCGCCCCTTCCTCCCACAGAGGTTATTCCAGCCTGGATGGAGTTTCAACGCTGTTTGCAAAAAAAACCTGAAAACTTTCGCAATTGTATTAAAATCCACGCAGAAGGCGGATTTCGTTGCATTTCCGCGGCAGGCGTGGGAAGCGGGCAGGCGGGCATGGCTGGGAGTTCCGAGCCCGAGCTCCGGCTCCCTCCTGCCTGGCCGGGCTCCAGCGCACCCGCGGGGGCTCGGGGCTGCTGTGGGTCCGCGGGCGCGCACGCGTGGGTCCCGCTGGAGGGGCTTTCTCACGCTTAAAGCCACACAGCTGAGGACCTGTTTTCTTCAGCCTTGGCCTTGCAGATCGTTACTTCTCAGAAATACCTTCGCGAGAGCTGAAGGATGCTCGCGGTGCGCGCAGCTCGGTGCCTTGCCTGGCCCTGCGATAGAAATCTTTAAAGCACTGCAGAATTATTAGCACGAAAGTGTTGCCCAGAGCAGTGCAAAGATCAAATAATAATGATGCAATAAAAGAAAGGCAAAAGGAAGCCAATACATCATATTGAAGATTCGCCTACAGATAGGAAAAAAAAAAAAAACCAACAACAAAAAAATCCACGACAAAGCACTATGTGATCCTGTTTCCTTCCTTTTTCTCCTCTCTCACCTCATTATTTTTATATTCTTTTTGTTTGGTTGGTCTTTTGAAGCGCTTACCTTAGTCCCCGAATCTGGGTTAAAGCTACCAGTAGGTAACTTTTAAGTGGATGACTCACTTTAATGCATTTTACATAAGAAAAACAGTGCTAATGGTAGTCTTTCCTTATTGTTTAACACTGGGTAGAATTTATTGGTGTCGTTCATCCTGGGCAGAAGGATGCGTTGCAGTAATTACCAGCAATGCATTTTCACCAATTAGTACTGCTGGTAGGTTGTTATAATTGGATTCAGTTCTGAGTATCGGTTCCGTTATGAAAGACTCAAAGGGATGCTCGCACTGTTAAATGAAAAGAATACAAAGATAAGTGTAGAATAACCACCTAATATCCTCTAAGTTGAAAAAATGCAGCCTTTCATTGTAGAGGAAATTACCTTTTAAAATATTCTTGTGTTGCAGTTTATAAAGATGTGCCATGTGCCATTTGCAAGCGTAGCAAAATACAAACCCAGGGCTTTTTAATTCATTGTTTTCTTGTGTTTGAGCTCCCGTATTTATGATTTTTTGAGCTCCGGTGTTTACGGTTTCTCACTGAGCTGATAGGGTTATCATACACAACTAATTACAATTTATCTTCTATGTAGATTTTTCTGAGTTTAAAAGAGAAAGAACAATGGAACCCAGTGAAATTAAAAGGAAACTATCTAAAAAGAATATGTATAATTTCAAATAGAAGTCCAGATCACTTTTTGACATAAGAATATGTGGTATTCTTTTAAAACTGGTTTTGTCTCCCCATCTATTTTTGCTAATTGCCTTCAGAATTTACCTTTATTGACAGTCATGATAATAGAAATTGAAGACAGTGAAACATATAACTTTAATTATAACTATACCTATGATAAAGTAATTCAGAATATTATGTTAGTCACCAGCATTTCCATGTTCTACACAATCTACTTGCTGTTGGGTCTCTTTTTTCCTCATTGTTATTCCATTGGAATACTGTAGAAACAATCTATAGCAACTGTCCATCCTTCCTTTGAAATGGAACCAAAGTGCAAGCAAGGCTGAGTTTCTTTAGAAGGCAGCACACAACAGGTTGATGCAGGGAGAGCTGCTTAGCAAAAAGTAATGATGTAACAGGTGAAGGAGAACATTTTTCTCTTCTTTTTTAAGACTTGACAGCAGTGTTTCATTTCCTACTAAAAATTACAAATGGGGAAGAACAAAGAGAAGTGACGCAAATGCTCTTAATGTAAAAGATATTATATATTAAGAATATTAAAAATAGGAATAAAAAACACAGGAGAGGAGAATAAAAGAAAGAAAGGATATGAATAATTGAAGAACTGGAGGTTTGCTGGTATTATGTACTTAGCTACCTGCTTTCTCCCCATTATTTTCAGCCTCTTTATTCTCTTAGTTAAAAAGTTGGTCTGAGGAAGCAGGATTTCCCAGCTGTTGTGTGAAAAATGTGCATATTCAGGGCTATAGAGTATATGATTTCTTCAACAACTCATTATTGTGCAATCACTTTTCCTTCAGTCATCTGTTTCTTCTGCATTAATAAATATTTTAACATGTGCTTTTACTAAAACATTCAGAAGTCCCTATCACCAATACAATAATATACAAGCATGTAGTATTCTTAGCAAGAAATGCTGGACGTTTATGCAATGCCTGTTTGATAGAATCTCAGTAATTTGATAATTTTAATTCTCTGATAAAGCAAAAAATCCCTGATATATTTACACAGCAAAATACAGAGAATTTCAGGTGAAGGTTTGTGTTGTATGAAATGGTAGCATTAATTTTTCATTGAAAATCTGAGCAGGTGGTATTGCATTCCTTGCTTCCAGTGTTGAAATATTTCACTGCAAATATTGATGACTTTCCTTTAATAAACTATTCAAGTGTAGTAGTAATTGTGTCTTGATCTGAGCTATGAGGCTTAGCTGCTGATTGGTGCATATTGCACTCCATTTGAATGCATCATATTAATTGTGTCATGTATTAGGGATCTGTCTGTTGGTACAAGATACCATGTTCTTACTTTTAACATAGCAACTCCAAGCCCTTCAATTACACATGCAGCACAGCAGATATTTTGCACTTAGATGGGAATATTGTGTACAGTACTCCTGGCACTATACCCACACTACTGCTATCACAGTATGCAAAGCACTTCTTTCTTTGTAGCCATATGTATTCACATCTGTACAGACTTCAGAAAAAAATTCTATTAAATATACAAGGTTTGTATGTTTCCTGATAATGATAGCAGAAAACTCCATTTATTTCTGTTCTTTTCTCTATACTGCATGAAGACAGTCTTGAGTTTAAGTGTATCTTGTAATTCCTAAGTATCCTTTTGGCGCAGCGTGTGTTGATATTGTTGCTGGTAGTGAGTAATGTACTACATAAAGATACAACTTCTCCTTTCTGATAATAAACCTGTTTGTACTGATTAAAAGAGAGAAAAAAACCTAAACTAAACATATTTTAATTTTTATAAACCCACAGATGAAGCCTTTCAAAATCAATGGTACTGTTTCTGTAATTCTACATCATTGTGGATATATCTTAATGTCTGTTCTTTTTATTCCCCCCTCTAAGTTTCCTCTGCCACTCCTTTTCTCTCTTTCCTTTATCTTGTAACATTTTTTCCTCCTCAGTCACTTGTTCTGTATGTATGTATTACATTATGTGTTATATTCAAGACAGAATCTGCCACTTAGATAAATTGGCGTAAAACATCAGTGGATAAAGCTAATATTAAAAAGATAAAAATAGTATACATATGAACATATATCTATATGTATGCAGACAGGACATTTTTAGAAAAGGAGTTGTGTATTCCCATTTTTTACTTGCATGAATCATCTTTACTGTTTTGGTGTCATTAGGACAACTCAGGGAAGTCTATATGAGTCATATGAATTAAGGCTTTTACAACTGGGACATTCATATTTTTGGCTTCTGCACATGGACCTAACAAGTGTAGGTCCTGCTGAGAGTGTGGCTGGGCTTGGTAGTCAGCATCACTTTCTGTATGGCACCAGTGACCAAAGGTAGATAGATGACATTTATGATGTTTTCTTTTCATCTGTTTCTACTGTCAGAGATTTTGACACCTCTCATATGCGTAAAATCCCATTTATAGCTTAAAGTCTGTGATAGAAAAATGCCAGTTTAACTGCTGATGTTAATTAGAAAAGACTACTGTATTAATGGATTACAAAATATCTGGCTCTTTCTCATTTGAAAATTATTTTTTTCTCAACCTATTTAAAAATATTCACTATTAGGAATAAAATAAAGCACTGAAGTGTACCTTCATGTCAGTGAATTTGAAAGAGAGCCAAAAGATGCAATGTACTTAGAATCAGGGAAGTGCAATATCACCTCTTAGTGTTTTCTCAGCAGCACATGTCTAAATGCTGAGCATTATGCAAGATGCTTAAACCCACTGATATTTTAAAGAGTGTTGCTCCAATCCATTCTTCTAGTGGAAACACACTTATTCTAAGTGTGAAACAGCTTATTGATTGGTGGTGTTTATTTTGGTGTTTTGGTGGGATTTTTTTTATTGTGTGGTGGCAGGGGGGGAAGATGTTATTTTTTTTTTTTTAATGTCCTTGTACATGTGGTGATAATAAATGCAAATTATTTGGATCCACAAAGCATTTTTCTGTTTTACATATTTTATTATGTAAATTGTGAATGGGCATTTTTTTTTATTTGTTTCTCTCCTAGGTATTTATGCTGAAGCCTCAGAATTTACAAATTCTATAGATTTACATTTTATTAAGTATGAAAATTCAGCTGAAAACATCAAAATAGATACTAATCATAAAAGATGAAATTTCATTGAAATAAATCAGCATTATAGAGGTTCTTGCCATCTTTCATTTTGCAGTGATGCTATTTTCAGAACTGCATTGCTCATACCCTGCAAAATGATTTTATCCAAGAATTCAGCTGCTAGAAAGAGAGCTGGAGCTTGGCAGCACATTAGCTTGAAATGTATTCATTGTTAAATAGAAGGCCTGTTGTACAGATCTTAAAAATATTTATCTAGCAGAGTGTTTGAAATCGTTGGAAGCATGGTCAAATTCTTGTTGCTTTAATGTTTTGTAACAAAGAAACAACCCAGTCTCTAGTTGCCCACTGGTAACTGACCTGTTTGTGCCTTGATCCTTTCTTGCCTTCTGTGGGAATCCTGTGTCCAAGGTAGTCTTATCTTCTAGACCAATGTTTGACTTAAACCTCTGTGCGATAGGGATTGCAGTTTAGAAGCATTTAAGTAGAGAAGAATGACTCATTCTCTCTGTTGCTGACCATAGTTGAAGTAGAATTGAGCCCCAGACTGTTTTGTACTTCTTTGCAGCAGGACCTGGGCTTTTGATTCCCTATGCTTGAGCTGCATGTTGTATTTAGAGTGCTCATAAAGACCTTTGTGACAAAAGGTGATATTTTTGATGGCAGAAAATGTTGTTTTCTAGTGCCTTGTTAACAAATTTCCTTTAATAGAAGAAAAGATTTACCACTGAACAACACTGGAATAAAATTACTAGACCATAGCAACAATTTGGTTAAAGGCAGATGCCATAATTAATTTACATCTTTTAAAAATGCTGAATCAGACTTCGTGATAGAAAGAATGACAGCTCAGTGTCCTTAGAGTTCTGGTAAAAAACAAAAAAAACATAGCTAGCACCTTGAAAATGCACAGAAAATCAGACGTACAAAACAATAACTGCATTTGTGTCCCTGGGCAGCGCATGTGTGTTCTGTCTTAGATCACTCTTAGCCCCTTCCTGCATCAGCTTTTTCATTCCCCCTACAGCTGCTGTAGGACAGGTATCAATATACTTAAATGATTTGCATTTGAGGTTACAGCTCTGATTTATCTCTCTTGCTGAATCTATTAAAGAGCCTGATCCCACTCAACTTTCCTCAAACATGCATAGGGTAATGCTCTGTTCTGTAGGTTCAGACCAGGAGCCAAATTTTGCATCAGTTGTGCCATTGCCTACTGTAGCAAATTGGTCATTGCTGTTAGGRGGAGTTATGATTCTTCTTGCCCTCCTGATTTCCAATAGTAAAAGAGAACTGGATTCAATATTGGTTGCAGAATATGATTTTTATGTTACACGGTACTGTGGAATGCACACAATGGTGCTGCAGGGGCGGCTTGCGTTTAAGTTGGAAATACATAACACTGATAGTGAAATTACTGTCAACTGCCCTTCTACTTCAGTAATGTTCATGGATTGTATATTCTCAATTTAGGGCCGGACTATGCTGCTTGTACCCTGGAATGAAAAAAGTCCCATTGATACTATCAGAAGAATCTGTGCAAGAGTGAATATTTTCAAAATACACTTCAGCACTTATTAATGGCTAAAATTAATGGCATGTGCCTGCAGCTATTCAGCTGAAGAGGGATTTTTCTTTTCCTTCTCCACTGCTTTCCAAACTGTTTTTTGACCTACTCTGCTTCTAAGCAAACTCAGTGTTTCACATCTTCCTTCCTTTCATCTTTCCTTCCAGACTTAGTAAGTTTTCAGGGTGAAATGTAAGATAGACTCTCTCTCACAGCCACCCTGTGACAAGAATATGGCTTACGGTTTGGAAATGTTACACTGATGGCAGGGATAGGACCATGGTTTTTACTTATGTCCCTCCCTACAGGACCTTCCTCTCAATGCCAACAGCAACCTGATGACAAAGAGTGAATTTCTGTTCCTTGTATCATTTTTTCCTATTTATTTACAAAGTTTCTAACAAGTTTATGAAAATGATTGACATTATTTTGCATCAACAAATCAGCAAGCTTTTGCAGATAATTACAGTAATTCAAAATCAGACTTTTTTTTTAATCTGAGACARGCCTGAAATAACCATGGAATGTGAATGTAAAGTTGTAATATTGCTGACTATTATAAAAAGTGATTTATTTGATTTTCACCCTCTTTAAATTACATTCTCCCTCCCTCTCATTTTAGAGTTGGGTCGGGTAAGAACTATAGTCTGATTTTGTAACAGATATTCTACACAGTGATTTAAGAATTTTTCTTTTTTGAAATTTCCTTTGTTTCTCCAGGGCCATGAATGTTTAGCCAGAAATGCAGAAATAAGAAGATTTTTTTTTTTTTTTAAATATGTCCTATGGACGATATGAACTAAGAATAATTTTTGCACAGCATTTATTAGATGTGACATGGAGGTAGTTTAACATTGGATTAGTGGTCCTTTTTTCAGCATAAAATGCTTCAGTTGAACTCTGTGAGCAAAGTCTCTCAAATTTATAAATTATAATAAAATCTGATTCACTTTTGACCTGATTTGAGAAGTAAGTAAGAACACAAAGGAGTTGCTGAGTCCAGTTTTTGTAGCAATTTTAAATTTTATTTAAAAGAGAAAAGCTCGACTTGATTCATCCAAACAGTATTTGAACTGAGGTGCTCCTATTGTCCCTGTGCGGGTTCCCACCAGACTGGTCTAGAAGCTTAAAATGTTTCCCAGTGATATCTCTCCCGCCCTTATCTTTACTGGGATTTTTAATATGTTATGATAGTGTGGAATAAATATTCTTTCAAGTAGGCATAAAAATGAAATTACAAAAGTTCTGTGGCTAAGGGTGGTGTTAGGTTAGGTTTAGGTCTAAAACCTAAATCAAGTCATGCCACTTTTCTCAATTGTCACTATTAATACCATGCTGCATTTTTCTTTATACGCTAAGGTGGTCTTAAACAAACAAGTAAAAGGGAAGTTTTGTTCATTCTTTAAATGAGCAGAAATTTGCCACACTAGGTATTGTTGACTCTTGATTAGAAATTCAGACCTTTTCTATAGGAGGGAACTGAGTCACAGGAGCTGTTCTGTCCAAGATTATTGAAGTCTGAAATGGATGAATTGTGTTATCAACACTGCAGGAAGGAGAGGACTAATGAAAAAGGGATGACAGGAAGTATGAATTACAAAGTCAGGGTTCTTACTATTCCTTCCCTGACTCTAACAGGTCACTCCTGCACATGTACATCCAGTGTTCCATGAGACCAGTCAAAATGTCGAGGGATAAGTACAACAGTCCACTAAAAGGCAAATTTTAGTTAATAATGTTCTGATGTGTACTAGAGGTGATAAAAATGGTTTATTTTGTAAATGGGTAGATGAAGCCCCACAGTAATCATTTTCCCCCAGTGTAGATTGGGGTAGTCTATTTGGTAGAAGTCTTGTAGATACTAAATAGAGCTTTATACTGGGAGGCAATGCTCTTTATTTGGGGAATACTCTGCCTTTAAATCTATGTTTTGTGAGTTTAATCTAGAAATGTGGTGGTTTCTCATGCAGATGTTAATGCAGAAGTTTGTTTTTTTGCAGTATATGGCAGTTTTTTTCAATTTATTTAAGTAGAATAAAATATAATATGTAGTATACTATTCATTGGTAAGTAGAGTAATTTCTGCAGATATTATTGAACATCCATTTTTTCTGTTAGCCTCACTTGTAATTTTATTATTTTTGTGTATAGGTGTAACAAGTTCTTTAGATTTTTTTCAAGGACAGGTCAAAGTGAAGAATAATTCATGTAGGGATGGAAACTAAGTGTAGTGAGCAATGAACCTTCTTGCACCCTCATCATCTGTGGAAAGCATCCTGCATTAGGTTGGTTAGCTGTGTGTTTGTTTCTTAGTGCAGGAAGTATTTCAGTATTTCTTGATCTGAGATTTTTCGCAGAAATTAATTCAGTGGCACCAGTTTTGAAAAAAAAAAAAAGTGGAGGCAGTAGACTCTGTAATTTACTTTTATTTAATCACAAATATTCTTATTTTGTTTTCTATGATGTACATCYTGAATTGTGTGTACCATGGCTGAGCTTTTTATCATTAAATTCCTCTCTTTATTATTATCTGCCTCGCTTTAGCTGCCTTGCCTTATTTCTCAAGGTTTGTACCTTAGTTTTCAATATTAATTTCTCTCAGTAAAGTAGGAAACTTCAGTATCTTACTGTTTAGTCAGGCAAGGGTTTATTGTCAAGATTAATTTGTTAGCTAATGCCTCTAAAGCCTTCTGTAGTTGAAAAGTGTTGTTAAGCTGTTAAGCCTAATTTATTAAGATATGTGTTTGCTATATTCCCACTTTACCTCAGAAACTTGCATGGCCCAATCTTTCCTGGATGGATGATACCTCTGATTTACCTGGTTCTCAAAGTGGTTTCTTAATAGAATTTTATAGAAAAGGTACCACCATATCTGCTTCTTTTGGTAACTTGTGATCTGGGGATCTGGAAGAAGTTAATCCCCACGATCTGTACTTCTTGGATGTACACAGATTGCAAAACATAACCTTAACAGCATTTTTAGAAACTAACAGGAGTCAGCAAAAATCTGCAGACAGTATTGAGAAGAGAAGCCAGTGTGTGACTCATGCCTACGCCGCGCGCTCGTTGCACTCCTTTGCCGGTTGTGCCAATTCCTTTCCCACTGTGGAAAGCACTGGGAGCTGTGGATCCCCAGATCTTCTGAAATTTGTACTCTGAATATTTCGTGCTTGAAAAAGAGACAATGGTTAGATAGAAAACCAGCCAAGGGCTCATGACATGAGTTCATTAACGTGATCTGTTGCTTCTTTTGCAGCACAGGCTGCTGCTGGTTCTATTCCATTTCTAAAATGGGAATGACACCCAAATTGTCATCCTGCTTGAATCAATGTGTTTAATAATGCAAGGTGTCTTGTTTCTATAAGAGAGATGGTAAGAAAAGTACATATTTTTTTTCTGTTTACAGACTAGTAGCATGCCTATGACGATCACCAGCAATCACTAATTACCTGACAATCACCAAGACTCTTAAGATTTCAAGCAGGACTAACATAGTTTTCATAGCAATTATTTTTGTTTGCTACGGACAGTAGCAATAGAAGTGTAGTCCCTGCTATTTTTTTTTTTTTTTTTTGGTTATTTATCAAGGCACTTTTTTTGCCTTAGCATCTTCTTGATTAGATTTTTTATCTGTTGTGAACATATTTTAGATTATGTGGTAGATATATAAGCTGGGAGAGAATCGCTAATATGTGCAGGAACATGTCTTAAGGAGATTTCAGTGTAATATACACACGGGGAAAAGGTTTGTGGTAATTGAAGGCAGAATGTGGTCTCTTTTGACTGATTAGAAATACATGAGGGATTTGTGCATGACTAAGAGTATGCCTAGGATACACTCTAAATGTCTTTGGAAATGGTCAGGTACCCAATTTCATCCTTCTTTGCACCAGTGTAATTTCAGCATAATGAGTATCAGTCCTGTATCATTTAAATCCTGAGTGCAAGGATGAATCCACATAAAATAATTTCTGATTAAACACATACAGGTTTCATTGCAACAGAATGAGTCATCACTGTCAAGGCCTGATTGTGAAAATTACATAAAATAAAATGTAATACATGATTGTATTAGGCTTTGAAGAGGGGAATAGTAAGATATCTCAAGGAAACCATGTGTGATATCAGATGTGGTCATTTGTCTTCCTTTTAAATTATAAGCTCTGACACCACTTCATTGTCTGTGCCCCACTTAGCAAGTGTCCATGTGAAAAAGAAGTTCTTAATGTGCTGGAAGGCACTGAAAAATGTTCCCCCAGATTAGGTACAAACACGATTTTATTACATAAAAGTGTGGAATTGTAAGGAAGAAATACTTTCCTTTTCAAAGTACTGCAACGTCTAGTAGTGTGCAGGTTAACTCTAAGTGGCTTTCATGAATGTACGTTTTTGTAGTTTTATTTTTGGTTTTGATTTTTTTCTTCTTAAGCAATTAGTTCTAGAGCTTAATTTGGAATGGTAGAAATGATAGAAGTAATTTAATTTAACCCCTCATTATGCACAACTGAGTAATTCATTCATCTTTGGGTATGAAGCCTTGAGTTTTCTGGTAATTAGAATTAAAATCAGGAAGAAATTTACAGACAAACTTTATATTTGTTTTCAGTGAAGCTGGATTTACTCTGAAAGATTATATTGATGCTTTGTGGGGACATGAGGCAAAATTCTGATATGATAGCTGCTTTGCTAATAGAAGCAAAAGCCAGTGTCTTTACTCATCTTATGTATATGTTCCTTGCATAGATACACTGTCTGCAAAATTAGGATTGAAAACACCCATCACTTCCTTGCATGGATGGTGAGAGTTTCAGTTAACAAATGACCATAAAGGATTTTGCAGTGGATGTATGGAACAATAATTTGCTTGCAGGCATTTCGCTGATAGCATTTTTTCCTTTCATACCTCCATTTATTGATAGAATAAAGTACTTTTATGGCTTGCAAGGTAGTCTTGCACGAATGTGCTCWGTTATTCTTGTAGGTATCCATGCTTCTACAAACACTTCGTGTATTCATTAGTGATGCTTTCAGCATTGCAAATACAGGTTAAACATTGATGATTAAATCTTTTGTTCCACACATCTCATTAACTGGGGCTCTATTTCTTTTTAGTGAATAGTATTCTACTCAACAATTGTCCCATTACTCTCTGTGGGAATAATGTGTTTATAGAATAAAATGATGATCAATGTTTTAAAAAATCCTTTAGAAAAACTTTTTTAAAAAGTTAAAAGTAAGTTACGCTGTTATAAAGCTTAAACACTTGAAAACTAGGAATAGCAAGATAGAAACTGCCTTAAGCCTTAAATTGTTTTCCTTATAATATCTTCATTGTGATCCTGTCTTCAGTTACAAAACCAAAATCTTTTTCTGCTGGAAACACCTTTCATTGAGAATGTTGCTCAAAATGCAACCCTACTCTAGGAGTGGTGTATTTTGTAGATAACTTTGGTAAAGCTGCAAATGAGATACTTTGTCTCTAGCAATGTAAAACTAGTAGAAGTTGCCATTACATGAAGAGAGTGTAGAAGCATCTGCTTTTGGGGATTGAGAGTAATTTATTAGCCAAAGCTATTCTCTGAGCCCAAAAGCTATGATAAAGATATCCTATTCAAAGAGGTATTTTGAGATGTTTAGATTTTTTGTATTGCTAGGCTCTCGTTTCACAGAAAGAGAGATCGCTGGTTGATGCCATGTTTTTTATGCTGTGCAACTTCAATAATTGGTACTACAGTCTCTCCCTGGGCAGGAATTATTTTCTAGTTGGGATTTTTCCTGAAAATTAACAAACAGGAAATATCAGCAATATACYAGAGAAATACTGGCTGTTCTAGTTACCCACATGGTTGAAAAAAAATCAAGCTTCCTGTGTGTCTATCTGTGTGTTTAATTGTGTGGTGATTTTGTAAGCAACCATATCCAAATTTAACAGATTTCAATACTTCACATTTTAGATTTCTGGTGTACCAGATCCAAATTTCCTACACTGATACTTAAGGATGTGTATTTGGATAGAAATTACTCAAGTCTTTCTTAATGGCCAAAAAGGTAACCTGCACACCAAGATCATCTGCAATATCACTCAAAGACTGCATAAAATAAAGTTCTCTATTACTTATAATGAAACTTTCCTACAATGTCTGCAAAGTAATAAATTAAACCATTTTATACTTTAAAAAAACCCAAAAAAAMCAAAGAGAAAAAAACAACAAAAAACACCACAAAACTTGCAGTATTTTAAATGTGTTTTACTCTAAAGTTCTTAAACAAATATTTGGTAGGCAAATCTAGGCTGCATGAGGTACACAGTTTTGTTTGTTGCTGTGAAATAGAGCTTCTAAATCAACAGTAATTTAGATAGATTCAGTTTGTGGTTTGTTACTATGCGATTTGACACAAACACACACTCTCCATGCAGCATTTCTTTCACCTGGGAAAATTGGATAATGAACTAATGAAGGTTTTCTTGGCTGATAATGCTGTCTGTTTTCAGAGCGCAGCAATTACACAATCTTTTTRGCACTCAATGTCTATTTAAACAAAATCAATGCAAAAATAAGGGCTATTTACAGTGAAGTGTCGTTATTTTACATTGTTTGGGTAGTTCTCTGAGAGTCTGAAATGATACAGTAAAAAAAAGAATCTCAGGAGCTTTAAAGCCATCAGTCTAATGGCCACCTGATTTTTCTATCAGCTCAAGTAATTCACCACTACTTGTCTGCCTCCATACAAATGTAATGTTTATCATTGCTGCTTACCTATCTTTTTAGAAGAAAACTCAATTCTATATATCTCAAAATTAGACTTGATTTGAATTTACATGGCTTCAAAGTTGTAAGTTGGGACTGGATTAAAGCTTCCAAACCGTTTATTTGCAATAATACAGGAGTTTTGTGGTCTGTTTTTTTTTTTTTTTTTTTTTTATTCTTACCCAGTTTTCTCCTTCATCAGTGAGTTCTTCAAAAGGGCATGGAGAATTCCTTGTACAATTTTTTGTAATATGCTGTGTAAGTGCTGAATTTTGCTATTACATATCAAAGAAGAATAAAGCTGAATTCTTATTGCTATTAAAATTATGGTAAAGATGAAGGCATATTCAGGCTATCAGCTACTTCACAGACTTTAGCCTGCAAATTAAGGTAAGGAAAATTCAAATTAAATTTACAAAATGCCTTGATATTACAACTAAGTATCTTGTGGATCCATTCTCTAAAAGCTGYCATGGTGCTTCTGAAATGTTAAGCTTCTAAATTTGTACTGAAGAGAAATCTGAAAGAGCAAAAGCTCTCTTCTGTATTACTTGGGAGCTGGACAGTACTTTTTCCACTTCCCAACTTTTTTATTTTCAACTGTTATATTTTTAAAAAGGAAAAAAAAAAACAATAAAAAAACCCCAAACCTTTTCATTTTTAAGTTCACTTAAAAGGTACAAGTATGGAATGGTGTCATAATAGGAGATGAAATAAAATATTTCTACTGTAGGCTTTCATATTTTTCGATCAAGTACTGAATTAGCTACTTGATCTGAAGAAATTATTACTAAATGATTCTGATAAAACATATTCCCTGGAAACATTTCAGGTCAGTTTGGACGGGGCTCTGTGCAACCTGATCTAGTTAAAGATATCCCTGCCCATTGCAGGGAGTTGGACTAGATGACCTTTAAAAATTCCTTCTGACCCAAACTTTTCTATGATTCTCTCTGCTTTTACATTATTTCTGAATTCTTCTTTTAGTAGAAGATTTGTGAATTGTTTTAAAGGCTTCTAGGTGTTATCTTTGTTGCCAATGTACTCCAGAGAAGCATGGTGATGTTGACTAGCTTTCACTTTTGTCTTAGGTAATACCTTTTAATGATATTAAGCTTGACCTTTTCTGTTCTCATGCAGTGGAACAAAATAATGCTAAAGCTCCATGGAAATGGTCTGTAACCCCTGTTTTCTGAGTGGTGGTAAAACAATTTCAAAAATTCATAGAAATTGTGTACAGAATATAATCTGTTGCATCATTTTTTATATCTCTGATGAATTTCTGAATCTATTTTCTAATATAGCTGAATCTGTTGTGTACAATTCAGTCTGACCCATGTGAATGAAGTATGTCAGGCTAGGAGACTGAATTTTCCTGTGTACACRTCTCAAACAGCAGCACCGCATGCGTCATGTACGTTTGTCTCTGTTCTTATTAACACAATGCTTGAAATCTCCAAACAAGGAACAGTTCCCGTATCACTACAGATTCTCTGTGACGGAAACTTATGCGAATGAGGCAGAGATCCTTAGACAGAAGGTTCGTCAGGGAAACAGCATCCCTAGTATTGATAAAGCAATATATTTTATGTCTCCTAAGGGTTTTCTCTAATAACAYCTGTAGGGGAATAAGTAATGGCGGAGTGATATTATGTGTACTAATGTGTGTGCACCTCTAAGATGACGCAGACAGTCAAATCTTTCTATATTTTTTTTCTCCTATGTGTCCATTTCAGTTATCAGTATAGGAGAGACATGGCTTAGTACCTAGGAGAATGGTATGATGTCTGTCATAGATGACACCATTAGTGACAGGTAGGACAGAGGAGTAATTTGCCCAATATTTACTACAATGCTCTTAGTGCTTTGTAAATGGACGTTGCCAGCCTTTAGGACTTCATAAAACTTGATAAATCTCTCTCTTAGCATTCTTATCCTACAGTTGTTTTTGCATGTGAATATTTCAGAACAGTCAGGCTGTGCAACAGATAGGAAAAAGAATATTTGTAGGACTGGGCACAGCTAATTTGTTAAAGGAGATACATTATTTTTTACTGTACATCTAGTATGGACCTGTTTTGTCTTCAGACTATGATCAGTGGAAGAGACTTAAATTTCTGTATCTCGGCTTCAGTGAATTGTTGACAGCTATTCAGGCTCAAGTCCTGTGTATGAGTACACTGAGATCCATTGGTTTGGGTGGGAGTAGCATGTGACATGTTGTAATTGTTGATGCATGTTTTGCTGTATTTCTCTGTGCTGGCAATGTTATTGAGACTATACAGCGGTATTATACTTTCCCATTATGAAGTATGGGATAACTAGTAGGATATTCTTAGCTACAGAATTACAAAAGGTTGAATATTACTCTACATGACCTCCAAAGAAAGCACAAAGAAAAGTTTTCAAAAATAAAGACTGTACTTTAAACCTAAATTTATAAAGTCCTTTTTAAGCAGCTAGTGACTGTGTGACCTTAACATATGGCATGGTTATCTCTGCCTCTGCTAATTGGTCTGCACAACACATCATTGCCACTGCACCATGCCAGGCACAACCCCTTGCTCTGAACCTGACTTCTCCCAAGTACTGAATCATTTAATCCCCTGTCTTTTAAACTATGGGGGAAATACATGGATGAAGATGGCAAAACTCATGTTGACACCAGCAAAACCATAATTTTACCCTATACAGTTTGAAATTATTCCCATGACAGTAAGGTACATGGAACTACTGTATGTCTGTGTGGATCATACACAGATTTCCTCTGTGAGCCTTTAGCTCTTTATTGAACTGAATGCAAGTTCATTATCTTCCATGTGTTTTTATATTCATTTGCCTCTTGCCTCTGTGTAATTAAAGTTAGTATCTATGTAAACATTAGTTATGTACACTCAGCAGATAAGTGTAACTAGTGACTAGTGGTTAAAACTAGCTGGTAGGTGAATAATTAGGGTTACTTTTGAGAAGATTCAGAGGTATTTTGCAGTTGCTGCCTGTGCTGTGTGTCCAAACTGAAACATCCACTTTTATAAGTATTTAACATCTTTCATGAGGACCGAGCATTTTCTCTCACTCATACACCCACATCATTAATTTTTAACAAATAAATATGGATTTCATCTTCTATTGATGGGGAAAAAAAAGCTTTTCAGTTTGTTTTCTGAGAAAATAATAGTTACCGAAGCATAAATTAAGCTTGGCCAGCAATAGATATAGTTTGTTGAACACTGGGGAATACTTAAAGGCCATTTGGTTTCCTTTTCCTGAAAAAAAAATGCAGGCTGAATCAGATATTCTTTAACAATTTACCTGGATTGTTATGAGTCAGTGAAGGTGCAGTGACGTTTGGTTTCTTTGTTTAGGAATTGCCATGTAGGATTTAGAGAGAAATACATGTGCAAAAATAGCATGATTTTCTCTACTTCCCAGCAGTGCTATTTCTTTATCCCTCATCTGTATAAAYCCAAATATTTCTGTTTACTGGGAGATCAGAAACTTGAAAGGAGTGGTGCATCTCAGGTGGGAGGAAGGTAACATGCATCTGTTGAAAGCAAGTTCCTGCTACAGCTGGAAGGATGCCCTTCCATTTGAAATTCAGTACTGTTTCTCTGTTAAAACAAAGAAAGGGATCTGAAGCCTTTGCAATAAGATTATTTCATTAACTGGTTGCATACATAGYGTTATTTAAGGAAACTTACGTGATTTTTCTTCTGTTACGTTCACRTATGTACCTATGATTCATCAATTTAGAAAGAAGCGCTGTCAGATTAGCAGAGGAAGAGCATCCTGGATTCAGACAGATGCCAGTCAAAGCTGGAAAGCTCATTTCCAGTGACATTGCTAAGCACAGGGGTGGATACTCGCTGGAGTTCACTTTGGAATGCAAATGTTGCTGCAGAGGCCTCAGGCTTTTGGCTAAGGAGCATGAGGGAAAGGGATCCACCTGAGGAGCCCAGGTTTGACACAGTTGGATTGCATCCAGCTTGGAGTATCACTGTGCCTTCCTGTAGAAGCTGGAGTTGCTGATAACTAATGAGGTCTGTACCCTGCTCAGAGTGCTTGCTGACAGCATGTCACAGAGCAGCAGCGTAATATAAATAATAATATTTTGCTCTGTTTTCTTTATTGCTCTTTGTTGCTTATATTTTTAGCTGCTTGCTGCAAGAGATGGCTCTCTGGATTGCTTGCTCTGGTGCACACACTTTCTTTTTCTCTGGCTGTCTCTGTCTCTTGACAGGTGTAAGGAGGATCCTAAATATAGAAGCCACCCGTCAGTTGGCTTCAGCAATCAGCAAGCACTGATTTAGTATTTCTCTTAACCAGCTAAGCTCCAGAAGGGTATTTCTTTTAAACCTTTACCAATTTATTCCACTGCAAGCTTTCTTCAAAATTATTAACAAACCGGGTTATCCTACAGCATGAAGAACACTATTAACAGGCATGTTTCAGAAATGATRGTTGTCAAGAATGGCTCTTGCAATGGAAAGGAGAAAACAATGTTTTTTTAAAGAACTCCCTTGTTTTAGTGGTTTAGTTAATGATGCAGTATCTCATTGGGGAAAACACTGAGACTAGGTGTAAGTACAGTCTCCAGTTTTTAGATGAACACACTTTCAGACATAAGTAGTTGCACACTTTCCTATGAATTTTTCCTTATAAGAAGAACCTTTAATGCAAATATACTGTTTAGCTGAGATTTACTTTGCTATACACAGAAATCTGGCATGTGGTGACAAATGGAGGTGTCCTGGTACTGCATATTTATTGTGCTCAATAAAAGTATTTTTAACATGGAATAATATTTTTCTTTATGTTCATTTCTTTATTCTGCAGTTAAGGTCATCACAAAAATACTGATTCTTAAAAATTAATTGGCCATATTTAATAGATTACCACTACAAAAAGTTCTAATTAGAATATTTGGGGGAAAAAAAAGATCTGCAACACTACTTTAAAGACAACTTAAACATTTTTTTTAGTTTGTAGGCAGGCATCTCAAATTCTTTCTCTTCCTTGTGACCAGTTGCCATTAATATTCATAGAAATTTTTCACAGCCTACAGAGAAGAGGAGATACTAAAATTCAGTATCTAATTGTGACAAGTGAGTTGCTTGTGATGAAGACCCTTTTTGACACTGATGTGCTTTGATGTTTTATGTTTTATGACTGTGATACACTTCTATTATTCTAACACAATTCTCATATTCTAGTGTATTAAACATTGTGTTAAACATGGACACRAGAGAAGTCAGTGCCTTTATGTAGCTCAGAAAGGCAGTAGTACTTTTTTTGTGGTCGTTGTAGTGGTTACATGTGGTCTATCTGGTTGTGAAAAATTCTGTAGCAAAATATAGCATGTGTTTGTTATGCTTATGTAAGGTTTTATTTTTGGCAGCCAGTGCTCCCTATACTCAGCCATGAGAAACAACCTGTTTCTCTATTTTTTTTTTTTTTTTACTGTTCTATAAATTGGTATAGTTTATTGGAAGCTTCTGCCATGTCTGGGACATATGCTTCAGTTGTTGGTGGAGCGTGATTCAAACCTCAGAAAGAAGTAAGAAAGTCGCTAGGTGAAATAGCAAGACTGGTCCTGAGAAAAGGAAAAATGATTTAAGATAGAAGATGTTTCCAATAAAAGGATGCTATTGTAGATTTGGCACAAGAGGTTCTGGGATAAGTCTAACTCTCTTGATACAGATAGTCTCAAGCTTTATACCTGAAAATCCAATCTGCATCTAATGTGCCTTCTGAGTGAAAGCTCTTTTGCATTTCACAGATCAGAGTTTGAACCCACTGAAGCCTAGTAGTTTTGCTTACGAGCTTGAGTATTTGCATTCAAGAAAAACTGATTATTCTTCAGTGTGAACTCATGTAATCTGACTGTGACTTCTCAAAGGAGCAAAGCAGAGTTTCCATAGGCTGACAATGCAGCTACCAGAGCTRTTACAGTTCTAGCTGTAACCAGCAGTTACATGTGTGGGCAAAAATATCTTTGCTGTGGTATGAGCCACCAGGTTGGAAGGCAGAAGTGCTTCTTTAAAAATCCTTGTGCATCTAATACCTAGAAGTTTATTCTCTCCTCAGGCTTCCAAATTTATTTTTCGCTGTAGGATGATGGTTTTTTTAGCTTCCTAGAGACCTGGCTAGATTCTTTCTGCCTTTGGCACATCATTTACTGCATACAGTGAGAAGAACTTTTCTGCTGAATTTTATCTTACCAGCCTGGTGTTTACTAGATGGAAAAGGTGGTARTCTCCTCTTATGAGCATTGTCACAACATACAGGAGTGGTGTTGTGGCTGTGTGTCTACATGGTTCTTCTTTGTCCTCTATCCAGGGCAGAATCCTCGTACTCTACTTTCCCCTTTGGGTTTTCATACTCTAGATACATTTTCTAAATTGAATTGAATGGTTTTTCGTCAACCCCCCAAGAACATTAAATCAGGTCCATATCAGAATTATGTGAAAATATTTCCATTTTGTGTCATATATCATAAAAAGCAAAAAATAGCGTTTGTTCAGGAAAACAGCTCCTAGTAAAAGATAAGGGAAAAAACCAAAAACATTTAATTTGTAAGAGGAAACTATCTTTCTAATAAAAACACTTTTTTATCTACATGTTTTTCTTTCTTTCTTTCTTTCTTTCTTTCTTTCTGTATTTCTGTATTTCTGTATTTCTGTATTTCTTTCTGTATTTCTATCCTTTTATCTATTTACTGGGTTGAAGTTGGGGATAAGAAACAGTACCTTTAACTGGATTAAGGATCTAAGAGGGTTACAAAGAGGATGTAAGGGTACTTTGTGAGCAGAATGACTAAGATTGTTAATAAAAATAGACCAACTGGTCATGTTACATGCTTGGTGATATTGTGCTTGAAGTGCAAATACATGGAACAAAAAGAATCACTGGCATTCTGTAGCATTAGGGAGAGATGGTTTGCAGTACTGATAGTGACACAAATGTATGTTTGTCCAAATAAAGAGAGGACGAACTCTAGAAACAGCGTGGATAATCTGTAAAGCTGAGCTAGTTTCTGAAGTGACACTCACTTTGGTATATACACATTTAGAGTACAAGGAAGGTTTTCTCTGCTTTTCTATGCTGGTCATTAGAACYCGGCCAGAGCAGTTGGGGGTGTTATGCACAAGCCTCAGGCTTTTTCAGACAGCAGAGTTACAGATTGGAAGTATAAATCTTGACAAAAGCACAGTCAGTTATGATTTTCCCACAGAGAGAAGGAGCCCTTCACTGTTTTCAAAACAGACCTGTGACTAACAGCTAGCTGAATAAATAATGGAGATCTTGTATCTTACGTGATACATAAGAATTATCCTCCCAAGCTGCATGGCAGTTCCTTAAGCAAACAAAGTGTTTGCTTTTCAAAGGGCTGGATAGTTTTTAAAAGGTTTGCTCTACTCTCATTTAATAGTACTTGTATTACTAGAATTTACATTTAAGCAATTTCACATCTTCCAACTGGAGGAACATCAAGTATTTTATTTGTTAGCATGAAAGTAATATATGTCCTCATTGCTGAATTCTAGTCACTGCTTTTAAAAGTAGTGGTGAACAAAATCATCCTCTTGTGAGGCACCATACTTCTAGTTCAGCAGTATTTTGGGTTTGTATCACATAAAATAGAATTCTTCATGGCAGGAGTTCCATGGAAGAGGCCAAATTCAGTGCTGCCAAAGTAAGAGGTTCAGAAAACAGATGGGCAGGATGGCGGTTTTAAGAAGCAAAGAAGAACTGTGATCCTCATGTCTGAGTGCAAACCTGTGCTGTGGCAATTACATAGTATCATTTTTTCTGTAATTTCTGGTTTAGGATTTACAGGCTCTCAGAACCTGTAGGTCAGACATATGCCTCCAATTTTCCTTTCCTTCAGGAAAAAAAAAAAAAAAGGAATTTTTAAAAACTCATGTTTCTAAATATTTTTCTTTATGTTGAAGATTGTGACTAGTTTAGCTRTTAGGAACACTGCTTTTTGATGAAAAAACACACCCTAGGTCTCTTCTGACACTTCCCTTTGTTCCTTTTTGTAAAGCTATTGTTCATACTCAAAACTTTTTCCATTCCAGACTAAAACTCAGATACCTCTCCTAAAAAAATGAAAGAGTTGGTACTTCAAGAAAACAGGTCTTACAAATTGAAATTTTAATCTCTATTAAGAGAAATCAGCAAACAACTGTGTTCGTATAATGTAATTATGTGTTCTTTTTAAAAGTAATTTATAGATCCAGAGCCTTGAGCATTTAACTGCAAATTTATTTAGAACATTTAGCTCAATCCTATGACAGTGATGTACATGTGCACAGCATTTTTCACCAGAAGATGGTCAGAGGGCAGGACCTACCCAATCAGGGACTTTGGTCAGAGTCCCTGACTGGCAAAGAGTGGCTGGCTATAGCTCTGCCACCCTGCTCTCAGGTGCTGGAGAGCCAGTGCTGATCCGACAGCTGTACCTGCGTGTCAGTGGTGTGGAAGGCATAGGCTGCAAAAGGCAGAACAAGTCTGGTATAGTTTCATAGCTTTCTCCTGGGAGTCTGCATTCATATAGGCCAGGAGATCTCAAATGCAGTGTAAATGACGCTCTCCCCAGCAAAACATTGCAGAGAGAACTTTTCAAGCAAACCTTTTAAAAACTATCCAGTTAAGTCTTTTTCAGGGAAAGACCTAACTAGAAATGCAGGCATCAGTTGTAATTGACACCCGTGTGCTTCTGTCCTAGGGAAACTACTCAAGGCAGTATATGATGTTAAACGGAACTGTCAACATCAGCACAGCTGGAAACCCATCRGCTATAGATACAAATGCAGAACAGCTGAAATATATGTGTATAAACCATCTGGGCCCTGCTTCCATCAGGGAAAGGAAATCGAGAACCAAACTACTTTTTGTCCTTAATAGACACACACCTTAAACCATTGATAGCCTTTATAATTATTGCCTTGTTTGCAAACTTCTCTGACCACAGTCATCCCATTTCCAGTTCAAGAATTAATCCCTTGGTGGCTGAAGCACTGGAGTGGCAAATCCTCAAGTAGCATGATCCTCTTAAGGGAAGAGTACATATGCCAGAGCTGTGGCTCTGCAGAGTGCTTAGTGGGGCACTTACAGACACTCCCACCTGTGGCTCGTCTAAACACACATGGGTTTTTTACATGCCTTGTAACTGTAGGGATAGGATGGGGAGGATTAAAGGGACACTTGCTAGGAGAGTTGCCACCTGGCAGTGCAACGGCTTAAGCATCCCGAGTTTGCAATTAGTCTTTGTGAGGAGAGGTTTGTAAGATCTTATGAATCAATTGTGCTCAAACTAATCTTGGGTTGCTTGATTAAGAAATTTAATCTAGATTTCTGAAATTGTGAAGATCCTAATGAAAAAAATATAACTTCTGTAATTCAACTATTTATATGCTTTTTCCACATTAACAAGTCAGATTCTTAAAACTAATCACACAGCAGCACAAATGCTTCTTTTGTGTGTCCTTCGTGGAAGATTTGTTTGTCCATACATCATGATGTTACAGCAGGCAACAGACAGTAAATGTATTTCTCCCAGGCTTACAGGCCATGTAAGGACTGCCTGGAACTGCATCCCTGGCACTCCAGAACTGTGTAGCTCTCAAAGGACAGCTGAAGAAGGGTGGCAAGACAGCACAGCTTTGTGTTCACTGCACTTTATGTGTTAACTTTTGGTGTTGCACATTCAACTTTTTAAAGAGGTGTCAAAGATTTTTCTATTCCTAGTTCCAGCAAGAGCCCCAAAGAGGATCTCTTCTGAAGCTGTTGATACAGTGTGGCTTAGGGTGACATGCCAAAGCAGCACTTCATAAACAGTCACCACGTTTTTAATGGTTTTCATCAGGAGACATTTGCTGCTTGTCAAAGTGTCAGTCTGACGACTAGAAGGATTGAAATGCACACTGAGAACAGCAGCATGGGCTGGGCTTCCTCAGCTGTTTCCGTCCATGCTTTCTAGCATTGAAAAAAGTATTAATTTTAGTGGCCCCCAGTCCCACTGTAATTCTTAAATCTTTCAAGGGTGGAGTGTCAGGTCTGGACACGGTGCAAGTGTTGTTGATGTTGCTGGAGAGCAATCCCAGGGCAGCTGTGAGAGTCAACTGCAGTGTCTGACATGCAGGTGGCCACCTCTGAAGGATGGCTGGAGGCATTCCAAAATACTTGCTGGAAGGTGTCACTAGCTGTCTCTCTCTTTCTTTTCTCTTCTTTTTAATGTGCTCTGTCACCTCTTGTAGATGTGAGCTAACTGCAGCCAGCCAGACTGTGACTGTTTCTGCAGTACTCGTGCTGTTTCTCTCATCACTGCTCCTTTCTCCTGCACAAGGAATATAAACCAGTGCAGGCATGAGAGGGGATGAACCTTGGCTGCGTCCTCGGTGCATTTGTTATTCAACTTAGCCAGCAAAGGAAGCTGGCAGATGCGGTTCGTTCCCGAACTGGCATGTGACGTACAAAGTTGAATCTCACAGCAACTGCTCTCGCCCAGTTCTGACATGGAGCATTGTGACAAAAAAAGTCATGCACTTCTTTTGTGCTGTAAGGACATATTTGTTCTATCTCTGCAAGGAAGGGGTAATGACAGCTGCCTGAATCTGCAGAGATCCAAGCGCTTCCTCTGTAACCTTAGATTAGAACTTGGTTTCCTTGAGTGTCTCATCTGAATTTCAAGGAGCAAAAATACAGGGATGCTAAATTAATTTCAGGTTGTAATGTGCACAAAGATTTTAAAGTAGTAGGCAGTATTTAAATGTTTCAAAGACTACTGCCTGTATGTATATGTATTTGTCTTCAATTCCGTTATAACCAACATTWAAAAAACTACAACACAAAATATGACACAAGCTTTCCTTAGCAGTGGGGAAAATTACTTGCGGTGTGATTCAGGTGTTACTAAACATAGAGATTCCCATACAAACTGCCACTTTTTCTTTGAAACCTCTCCTTGTCTTTCAGCACCTGGAAAGATTAAGCACCTTTTCTCCACAGATAAATAAAAGCGAGAAGAATCACTCTGTTCCATTTACACTGGAAGGCAGTTGATCATAAAACTAGTGTTCTGGTACCTAGTTCTGGATTTATTCACTCTCAGCTTGTCATCTTCCTCAGGCATGCAGTGGTACTGGCAATTCTTCTTCAACTGTGCTGTTGCTGCTAAATTCGTGACAGTTCCTCGTGGATCAAGACTGATAGGTGGCTGTGGAGTCCAGTCAAGAGAATGAGGCCATTTTTTGACAAAACATTGTAAATATAATGAGGTTAGTGGCAAACTATTAAGGAAGCAACTCATCTGATATGCTTRCAGTTTGAGCTTGGATCTAGTAATTAATTTACATATAAAAAGATTTCTTTTGGAATAAAATCTGATACAAAAAATGTGCCAGGAGATTTGTCAGACTAAAATCCTGCCTCAGTCTGGGCAGCTCAATAGACTAATTGAAGACTTAACCATTACACAGAAGCATTCAGATTTTTTTGTGGTACAGAATTCAAGAAGGTTTTTTATATGAATTTTCTACCGTGGTAAAGACTATAAAAATAGAATTTTTTGAATGACTGAACCATAAATGCAACTCAGGTTTTTATTTTTTTTAATATACATTTTCTTTTTCTGAATTTATAAACTTACCCCAAGGGGCACATTTATCACACAGATTTTAGTAATCAGTAAGATTTTAAATACAGTAGAGATTATAGCTGCACATGTCTGACAGTTGTGTCTCAAAAGACTGTACAGAAAAATTTACAATAAGGGGGGAGAAGAGAGAAAATAAAGGCAGGAGACAGCACATTATCACAGCAGTCGAGGCATACAAAAGGATTCAGATCCTGTACTTAGAAAATGTAAAATAGGATAAAAAACTCCTCAAAGAGTATAGCAAAACTTAAAAAGGACTTTATCAAAYGGCATCCTGAAAAACTAAATGCAAATTCCAATTTTTTTGGATTTTAATGYGTATTTTTAAGACCATGAGTTAAAGCAAAACAAGGAATTAATTCTCCGCTTCCCATGGGCAGGCAGGTGTTCAGCCATCCCCAGGAAAGCAGTGCTCCATCATGTTCAGKGGTCACTTGGCAAAACAAATGTCTTGGCTTCAAATGTCTCCTCCTTTTTGCTCYTTCGCCCCTCTTTTTATGCTGAGCATGACACCTTATGGTCTGGGATACCCCATGGGTCCATGGCAGTCACCTGTCCCAGCCCTGTCCCCTCCCAAATACCTGTGCACCCCCAGCGTCTTCTGGTGGTGGGGTGAGAAGCTGACAGAGCCTTTGTGCTGTGCATCAGTAATGATGACAAAACTAACATAATCAGCTGGCAGGTGACTATTTTCTCCTTGGGCCATGTCTTCCATGTGAGTTCAACGRGGTAAGAGCCAATTGTAGGTGGAGATTTGTGTTACATGTATTTCACAACAGAGTCTGTACTACCATCGCAATGACCCTATAATAATTTTCTTGGAGGATGGGACAAAATTCACTCTGATGTATTTATGGTGTGACRGTGAAGTTCATAATCATATGACCTGAATTTTCTCCTTTCCTGGAAAAATTATAAAGAACTTAAAATTCTTGTACCAGCAGGCTGTTAAGACTTTCAGCAGGTAGTATGGTGACCTAGAGCACAGATTAGTGTGGCTGCCTATTTTCACTTTCTGGTTCAAGTGACACCTTGCACAGGAATTTCTGTAGTCAGCACATGACCCCTCCTCCAGCTCTGGGGCTATGTTTCATTAGAGAATTTCCCRACCAGCTGAAGGACATAATTCAGTAAGGACTCAGACTCAAAGGATGAAGGAGCAGTGATTATCCACATGGAGTAGGCATTTTATTTCCATTCAACCTCTTTAAATAAGATCAGTTTTTCAAGCCAATCTTGTGTTAAAGAGGCTGAAAGAGAAGAGGCCAATAATCTGTCCTGATTGTTCTTTTGGCTGTTGGAGCCTGAGCACCACAATGGCCCTATTTATCTCTTTTTTTTTTTTACTTCTGTCTCTATTTTATTAGCAGGTTTTCTTTTATTTATCACTGAGCCTTGCAGAAGCTGCTTATATGTGTCCTTTTCAGAATGATTATGCAAGTTTGCAGTGTCCTGGGAATCAGAAAGATCTAACTTGTGTGTCTTGACTTTGACTACAGGGCTTTATACAAGACAAGCATTACATGTGTGAGACACAAAGCTTTACGAGTTAAACTCTCTAAGAAACAAAAGTTAGTTCTGGGAATCAGAAATTACTGGGTCTTCACAGTAAACACAAAAACTTTTCTCGACAGAAAACTGAATCAGTTGCACATCATGTTGCGCAATCGTAGACAAAATTAAGCAGAAGCAATTTGTCTTTTATTTTCTGACAAATTTTGAAATTGGTATCTTTTGTATCAACCGGCACAGGAGTTAAACTGTTGTGTAATAGTAAGTTGAAAAGAATTACTTTGTTGTCCAAAGAATTTTGATAAGAATTTCTATATCTTCAGCTATCCCTTCCAATTCAATTTTTAGGTTTCCTTCCRTAATGAAAAAAACCCCTGCTAAACGAAAATTGTCAGTCCAGGCTGACACTTGAAGGTGAATAAATACTTGTTTGAAAATAATAAATAGGGTAAGATCCTTTTTTTATCAAATGTCTCAAAAATACTAAACTGCTCTTTAGATTGATATGTTTTGCTTTACATTGCATACAGTAGAGCATAACTGGGACTGACAAAAAAACCAATGAGGCTGGAAAAAAATAAACAGAAACTTTGACAAGAAATTTTAAGATTTAAAAGCATGCCAGTTTGTTTGTTTTTTTTTTAACGTTGTGTATAGCTAAGACATTCTATTTTTCATAATTCTTCATTATCTTTAATGAATAAATATTATATGTAAATGAAGAACTTAAAATAAATTTTTAAACCTAAATAGCTGTCATAAATGTCTCTGCGCAAAGCCTTTCATGAAGTTAGTGTCCAGATATCGCATCTTTTTTAATAGAGTGCTAATGAATTTTTGTGACATTTTTCCAAGCAAACCTGATTTATCCCTTCTAGAAAAATTCCTGTTTGAAGGCAGAAATGTAAAGAGCAATTGCCTATATGCAGTAGAGAGCACGTTGCTCTTCTGAATGTGTTGAAGATGGAAGATTTGGCTATTTCATATGACATGGAGGTATATTCTCCCTGGGAGCCACAACCCTATTAGTCCTTGTACTAAATCCCTGCTGCTTCCATCCAGCAGCAGAGGTAACTGGGGGGTCTGCATTAACCCCATCAGTCCCATACCAGAATGGATGCCACTAGACCTGGAGGGCATAGCATGATTCTCTCAATAAATAGACTAAGGAGTGAACAGCACTGTGATCTGAATGTCCCTTTGCCTCTAGAAATGGTTTCTCAGGCCACAGGGCCAATATTAGAGAGTTGCAGTATCATGTCTTCACTGATAAAGAAGCTGCTGGTTTCTGAGCTGGTTAAACTACAGGCCTTTTGGAACTGRTGCCAGAAAGACAAAATTAAATGGGCAGAGGTGATGTTCACACTTATTCTCCTGTGACAGGTAAAGCATTGGCACAGGTTCTAGAAAGACAGAAAAAAATCCTATTGCTCTTGAAGTTTTAKTCTGCACTCAACAGTATTTGAGTCTTGGGGCTCTGGTTTGCCAAGATACTTGACCACACTGCGTAAGYGTGAGTGTATGTGCCAGGAAATTTGCTTGAGGGTCATCTTCTTAAATATGGTATTTAATAAAAGTTTTACACCTCTGCTGCAGCATCAAGATTCTCTAAATCTCTCTGTGGCTGCCTGAAGCCTAAATATCAACAGGTACTGTGCAAGCAACATATGGTGAGGTTCCAGTGGAGTAATTTGTTAGCAGAGTGGTTATCTTGCTTGAGGTGCAGATTTCTGGCAGGATAGTTTCTTTTTTCTTTTTTTTTTTTCTCACTTGGAACTCTATTGTACTCACCAAGAAAAAAAACTTAGAGTTTTCGTTTAACATTAAGAGTGCATAAAATATCCTTRGTAAGCCAGGCATCACTTCTCAACGTTGATAATGCTTGTAATAATTAACAAAGCTGTGAGCCTGCAGGCCAAACTTGATTGGAGCTAACGCTTTGCAAGCATTAAGCTTTGTGTGGTTTTAAWTTTTTTTCCTAACTGCTTAACATCTGCATTGTTACTGATATCTGTTTGATTCTTTTTGTCTCGRTAGATGTCCAAAATCCTCTGCTGAGAGGGTGAAACGATGTGAGACAATTGTATTGCCAGAGCTGTTCAGGTATCRCCCTGTAAGGACACAGCCTGTCAGCAGGGATTGCGTGTCACATGCTTGACACATGGCAGCTCTGTTTTGCACCTGAGGTGTGAAAAGCTGACAGAAACATGAGAGTTTTGCATATGACCGAGGTGTTCCTTAGGCTGTGACTGTGTGTGTGGGCAAACACAAGCTCACTTTGCTGGATCAGCAAGCTCCCTGGCAGCCAGAGTGTGCAGAGCCCAGGCAGAAGCAGTGCTGGGCTGCCTCATCAGCCATGTGGGGAGGCAGGCTGTGACAGCCTGGCCATCAGGCAGGGCTGACACGGGTTTTAGGGTGGAAACAGCTCTTCTCCAGCCAGCTGGAAGCAGAATTTCCCAAGAAGATTCACACTTTTACTGATGACTTGTTGCTACAGAGATGATCTTTGTTCTCTCTGGTTTTGTTGTCAGATAGTGTGGTTTATGGCTTCCCATGTTATTGCAGAAAAAATAATTATTTCCAATAAAATTCAGTATTTGCTGCTGTAGCATCTTGTAGAACCCCAGAACAATATCTGCTCAAGTTAGCAAGCTGCTTTTTACTACCAGTGTGTGCCAGGTTCTTCCAAGCCTCCTTCTCCTGGCTTGTCTCTCATTTATTTCTGTGGCTTATCTTCAAATTCTGTGTAATACTTGGGTCCTCATTCATATAAGTAGTCAACCTTTCTGTACCATACCTTATCTGCTTCATTATCTTAATTTGATAATCTTGTAAGATGTCAGTCTTTTTATCAGTACTTTACTGACACGGAGTTTAAGTTCCTCATCCTTTTAAGTTCTCCACATGCAAATCAGCTATGGGTTCTCCTCAGTACTAGATGTGGAAGATAATGATAATGATTAAAATCCCTGCATTGATTTAAAGGACCCTCCTGGCCATGGAATATCCTTGTTCTTTTCAGGAGGCAAATTAAAAGAATCATAATAAGTTAAGTTTTTAGGTTCTTCCCTATCTGGCAAAGCTTTATCAGCTGTAATACAAATGCAACCTATTCTGGCTTTTTGGAGCGCTGCTCTAATTTCTTAAATAGATACAAATTTTATAATACTGTGTTAGAGGTTGCCTTAGCAATATTTTTATAGCACAGGTAATTTTATGTGTGCTTCAACACTGTTTGTAAAGCTAGTACTGTTAAAGCAGTTAGAGCTCTTCCCTTTTCTTCATTAAGCTGGTATATCACAGCTCAAACTGTGCCCTTAGATGACTCTTTAGCTAATCAGAATAATCTGTATCTGCATAAGAAAATGCTGGCTGAAACAGCAGCAAAAATCTATTCACCAGTCTGCATTGCAAGTCTCTAGTTCTTGCAGCTCTTCTGTGCGCTGGATTTCTAATGCCTTGAGTGGAACTTGTGTATGGGATGAATAGGAAATTCACAGTGGGATGATGAATAGATACATGCACTGCAGTGTAGAAATTTGGCCATTTTTATTAGCTAGTGCAGGGAAGCTGATGTTGTCACTGTGTCTTCTTTGCTCTATTAATTGTAGATTTGGTCTGTAGCTCTGTATTGAGTTCCATGTGGGAAGGTGCAAGTTTTTTTTTTCTCATTACCTTTTGTGGTTTCCATGAAGATACATGAGGCTTCTTATACAGAACATTTTACAGGATTAAGGACTAAGTTAAGGACAGGCAAATATTAAAATAGGCTTTTAATAGTCTAATACAAAAATATTAGATCCTTATTCTCTTTCTAGAGTGACATATTGAAAGGTATGTCTCTCTAAAATCTCCCCCCCTCCATACAAATTCACATGGGTTTACTTACAGCAGTGGTTTGACACACATTAAAAAGTAATAAAGACATGAATTTGCTAAGTGCATTTTATGAGAATAGAGAAAAACTCTTCTATTAAAAACAGAGAATGAGAAGTACTGGAACTATATCCATTAACTACTCGTATTTATTTCTAAACAACTTCCAGAATAACTGTGAATTTGAGATGTGTAAATATTACATTCTACTGTTACTGCTAAAGTGCATTGGGAATTAATCCTTTGATGTATTCATGAATCATTGCAAAAGACWTCTCTGTAAAGTTGTGTTTATATGTAAAGTTATGTGTGTATATACAGATATATACACAGACATATGCACCCATTCAAAGAACTAGGAGATTTGTTTAAACCTACTATGAAAATACTAACATTTCTTGTGTAGTTTCTTTTTGCTACTGAAAGTTAGGAATATTTTTCTTTTTATTTTTCTGCATATAATTGCATCACATTTAAAAAACCTTTGAAAAACAGCTGTAAGAACTATTTTATGATTATGTAATGAGCACTGTCTGCTGAATTCTTATATCCATCCAGTGGCCGCTGTCCTACATGAACACTTGAGTGCAACTATCCATCACTATAATTTGTGTTAAAGCACACAGTACTGAAGCAGGAGCTCATCAAATTCCCCTAAAGAATTTCAAACAGGAGCTGCAACTATCGTTGTCTGGTTGCTTCCAGCATGCCAAGCTCCATATCATGGATGCCTTCACTTCGTGCAGTAAGGTGTTCATTCTGTTGCAAGGAATTCTGGTTGTTTAGTGCTAACACCTAAAGAGTATGTTGAGTATTTTGGGTATATGCTGTGATTTTCCTTGAGCTGCTTCCTTATCTAGTGATGCAATTTTAATGTGTATCATTAGTTAGAGTGGCTTTTTATTTAAAGTAATTGATTATATAGAGTCATGGAAGTAATCATGATTGTGAAGACAGTAGATAACCATTAAAAGTGGACAGTCACTGAAAGTATTTTATAGCTTTCCATGTTTTGGAAACAGAAGTATGTGAAAAAAGTACAGACAACAGAGAAACTGTATGTTTGCTTTGAACAACATCTTTGTGTTTCTSTCTTACCAGGTTTGTTGTTTAGTTTTGGTGGTTTTTTTTGTTAATCTCCCTCCTTTCACTTTGTTTAAAACGTTTTTAGGGAGAATGAAAATGGTTAGGTTTTGCCTGGAGCACATATGTAAGTTTGTTTTAACCTTTTCAAAAATATTTTTTTAAAAAATAAAAATAACTTACTGAAATACCTACTGGTAACTCCTTTTTTTCCCTCTTTAGACAGGCTTCAATGAGTACAGTGAAAGAATCCTATTATTTAAGCCCTTAAACAGTGAAATTATTTGCAGTAAGAGTTTTACTGGATTAATAGAATTTTGCTGAAAGGAGTCTGTCATAGCATCCATTTTTTCTTTGCTTAAGGCTAAGGCAGTGTTGCATGAGTCTTAAAAAATACGAAGTCTACCATGTGCGTGTCTTGTAAATAATGGGAACTTGGGTATATGGCTGATTAAGCGGTTAAACTATTGAGTAGACTGTGCATAGTCACAGAAATGACTATCAAAGGATTAACAGAAGTCTACACAAACCACCTGTAACACAAACCACCTATAGCAGAAGATGTACAGACCAAGAAATATCTCAATAGGAATGTGAAAGCACATAGCACAAATGAAACTCGTGCTATTTGCTAGTAACTGGAGCTTGGGAGTGTGTTTAGCATATGGCTAAACCAATGAACTAAGTGGGTGTCTATATGATAGAGGCTGAGGGCATGAGCCAATGCATGCAGAACTTCATAGTTTTGTGTAAAATAGAGTCATATTTTGGATTCTTTGGATTCAGGCTACAAGACAGCAAACCTCAGCACTTCTCCAATTGTTAGGCTTTCTAGCTTGGTGGCATGAATAAAAAAAAAAGCCCTATATGAGAAATACAGTGTTAAATTTTCTGACTGTGTAAGGTGAGTGGTATTTCCCTAGAGGAGATGTGAGTAGACACAGCTCTGGAAGAATTAGCTGTGACCATTACATGAGATTCTCTGGCCTGAAGTGCCTGAAGGTGACGTGGGGAAACATGAGAACCGTTTGTCTCTGAGTTGTCCTGTGCTTGTGGGAGAAGCAAGCTTGGAAAGGAGCAGGGAGCATCTTGTTTTATCCCTTATCAGATAGCTTTAGAAAGAAATAATGGCTTAGCATTTAAGTATAGCCACATACAAAGCTATTTGTTGGCTTTTCTTTTGAAATTTTAAATGGCTTGTTGGTTAATGTCAGTTTTTCACAATGGAGTAGTAGGACTTGGCTTTCGGTATTGCCATGTCACGCTTGCTGTGGAAGCTGCTAAACCAAATCAACTTATACCAGCATAAAGACACTGCAAGATAATGTAGCATGAGATACCTCTTTTACTGCATCAACTGAGCGCTGACTTGAGTGAATGTGGAGAGATACAACTGCTCTGAATGGCTTTGCTGGCTGCTTTGCTCTGAATATCAAGGGATTGGAGGTTAGAGGTTTGCAGGACGAAGATACTTCTGCTCCCGCTTTCTTGTCCAACAGTCTAGTGAGCCCATGACCAGGATGGTGATTCTTTTCATGGTTCTGCCATGGTTTCCTTTATGGTTTGGCAGGTCAGTTGTAATTTGTTTAGCCTTTCAGGAAATACCTATTTGGAACTTGTAGTGTTGACAAAAGGCCAATAAGCATAACAAAGAGGGTGGTTCCTTTCACTTGTCCAGATGACTGATAACAAATAAAAGGTCAACTTCACATTTCATAGGTCACTTACTTTTTTCTTGTGGGAACAAAGTCAATCTGCCCACTTTCCCTCCTCGAGACCATTACCAATGGACTGTGTGAATGATGATGGGACTCTCCTTGTGTTGACATGCTTTTTGGATTGGCATTTGAAAGGATGTGGCAAAAGTCAACAGTCAAAGGCATAAGTGTACATTTGCTAAAAGTTACGTAATTTTAGGTGGAGCAAGAGACAATTTCAGGGTATCCCTTTAGAAGTAGAGCAGAGAGAATACTGCAATCTCATTATGAGAGTGAATAGTGACAGGTTTTAGAGTTTGCTAGTCCAGGACATGCTACTTGATTATTTTGTATATAGCATTGCCAAGAGTATGGTAACTGAGCTGCCAATACCTTGCTTGCATTGGAAAGCTGATAGCCATTAGATACTTTTAGAGCACATTTTCAATATCTCCTTGTATGCTATAAAAAGAGAGTGTGTATGGAGAAAACCCTTGTATTGTGATATTGAAGTTTGTATACATGGACCTTTCTTCTCAGCTAACAGTACTTAGGGCACAGATACCCAAATCTGATGCCATCTCTAAGAATTTCATTACTTTTGTGCTTAACTCTATTACTCTCTCTTTCTTTGGCCTTTTGATGTTTTGCCTCCATTTATTTTATCAAGAACTGCTATTAACTGTCTCAATAAAGGATTTCTACAGAGTTGAAGAACGTGATAATAGACCTGTACTGTGTGTACCGTAATGCTTCTCTCGACGTCTGATACTAGTGTTGTTTAAGTACTGGAAACGATGAGAAGCTAGTGTTTTATAATGAGTTTTTATCATAAACCATGGTTTATGAATGTCTGGTTTTGTTGTTGCAATGTGAAAGTAATTTATTCAGTGAAACAGGAGAACTATAAAAGTTTTATACACAATTAGGAGTGTAATTTGACTAGAAATGTCAACATTTTTCTCCCCAAATACTCTTCTGTGAAAGTGGTCTCCTCTTTCCTTTTGAGGACATACAGTAGCCTACATAAATCAAAGTATTAAGTTGATGAAATATTAAACACAAATTCTAAACTTTCATTAAAGTGGTCTGTTACCTTTGTAAGACTGAAAGCTATCTCATCCCTCTTATCTAAAGGATCATCAGTTGTACTGCAGGCAACAGATCTCACATAGCACTGCACTCTGTTCTAAATGAAAAGAGGTTATGTTTCAGCAACATGCTTAGGAAGGGGAATAAGTGGATAAAATTTTGATTGTGCTACTTTGTTGTGTGCTAAGGGCCTTTTAAACAACAATTGATCTCAGAATGCTTTCAGGATAGCCTTCTGCAATCATGAGCACTAGTACACAAAAAGGACATGCTAATTCTGCAAATGGAAGCTGATCAGATGTCTCTGTTTACCCTCCTCTGTAGCCACACAGATCAGGTGGTTGTGGATGTGGTAGACCGGCCCGTTCTCAAACTCTCACTTGAATTTGAGAGGGGGATTTTGTTGAGAGGCAGGTTTACAATTTAGTGTAGGAGTGGGTTTTTGTGCAAAACAACCATAGGGGTTTAGACACTTGTAAAAGCACCTGGACTATGTACCCATGACACAATTCTTAGGCACAGCTCAGGAAGCYCAGTTCAGGCACTCCACTTACCCATACAGTGGCAAGAGGCAGAAACTTCTAAATAGGAAATTTAGAACACCTACAGCAAGAATCTACAGTAGATCACACAACTGTCCCTTCAATTGTCTTTAATGTAATGGAGGTTGGGTACACAGATTCCTCAGACACTGAAATATATCTCAACCTTGTATTASGAAAACATTCAGAGATGTCATCTGTGCTTCGTAGCTCTAAGCATTGTGTAAAGTTACAGTGCAGATACAGCCTCTATCTATAGAGTTAATCATGTAACAGAGCACTGAAGGTGTGTCAGTCAAACAAACCACTCTTAGCTCTTGCCAGATTAACCTAGCCTGTCTGCACACAAAGCACCTGCCTGTTACTGCTGCTTAACTTTCAGACAATAAAATCAKTGAGGGGGTTGGTTGCCTTTAGTACTCCCTGAAGCTGGGCCAATACTTAAAGGTCTGTTCTCAGCTCTCTCAAATAACCCAGCTAAAGTCAAGGTGAAATAAAAATATTCTGAATATTACATGTAAGCATAAATACATTTCAAACCCCTTGAATCTGAGGCCTGACTGATGATTTCTGTACAATCTAACTAGAATCTTTAACAAAATTCAGCTAATTGGGTTAGTGCTTGGTTGCAGGCAGTTTTATTTGAGTTACATATGTTGTGTAAGGTGTTCAGGTACTTCGAATTCATGAAAAATACCTCTGTGTGAGAAAGTATTTTGAAACAAGCAAATAGCACACACCTTACCATGCTGTGAATTTTATTTTAACATGCATGTAATGGAAGTGGTAAGAAAGAGCATTGATATAGAAACTGCTAGGCTAATACGTCAGAAGCAGAGAACAGTAAAAAGAAAATTATGAGAAATATGCTTATGGAAACGATAACTGTACAGATTGTGACACTGTGAATGAGTGTCTGGCAAAGGTATGGATGGCTCTGCTGTTTCAGAACTATCTTCATGGTGAACACAGTTGTACAAAAGTTTTTCCTTCCCTCCCATCTGGAGAATGTTACATATTCAGAGCTCTCGAGGCATTCAGTGTATCCTTGGAATCTGGTATGTTGTCACAGCAAAATTGTATTACAGTTCTGACAACGAAGAGAAATACAGAAACTGCACCTAGCTTAAAAGACTCCTTTATGTTCCTCTAATGATATTGACAGCTTTTGCAGTAAGCAGTTTGGAAACTGCCTAGGGTAGTATTTTATAAATAAAATTTAAAAAGAAGTTGAAATGCACTCATTCACAGAGATCCATCTAAATTAAGCAATTCAATCTTTTAGTTTGTGCTTTTGTAATGTAGGAGCTGTCCCTTCATTCCCACTTTCTGCCCCTGCCATCTATTATTCCCTTCTACTTACTGACGCCCAGCCAGGCCTAAATAAATGCAGCATGACCCCCCAGAGTTGACATTTTCTCTGCTTGTCAAGCTCTTTCTTATTTTCTTTTCTGTTGCCTGAATACTTTCTATCTGTGTCTTTTAAATATTCTGTAGCTACTTCTGATAACCTGGGTTGGAACCAAGGCATCTCTTTACTTGTCACAGTGCAGATTGCAGCATGGGAGAGGCAGCCTGCAGTGGAGAGTGGCTTGTGTTCTTTGCAGGATCAGATTCAAATTACTGTTGTTGTTTCTATTTGTAAACCCTTACATCTCTTTTCCTTCCTTCCTTCCTTCCTTCCTTCCTTCCTTCCTTCCTTCCTTCCTTCCTTCCTTCCTTCCTTCCTTCCTTCCTTCCTTCCTATTGTTCACTGAATTGTTGGTAGTGCACTTCCTTCAGAACAGCTAACACCACTGTTCTGGATTAACACTTTCCTTGTTCAAATGCTATTTATGACTCTAACTTAAAACCCCAATGCTTTTTACTGGAAATTGGAAACAGAGAACAAGGTGCTGGGAAAAGAAAAAGGAATGCACCTTCCTGACATATCTGTTTTGCATAACACAAAAGGGCATTACCTTAGCAATTGGCTTTTTTTCCTTTGCTCTCTGTAATGACTGCTAGAGATACTGATTTAATCAACCAACCATGCAAGTGCAATGGTTGTGAACCAGATCGTTGTGAAGCAAACAAATGTTTCACAGTAAATTGCCAAGGGATACCAGCTACTCTGCTCTGTTTTTGCTCAAATAGATTGTCCTTTAAGCAGCTGCCTCGTGAAAAGCCTTTGTTATGTATGGACCTTTAATCAAAATGTCACTAAATCCTTCTTTCTGGGATGCTTCATTTGAAACACATCCAATGCTCTTATTTATTAAATTGTCCAGTGTCGAATCCAGCCACCATTATCTCTAGTAAGCAAAGATGGATGAGGGAGTGACAAAAAGCTTGTGTCACAGCTGAGATCAGTTGTGTGTGTGTAATGTCTTGATCTGTTTGTACAACCCTCTTGGGGACCATCGGGCAATTAAGTTCACCCATTTCAAACACGGCCTTCTCTGTACACTCTGATTTGATGAGAGAATGGGCAATTCCCAGTAATGACTACTACATCAATTATATTGCATTGTATTGATACTTAATTAGAGAATGTGTTGAAACTGGGGAAGGGGACAACTGGAAAGAGGGGAGGGTTGGATCCCAAGTAAATGTCAGAGACCTTTCCTTAATAGCCTGTCTTTTTAATGTGCATTGAATGCACTGACAAGCACTGTGGCCTCCTGACCTTCAAGCATTTACCCCAGCCTGAGAAAGGAGAGCGAAGCCTCTTTGAGAAGGAATTGTTTTAGAGCTGAATTACATTTAGTGTCATTCTTGTTCAGCTTTACTGTGAAGTGACCCTTACAGCCCTTTAGCCCCGCGTGCACAGTTGGAAACCATTTCTATGCCTGAGCTTTCTGAATCAAACACTTGCAGTCTCTTCAAACAGCCTTTCAAAAGAGAAACCCAAACATCATGAACATGAACTCTTATTTTTCTGAGGTTTATGTAAGTAGTCTGAGAGCTATCTATAAGAGTTCTTTAAAAGAAAAAGAATTAAGCCAGGGTTTTGTATCACTCAAATAATGACATTAAACATTATCCTTCAGTCTCCAGTTTCTTTAGATTTAAGAAAAGGACTATAAATCACAAATGGAGGATTACAACAGAAATACAAGACCTGCACAGTTGTTTATGACTGAACTGGCCTGCAACACCTGACACCAGCCATTTCTAAAGGTTAATTTTCTAAAGCGGAGAATTGCAATATGGTTTTGGTTGCTGCTGGTTCTTTACAGGGTAATTGCATTGAATTTTTCTGGTAGTTTACAGTATGCTAGCACTTCTGATACACAGCTGCTCAGTCTAACACCCTGGAGAAACAGCCATGGGTTTAATTCATCTAAGGTTCTCCTGCAGCAGCCTGTTCAGGCGTTGTCCTGGTCCTGTGATCAGGAGTCCTGACCTCCTGTTTTCAAGACAGCAAACTGCAGTGTGTGTGGGGGAACACACTGACAACCTCTTGAACAGGAGGAAAAGAATGCATTGATTATTTTTCATATACCATTATCCTTTTCACACAGCCATTAATATGCATCTGCATCCCAGGAACAACAACGCGCCAGCTGCGCCTTTAGCAAAAACTCCGTGTAATTCAGTGCAACTTTGTGAAATGGAAAGAATTTGAAGACAGTGTGTCTATGCTAATTTTGATGTTAATTTCTGTAGGAACTTAATATTCTGTGCCATTCTTTTGCCTGTGCAATAATCTCTGCTTTGCATCTTCTGTCATGATATTTTACTTTTTGTTTTAAATGACAGCACTGAATGCAGATTGTGCCTATCTTTCAGAATATGGAGTCAATTTAGGTCTTTCCAAAAAAAAAAAAGTCTCTTTATTACTCTAAATGCTATGACTACACATGCCACAGCAGTGGCACATTAGGGTGGTGGCAGCTTTGCACATTGGAAGTCAGGCTTTGAAAGAAAGAATATATTTGCAAAGGAAACAGCTGATTAATTTGGATGTGCAGATTTCAAGTAATATGCTTTGGAGTACACTGTACAACAAAAAATTTTTAAAAGAATTTAATAATTTGTAAGAATATAATAAATTAGAAGAAGAGTCAGGTRGGTTTTTTTCTCAAACTACATAGGTTTATCAGAAGGTGACATTCTGATATCTGATATAATAGATGTTTTATTTATGAAGCTTTGACATTATTAAACAAGAGGGATCAACAACACAGAAAAATGCATTTGAAAGGAGGTTATAAAATTTGAAGTGTGGTAGTTGTGTAAAAAAACCCCTACGCTTTTGTCAATCTTTTTTCCTTTATTCAGTGCTCAAATGATCATAGAATATTTTCAATATGATTTCATATTAAATAACTATTATAAATACTATATATTTTTTAATAATTTTAACAATTTCATACAGACTTGTAAGGGCGATTCTCCATATACAATCAAGGCCTATTTTCCTGAGCACACAAACACCTGCTTGTCTTAAAGCATTTCTCAATTTTTACATTTAACTTCTGCACTTAGGCAAGTGGCAGACCCGGAAAAGGTAGAATTGCTGTCCATAATCTGAGTGCAGGCTCCCAATTCTGCTGTGTACCTGAATTCTGTGATTAGTGTGACTTGCATAGGGGGGATTACTCGCCTGCTCTTGAACCTCGCTGCAGCAAAGCACAGGCTGGGTACTTCAGTGTTTTGTTGGTGCCAGTGTCAGTCCCGAGTGCTGGACTTCTGCTGCTACAGCCAAAACCTACATCAGACAATCAGATAAAAATAGAGAAGTGAATAACTCAGCTCCCTGATGATGCTGTCATTGCCTTAGTTGCACTTGCCTTATATATTCTATGAGAGGCAAAGTACTTTAATACTATTTTTTTCCCACTAAAACCCCCCAAAAAAATTTAAAAAGCCAAACAAACTTGATTTTTAATAAGGGTACTGATTTATACCTCAATTCCCTGAAAGTCAGTGAGAAACACTGATTGAAGACTGCATCCATGTGTTGCTAAATTCAAGGGAAGCTTTGCTGTTCACTTCCTCAGAAGTGTAGGTGATGACATAATGAGGTGAACATGTGGTCATTTCTCTCGAAGCTTATCTTGGCATTCTTGTAAGTATAACTTAAACCAAAATAGCTGTACAAACTAACTGCATGCTTTAAGGAGATAAACGTATGTGTCTTATTGTGGTGGCCCGTACAATTTATTCAACATGAAGAACAGACAAGTCCAGTCCATATGTGCAGCTTCTGCATTATATATGTGTGAAAACAAGATATTGAAGTGCTTAGGGCATAAATCAGGGTGAAATACTCACTCGGTTGAATCGGTGCACATACATGATTATGAATATATTCCTGGTTTGCATGAATCTCAGTTTTTTCCTTTAATCTCTTCTTTACTGGTATCCAATATATCATATTTTAATTTCCTTATATTTTTTCTTATGTTAAAATATAATGCTTATTAGTGTGGGGAAGAAGTAATTTCAGTATAAATTATGGTTAAAGTATGAGTATGATATGTTAAACACAACTGATAAAGTAATTGTTTGCCTGAAATGTCTTAGCAAAATTGTGCTGTTAAGCACTTTGAAAAATTCCATTACAACTGAGATTTATTTTTCAATMATTTTTTAAGACATTCTTTTCTACTCTCCAAAGGCATTATGCTATTAACAGATATGCCATATAATACAGAGCCATCAAAAATAGCAGCGTTTACATCTTAATTTGCATAAGGACCAGCTTCTAATCCAGGTTCCATTGTTACAGTACTGGAATAACTGCAGTGATGTATGTGAGATTCACTTTCAGCCTCCTTCTTATCACGTTGCATGTATAATTTTAGTGATGTATCTGTGTTTTTACTGGAGAAATTTGACTTAGACCAGATTGAAGTAAAGACTGTCCAGTTGCATTGGACACTCTTTAAGTACTAGTTATCAGAGGTGAAGCAAAGAGAAGACGAGAGGCATATTACCTGCTGTTTTAGGGGATCTCTTGTGGGTGCAAATACACCCAGGTCCCTCCAGCAGTGCCTGCTCCTCCATGAGATCTGCATCCTCAGCCATATGTTAGACTGTTGAAATTTAAAACAAAATGTTTGCTTTTAATCTGGTACAGATTAGAAACAAATTAGGGATTCTTCATTCTGAATTTATATGTCTCAGTCACAAAAATGGTAACTAGATTTGGAAACTTTTTTCAGGGCTAAGCAATGAATGGTACTACATGCATATCTTATTGTAAAAGCCTTTAATGAAACATATCTGAGCTCTACTGGCAGTCATTTGAGCTGAAAATTTGTTATGTCTTCTCTGTTGAACTGTTTTAGCAGTATAATCTTTGATAATTAAAACATAATCATTTTTAAGGAGTCCTTTTTACAGCTTATAGCAATTTTGCAGCTGACTGTGTCAGACTTACATTAAAGATTGAGCTTAAATTATTAAATGATATTTTGTGCAACAGTAATTTCCATGAGAGGATATTTTTCATGTTATTTGCTAGGAAGCTTTAGACTGTAAAAGAACACTTTTGGCAACGTAAAGGGAAATATTTGTGAAGCAGAAACTATAATTATGAACATGTGTAGTTAAACACCTCTTAGGCACTTGGCTCATACTGAACAAGGTTATAAAATAACAGGACTGTGCTCTGATCCTAGCTCTTGAAAGAGGACACCATATTTAAGGAATTATTTGATCACTTCTGCTTAACATCTGGAAGCTTTGAAGAATCTGCTACACAGTTGTTAAAATTTAAAATGAAGTTACAGATGAAGAGTTGAAATATGAGGACAGGTTATTTCAGTGGGAGTGAGCTGAAGTCAGTGGGTCCAGCCTCTGGGTCAGAGGGTCCTGTTCCCAGATCCATCTGTGAAGCCTTCTGATGGAGGTATTTAGGCAAGGTTTTGTTGGAAGGTGAGAGCAAAACAGCCATTCAAGCTGTGCTCCAAAAGAGATGTTGGGGTGAAGGAGTTAGTTTGGCCTAGAAGTCCTGGGTGAGAATGGAGAAAGGTTTCTGCTTCTCTGGGTACTGGAGCAAAGGCTAAGCAGCTCATGGTGCCATTCACAGTTGACCATTTCCATCCTGGAACCTGCCTCTGGGACTCAGTACGGAGAAGCAAACGGTGTGTTAGGACATAGAAAAGGGTACATGACAGATCTGCCCTTCGCGTGCTGTGAACCACTGACTTGCCACTGACTTTCTCATGGAAGTCGGTGATGGAACTTAAATCTCCTGAGCTGCTGGCCCAATCAAAGGGCTATTCCTTCTGCTTCTGTCTGTATCAATGCTGCATCTCTGGATTCCTTGTTCCCAATTTATCTGTGGTACAGGGGGTGTCCTTGAAAGAGCGTTTGGTAGAGCAGTCATTCGTGAATGATCCTGAGAGCTTGTTCTATGACGACTATGAAGGAGATGAACTATGTTCATATGGAGAAGGAGTGTTTGGGGAAAAAAATGGAAAATTGTTATACCTTCTGTGACTGGATGGCCTAACCATGTAAATTAAAAGCTTAAACCCCCCAAGTCTGAACATTAAGATGTCTGTTACTAAGATTCAAGTGTATCCTGAAGAGATTTCCATCTACATTGATATTTTCTGTCTACAGAATGACAGATATGACAGAGAAATTATGTCTTTCTTCCCAAAAGTTTCCATTTGAGAAATGTAAAATAACAATTCCAAGCAAGGGTTTTACTGTTTAAAAACAGGAAAGAATAAGAGGGGCCATCTGGCCTTGACTATTGGGGCTATTTTATCTCTGGAAGGTCCTTATGGCCAGCAGCTTGTCACATTTGGGAAGACAAGACGGTCAAAGAGGGCAAAGAAACAAAATACTATTTTTTTTCTTCTTGCCAGGAGAGGAAATATATTTGCCTGGGGAGAAGAAGATGCAGAAGATTTTATGCATCCATCTTTATGCACAGAGATCACATAGTTTCCCTGTTTTCCTCACTCAGCAGAGTGCAGCAGAATGTCATGAATTAATCTTTGCTTCGCTTTTATTACACAAACTTTCTTCCAAACATATATGCAAAATTGTGTGGTATATCTTTAACAGATAGTTAGCACTTGATATACATTCCTGTATCATTATTGCACTGGAATAAAAGGGACTCTCCAACACTTGCAGAACATACCCTTTTACACTTAAATTTCTGAATCCTTACTTTCCTTTCAAACTGTTATTTATTGTGTATAGTACTTATAAGTGCCTTCACATAGTGCAGTAGCAAATTTTCAAATAACAGAAAAAAGGAGTATTGGAGGACTGTACATCACCCTGAGGGGTTCATAACCATAGAAGCATAGAATAAGGTGAGCCTGTCTTTGGATGATGGAATTAAATCCCCTCTGTGGAATCTAATTGGACTGTTACAAATACTATAGTAAGAGCTGGAAAATTCACAAAAGCTTAGATGGATTATTTTGCCTTAATTTGTTTTTATATCACATCTAAATTATATAACCCTCTTTTATCCATTTTATGGCTACGGAGACAGTGGACATTCAAGAGCTTGATCTGATAACAATGGGATTTTAGTGATCTTTGCATCACATCCAGCCCCTTTCTTTCTGTTTTAGAATCAGTGGAATTTTTGGTGCATTATGAAATTTCCTTCAATATTTCACAAAATCTGCCTTTATTTCTCCTTCAAAAGTCTGGTTGTCTTAAATCTATCCATCTGTCCCCATACCTGAAAGATGAGTACTGTCAGCTTATAGGTCATGAAAAAAATATAGTGGTATTTAAAATCACTAGTTGTGCAGTGAGAAGTGTAAATGCAGCAACACAGGTAATTTCTGTGTAAAAGGTTAGTAATTTTATAGTAACTTCCATTCTCATGCCTTCTATAATTACTATAAGGATTTTTATTTGCCCATTGGTGTTGCCTAGGAGTGACAAAGAATGGTTGTGAATCCTGCTGCTATGATAACTTTGTAGCCTTTTCCCCRTCCTTCACTAACAGCAAATCTTCTAAAAAACATCTAAACCTGAAAATGAAGTTTTTTTCTAAGCAAGAAAATAAAGTGGGGTTAGCCTGAAAAAATATAGCAAGGTTTACTCTCTCTGTTTCCAAAACCATCTCATTTATCTTAATTTCCTAAACATCACTTTTCAATTGAATCAGGATCAGTGTGTTAAGTTTTTTTTTTCCTTTTTGATAATCAGAGAAATATTGACCTATTTTGAAAACACCTCTTCCTCTCACTACTGACATCTTTCATTACTTCTATTGTTGCTATTTTTATACACAAGAACTATAAAGAAACTTGAGCTGAATGTAATCTTAACTGTAGAAAACTGGATGTGGATTTCCAACATACCAAGTAACTTCAATTGTCAGAGTTAAGGTTTGTCCTTGCCTCTTTAGATTATGAGACATTATCCAAGCAGAAGTCAGCTAATGGACCTTAAATTAGTGTGAGTGGTCTACAAAGATATGGCATATCATTACATGAATCTACTTTCCTTAAAGTCAGCAGAAAAATGCTGCATCAGTTTCATCAGGGGAAAAAAGGTTGTAGCCAGGTTATTCTGCATCRAGACATCTTGGTTTCTTTTACCATTGTAATTGAGCAGTGTTCTGTTCTGCAAGTACAGGTTTAACATAAAAATGGGTTTTAATGAAATTAAAAGAAAGATTTCTTAGTCTAGCACCTGCTTTATTTAGTTCTGCTTGGAGTGTAGCTAGGGGTCTGCCTGTGAAAATCCTCTGACTTTAGGAAATATAATTGTCCTGCTTTAAAAAAAAAATGAGAAAAAATATAATAAGAAAAAAATGAAAAAAAAAATCTCCCTGTGCTGTCGAAATAACTGTTTTGCTAGGTTGGCTGATAACATAATATGGATGGATGGCTCTGTAGTGTTTTGGCTATTTCTTCATCAATCTGATCACAGCCCAGGTGACAAGAGCAGGGTTGTACCTTCTAATCCCCCAGTAAATGACCCATGTCTGTCTATCTTTAATCAGACAGCTCCCTCCATCATTCAGATCACTTGGAAGTTGCTGTGGGAAGGCAAGTGCACGCTCCTTTTGTCTCGTCACTGCTTCATACAGGAACAACCTGTGTGTGGGAGAAGGGGGTGAAAATCAATTGTCCAGCAGAACATAATCACCTTTCAGTAGAACATCCATTGCAATGTTTGTGCCAAACTAATAACGATAGGAACAAACCAGCCTTTTGTACAGGCTTTCAGTTGGTGGCCTTTGCAGAAAAAAAAATGACTGCTGCTTCTTTAAGTCATGGGAGCTGCCCTTTGCTGTGACAGCTTTCCAATTGTTAAATAAACTCTGACCATGAGCAGCTGTCAGACAGATATTGCACTGCAGGCTTCAGTTAAAAGGAGCACCAGACAAGCATTTCAGTGCCATTATTTATTTTTTTTAAAAGACACACTCAAAAAAAAACCAAAACACAATGAGATAATGTGAGTCCTTAACTGAAAAAAAAAAAAAAAAAAAGTTTTATTTCCTATACTCTGTGCAATTTTCCTGTGAAAGTTATAAAATGTGAGTATGTCCAATTCTGAAAAAAATCCTGTGTGGAGCATGAAATGTCTCAAATGTACACTTTTGTCTGGTGGCAAGGTAGGAAACTGAGATGCAGAAATGCTGACATTAGACTTTATAAATAATACTAATCATATTCAAATTCTTGTGGGAAGGGAAGAGGAATTATACTGAGCTTCCTCAAAGTCGTAGAATGTCATTTTATCATTTTTACTTTTGATAGTAATCTAGCACAACACTTCTGATGTTATTGCTTTTTACCATCTGAGCAACTTGAGCTGGTTGAAGATGTCCTTGCTCATTGCAGGGGGGATTGGACTGGATGACTTTCAAAGGTCCCTTCCAACTCAAAGTACTCTATGATTCCATAATTCTGTGATGATGTTGCACCCTGGTGCAGAGGAAAGCAAAAAAAAAGGACAGTTTTCACTACAGAAGGTCCAACAGGCTAACACCAGTATGCAAGAGAACCATCTTTTAAGGTAAATATATAGTGAGTATATTGGAAGAAGCTTTATTATTTACATTATAATTACAGCTAGGGAGGGAAAYTGCCATTAAGTTAGGACGAAGGTGGACTTCCTCCTATTCCAGTTTAGAAACTGATACTCTCTACCCTTACCTGACTAAAAGTCAAGCTGGAGAACTTGGACTAGGAATCAAAGTTGTCCAGAGCTCCACTGGAAGATATGTAGAAGATCGGTTCAGCTCACCTGGCTGAGGAGAGAGTGGGTCAGCTCTGGACATGCCTTTTCCCATTGACTGAAGCAGAAGCCTTGCTCAAACACAAATTAAAACAAAACAAAACCAAACCCAAAATAAAACAAAAACTAGTCATGGCAACTAACTCCAGAAGGCAGGGTGTGGGCTAATTGTGTGGAGGCAGGAGTTCTAGACAATATATAAGGAGTGTTTATTGAAAAATCAATATTTTTTTTTCATGTTAAAGAGACGAAATATTCATATTTCATTTACAAGTAAGAGTATTAATAAGTAACTATTGGTTTTAATTGTAACTTCTTCCAAAATTTCAAATTTAAGTAACTAACCAGCTAACTAACTGACTAGTTAACTAGTATATGTTTTCACCATTCCAGTTTTCTTTAAAGACAGAGAGGAATATATCCAGTAAAAATATAAAGCAGTAGGAAATGGAAAAAGTCAATTTAAAAATCAATCCTCCCTGATTTTTTCTATCGACTCCTGTAAGAAATAACACCCACAATTTTTATAACTGAAATGGATCATAAAAAAATCTTAGGGTGTTCAATTATTTATTTTATGCATTTGAAAACACTTTTAGGTAATGGGTTTCACTTTTTCACCTTTCATATGCCTCATTCTTTCACACAGAAAAACAGAAACCATTCAAAAATGGAAAGTGATAGCATTTTCTTGTTTGTGCTCATGAGTCAGTATTCTTTGCACAGGTACAAATGATGGTCCTAAATCCATGGTAATTATAATGCACCATGGTTTTAAACAAACTGATTTCTGTACAGAACTAAATGTTTATATAATACAGGGTTTTGTGGAGACTTGAATCAGGAAATTAATTTATTTTATCTCAGTTTTTTGGAAAGCAAACTATAGAAGGGAAGGTTTGGGAGCACTACACCAACAATGGAATCAATTGCTATGTCAATGCAAATGTGATTTTCATGTGTGAAGGAAGCATGAGGAAGGGTCCTTTACTAAAAATACTCAACTTGCAACTCCATAGTAGAAGAGGGTGTTCTTTGGAGATATTGGTTGTGGATTAACAGAAAATGTATTTATTAATGGGCATGCAAAGAGTAAAATCAGTCTTCCATCTTCTTTCCTAGTCTTCCAACTTTTCCAAAGCAAAAATGGAATCTCCCTTTTTCCTGTCTTTATTAATGAATTAATCTAAGCAGTTATCCCTTGGGTATCAGATTAAGGCTGGGAAAGGGCTAAGATAAATATGTTTATCAGTTCCAGGTTTCAGAGCAGAAAGCTGGCATAATGGCAGGGATAATGTGAGAGATAAGTTGGAGATGAAACTCTCTGGGCTAGGCAAGAAACACAACCCTCTTCTAACATGGACCTTACTGGGATAAACTTTCACCATGGCTCCTTTCCTGCTACAGAATGTGACATGGCACAGAAACTGTGTTGGATGCGTGCTATTCCAGAGAGTCGGGTTTACTGGGCACAGGGAGCAGAGCAGGCAAAGCAGCAAATCAGTTGTTCCCTGGTGACGGCAGCCAGGAGCAAACGTGTCTTTCCAAAAAAGCTCTGGGCCACTGCTGCCTGTTCTGCTATTGCTTCCTTGAAGGGAGGCTAAAGACCAGAAAATTTAGTGCGGTTTGTAAATCTGTTTCCAGCTGCTATTTTTCTCTGCCTTTACTATCTGTTGGGAGAAGGACCTTGGGGTGCTTGGGAGAGGCATTTTTGGGAGTGAGCTGCAAGGCAGGCATGTTGTCTTGGCTGGTAGTGTACCAGCTCTGTTGTGGAGATCTTTGCTGCAGCTTGGCTACAGAGACACGATGTCACTCTTGGGTTTATAGTGGGCATAGCTTGGTGACCACCACAGGCAATTTTATGGACAGATTCCAGTCAACAAGCCTGAGTAGAGGATCTATTGAAGGAAAACCTCAAAGACAAGTCTTGTATGTTTTGTATTCAACTTTATCTCTAATTTTTCCATCTTCTGTGTTATATGCTTATATGCCATTTCCACTTGTCTGTGATCTGATTGGATGGCTCTGTTTTCTTTTTTGTTTTCTGCAGGATAAAAGCATGGGTGGATAAGATGCAAGAAGATCTTGTGACGCTCGCACGAACTGCAAGTGGAGTGGACTGGCTTGCTCAAGTAAGAAGATGTGTCCTAGACTGCTGTAACTAGAAAGTGAAGTGAAGGGCTTGCATCTTCTAGGCTTTACAATCATTTCATCCCAACATACGAAAATGATTTTTGGGAATTAAACTCTGCAGTGCTTATTGAGAGAGAAATGAATAATGGGCATCCATCAATTCACTCTCAGTGTTGCAGCATTTCCTCATTGATAATATTTAATCAGCTTTGCAGTATCAGACATAAGGCCTGCCATTTTTGCAACACTTCCACCTGAAGCAAGCAYTTTTATGTTCTATGTTTGTCAAATACGGTATCCAGGAAGCAACCATTCACAGTGGTGGAGAATTCTGCTCTCTATTAACAAGGCAACCTATCTTTCTGACACATATTTCCTGAAATGAGGCAGCTTTTGGTTAGCAGAAATGTAGATGAGAATGAAAACTACTTTTATTCAACTGTTAAAATTTAACACAAAGTTTTTTTTAGAGAAGAATTTATGAGTCTTTCATCGGGATTATTTTTGTGTTATTGTTCTATTCATAGATGGTGACAACACATCTGACACTGCAGAAAAATGACGGCACAATTCAGAAAATGTCAGGATTACACTGCCTGTACAATTTTGTGTGTATACATCACAATCCAGTATACAACCATATGTTCATACATTTCCCTCTCCCTATCCCTGCACAAGTGCTGTGGCTCTTTCTGTGAACTGATGGATGTCTGAGTTAATGTGAGGGAAATTTTGCTGCTACATCAGGAAACTAAGTTATTGTTAGACAACAAAAGGTGCTGGGGAACTGAACGTGAAACCTTGAGATTTGGTTTTCAGAAATCATAATCTCCCCAAATGATCCATGAAATGGATAGCAGAGGTTTCGAAGCCATTAAGAGACACAGAAAAAATCCTGTGTGAAATTCTCAGATTTAGCATTGTGTATTAATGTATTCCTTTGACTTTAATGACCCTTTGCCCAGACATTCACGTGTTGTGTGTATCCTGTCCCAGAAGGACATTTTGTCTTTACTGACTATAAAAGGAGGTTAGAAGATTAGCTCAGATGAGATCACCACTRTCCTATAAAAGGAAGGACTGTGTCACTGCATGTACACGATGAACATACATGAAGATTGAGAGTTTATTTTAGTTCTGGCCTTTCCTGATATTTGACTGCTTCATATTGCAACACAATTTAAGGCAGATGTTTTAGATGTTTTGAAAACCCTAAACAAACTGAAAACAAAATCTTGAAATCCTAACACAAATCATCAGATTTGTACAAGCATGGGTTTCCAACACAGAAATGTCTAGCACTTGAGCTTCCTGAGGAAATGTAAGGTTTGGAAGCATGGAACACTGATTGGAGTTTTTGTAGGTGGATTTCACACATATCTGCTGACAGAGAACAACAAGACTTGCAAATCATCACTCTCCGGGTTCTGGTGGGGAGTTTCTGCCACGAGTCCTTTCTGCTTATCTAATTTAGGTGTGATCTGATCAATTCTGCCCTTACTGTGTCTCTTTTTCCCTACCGTTCAGGATCTTACCACTGATTCACCATTCAACTTTCTGTTCCTTTCCTGCTGTGTTGCTTGGCTATCTTTCATTTCTCCTCAACCTGTGCTGTTTCTGTCTCAGTTCCTTCCTTTGCTGCTTGGCCAGTCTGCCTTTCTATTTTACACTAGTTTCTTGTTTCTATTTTAGGATCTCTCTCCTCAGCTTTTTCCAGATCAGCACCTCTCTCTGAACTCTTTCATTTTTCTTAGCATTTCCAAAACATTCTGTCCAGGTGTGTGTGGCCAGCCTGTAGCAATACTCTTATCTCTTCTCTTCCACAGGAATTTCTCTTCCCCTGTCTCACATTTCCCTCCATCACTAATTCTCAGTCCCAGACCTGTAGTTTTCTCCTGTATGATTTTTCTATTTCTCCTTCCCTTCCAGTCTCTTCTCTCCTTATTCTTTGCTTGCCATTTTCCAGTCTGTTATCTCCTGTTTCCATATCTCAATCTCTTGCCCTTTCTTCTCCATTCAGTTTTCCTCTCCTCCTTCTCCCACTGTGTAGACCTGGGAGACCACAGCAAGTCTGATCTTTGACTGCAGAGGAGGTGGGAAATTCTCTAGGAGTGATGGTCTCTGGGTTGGAACACACCTGTGTTCTCAGAAATTTAGCTGATGAAATCTCTTCAGTGATCTACAGGTCCTTTTCCGGCTAAATTTTTTTTAACACTAAAGACTAAAATATATCTTTAAGTAAAATGTTGAGGTTTTAATCTATAATGAATAGGCAATAGGGAAATGAGTTACAGAGGATTTCTAACTTCAAAACAATGAGTTAATGTCTCAACAATTTTGCTACGCCTTCCCATTCAAGGACCGCATAGTAAAATAGATAATACAAAACCAAGAGATTGATGTTGTCATTCTTTTTTTTCCCTGAGGAAAATAATAGTTTATGTAGTTAATATTTGGCAAATTTACAAGCTGCTAAAACAGTCCTATAATGAAAACTTCTGGATAAACCTAATAATCTGTAGTGCTACCAGCTTTGCCACAGTGACTTTCATGTGGATAAAAACAAAAGCATGAGTGTGTGAATACTGTAGGTAAGTTTCTTTTGAAAAGCCAGAATTTATAACAGACTTCAAGCAAATAATGTTATCTCAGAGTATCCACAAGATGATCGATATGTGCTCGTAATCCTAGGATTAGAAGCATGAAAGGGGGATGTTTCCATGTAAAATATCCTAGTATATCAAAGCCATTTGTTTGACCTACGTTGCATGATGTCTTTCTGTAGACATGAGGTTTTAATTAGCTCTCTTGGCTGCCAGGGAAAATGCAAAGCCCTGCAAGGTGTAAGCCATGCAGTCTCCCACTCCCTTCTTGTTTACAGGCTATTGTCACTTTCCCATTTCTGAGTAGCATACATTATTTTTTCCTGCTTACTACCTATTAACATTTAGTCAGATCTCTTCTGAAATGAACCACAGTTTTGGAAAAATGGAGACTACAGGACATGAAAAACAGCATGCCTGCATGCTTGTCACTTTTATTCACAGAATTTGCCTTCAGTTGCTCATGCTTTAAAAATGCTTACAGTCAGATTGAATTTTCAGCTTTTTTTCTGATTTATTTCTCCTTCCAGCTCCAGAATATTTTGGACCAAACCTGTAGTCCTCATGTAAACTTCAAAAAATAAATAATTTGTTTGGGTTTTCTACCCCTTGTCTCTCTAAAAGCAGAATGATTAATACAAAAAGAAGGAGCAGATTGCTCCTATTATAAAATAGTAAACATGACTTTCTGTCAAAAGCTGTAATAATCAGATTGGTAGGAGAAATGTCTTCCCTTGTTCTAGGGAGAATTAATTTTCATTTGGCCAAGTGTGAGGTTAAAGCTCTTAGCAAGAACATGTAACAGAATATAACCATTTCACAGCCTGGTCAACCTCTCCCTGGACTCCAGGGAAGAATTCCCACTGATTCAAGTTGCAATCTGTGTCTGCTTTGTGCAATTATGTCTTCTATGAAGATCTCTAAAGTGACCAAGATAGCTCTCGAAGTAACACAATTAATACGTTCTCACCTAGAATGAATTAATTCTTCACAAACCAGGGCTTTTTCAATTAGCTGCTGTGCTGTCCAAGTTTGTGGTGCTCCCATAACTTGCTGAAGGTATCTCAGGGTTCATCAGTGCTATTTGTGCTTGGATCTGCCTTGGATATTCGGCGGTCTTTGTGCTCCAGGGAATTACGCTACACAATGGTCTCTTCTAGAGAACTATAAAATATTTTTTTCTGACCATGAGGGAGAGGGATAGGAGCACCGCCTCAATTCTCAATTATTTTGATTTTAGACCAGGAGAGCTTTTGACCTGGGAGAATGTAAAACTTAGAGTGTAATATGGACTTACAAAGGAATAAAAAAATTAAAACATAGACGACCATTAAAGTCAAGTGAGGTGTGTGTTAGATGGATAGCTGTCCTGTTGAGATCAGTACCTTGGTAAAAGGCTAGTTTATTCTGCAGTGTGGACACGGATAACCAGGGAAAACATTTTTTGTATTTAAGGTGTTTGCATTCAACGTGTACTGAATTTCATGGAATCCTATTTAAGGAGAGGAATCTCCTCAAAAGAGGATTCCCTTTTCTTAGTTCATTGACAATTTTCTTACAGTGATTCGGAATCACAATCTTGTCCTAGTAACTAACCACTCTTTCTCTTGCTTTTGCACATATAATMTAGCCATTGTAAACCATTGTAACTCTCATCAAACACAACTTTTGGAAATATCTGTATAGCGAGGATACACAGTCATATATTAATGAATATTCTGTGTAGTGTTTAAAAAGACAAAATATTTGGAAGTTTATTAGTTCATTAGTGATTCTTCCTCTGAAAATATGAATATGTTTATGCTGATGCACATTTCATATACCTTTTCTCTTGTTAGCAATGACAGCAATATAATGACTGCAGTAAGAAAAATTGCAAAAGAAAGCTAAAAAAAAAAAAAAAAAAATTAGGAATTTTATGTTGAGGCTGCGCTTATCCATAGCCTTAACCAGGCAAAGAGGTATAACAGGAGTAGAAGAAACAAGGAGATGGAGAGGCAGGCGAGAGCTGTTCGTTGTGATGCCCAAAGGAAACACGGTGGGATTAGGATGTCCCGCACAGGTCCAGGAGTTGGGCTTGATGATCCTTCTGGGTCCCTTCCAAGTCAGCACATTCTCTGGTTCTGTGATACTCTCTGGGAATGGTCTCAAAATAGTCTTCCAAAAATAGTTTTAAATCACATATTTAAGTCTTGCTTTTTTGGAAGTTACTAGGAGTTTAGGTGAGATCTGGGAGAACTCCAACTTGGATGTAATACCAATGTAATATCCCCATTACAGTAATGMGAAGATTGCTTCAACAAGGCAGGAAGTCGGGATTCAAGATGCCAAAATACTCAGCTGGTTGAAAACTGGCAGAACTCCACTGACTGCAGTGGATTACACTAATTTGCATTTGCTAAGAATCATGACTAACAACATTTAATTTACAAGTTAAGCAGGTAAAAAGTATTTTTAAAAACCAAACAGATTTTTACACAAAAAGCAGAGGCTATATCTTAACCTTATTGCTGTTGTAGTTGCCCAACTGACAGAAGTACTGTTTAGTCCTTCCTATGTATTTTTTCCCCTAGAAAGAGCAAAGGGCATGTTTGTAAGGAGATGTATGTACAACTTGAGACTTGAAAGCAGGAATACAGGATACACAGGAAAATCTTGTCCAGTGTGCTTCTTTAACTGTCTCTCAACAAAGCACGACGTAGTATATTCTTTTTAGTGTTATAAGTATTATGTTTAAAAAAACCCACAAAAAACCAAAAACAACAACAACAAATAATCACGTAATTGTCATTTCAACTTAAGAAGGCACATGTAACTTTGTCTTACCCGTGAACTCTCCGTGCAGTCAGGCATTATGAAGCTGCTCTGGTGTGAATGATGCGTAGTTTCTACAGAGCAAATAGACTGTTAGAAAAAAAAAAAAGGAAAAAGAAGGAATAGACAGCAGCTTAATAGAATTTTAAAATCCGTGTAGCAAAATAAATATTGAGGCTGATCTCACTAGCTGCATTTCTCAGTAGGCATTTTGTCTTTGAAAAGACAAAAATATGTACAAAGTTCAAAGTCACATTCTGGTCTAAAACCAGGTACCTCAGCAAACAGGAAAAAAAGAGGTGAAGAGCCTACTGAACTACAGAATTTATTGAATACATGGTTCCATTTTGATGGAAGTATGCACAATTTCCATTTTTACATAGACCGTTCACAGCAAAGGCTCATGACTAAGCTAATTGACAGCTCATTTAATCTAATAAACTACAACAAGTATGCTTCTGGATTCCAGCTCCTAAAATACCTCTAGGGACAGGAGAGAGAGAAGGAGGGGAACCCTGCAGTACCCAGAAAGGAAGACCTTGGAGTAGAGAATATGCCTTATAGCAATGCATGAACTTGTCTGTTCCAAACTGATTGAAGAGAATCCTCTTTTACAGAAACACTGCATTAAAAAAATGTGGGTCTRTGTAAAGAGCTTTGATGTGACAAACACACTGGAGCTTCACTATGACTGTTACAGCTAAAAAATGCCATCTTGTGCAGTATAACCTTTTCAGGCAACAGCGTAGTTGAACGAAGCAGCAGATAGAGAGGCAGTTCCAAGGAACTCTACTCTCTGAATCTGTTTCCTTTTTGATACATCGCTGCAAAAACAACCCATGCATGATGTTCATAAGGCATGCTGTTATTACAGTTCCAGGAGCTGTAGAGTGAACCCATATAGGCTGACTTGGCCTTTAAATGGTATTCCTACTGAGATAAAAATACTGTTTCTTCCTACAAAATAAAAAGAGAGCCAGCTAGGTATGGGTATAAGATATGTGGTGATGAATTCCATTCACAAAATTAGTCCACTAGCAATTGTTAGAAGATTTTTATTTATTTTGTCTTTTGGATGCTGTTTTATAATAATTAGCTCTTCCTTAGTGAACAGCCCAGCCGAGATTCTGCAGGAGCACATTTCATCCCTTGCTCAGTGTGAGGTCTGTGTGCCTAATGCACAGATGGTGCCAGTCTGCTCAAGCACTCACGTTGGCAGCAGCTTCCCAGGCCACACTTTCAGCTTTCCAGGTCTTGGATCAGTCTCTAGAGTTTAACTGAGATGAGTGACTTGTAAGAGAGACTGGTCTCTGATTTGAACTGCCCTGGAGTAGGGATGTTGAGGAAAGCTTCCTTCTGTCAGAAGGAATTATAACCCAGAGTAACTTTCTGTTGGATTCTACAGATTTTAGCTAAGTTAGTCTTAGAAGCTCTGTTCTAGAAGCTCTACAGACAGAGATACACCACTGACTTAGACTTATAAAGGCTGTCATATAGTGCTTGCCTTGTTCTCTTCATTATCTCTGTAGAGGTCTGTGCAAGGGGAGACTTCAACAACTTACTTGAAATTCGTGTAAAACTTGTATCTGGATGATCTTCCCTATTGTCATAGGAGCCATCAATTTCTGCTTAAAAAGGTGATTTGGCAGGCAACTTAGCAGTAAACATTCTCATTCTTACTATTTTTCTCAGTGATTGGCATGATATTTATGTGGCTCTTTCTTTACAATCATAAAGTAAGTTTAATGAATTAGAAAAGGCTTTATAGAAATTTGAAATTATTTTTTGAAAGCATTAAACAGATACATGGAGTTGAAACTTCTATTTATTTTTACCAGCTGTATTATTTATTTATTTATTTATTTATTTATAAATACTGTATATATCAAGTTGGATTCAGTTTGTATATGCTTTAGCCAAAGACAAAGAATGTTGTACTTCATGCTCTTCTCTGATGAGCTAGCAGATGGACTTAGGGGATATATGGGCACGTTCCAAAATATGCTATATTTACCCTTGTTAAGGTTGAAGTAGTGGAGAGTTTTAAGATTAAGAAAAATATAAAGAAGAAATGCAAGAACTAGATTTTTTTTTAAAGATAGTTGATTTTAAGAATAACAACCCAAATGAATACATTTGGTTGACATTTCTCAGGAGGTCCTGGATGTAGACTTTGTAAGTCTGAATTTCATTTGAGTGTTGTGATTGCTGTAGGTTCTGAGGAGTTTGTCACTATTTTGACCGTGAATTTTTAGATACTTTTGATATATAAAATAATATTATTATTGGTGATAATTATATTGGTGATAATTATATTGATATATTATATTGCTGTACAGTCCATCCTTCTTTACTCCTGAAAATGGAAAATGTAACTAATACCACAACACTTGTAGACACAACTGGTGTAACTGTGAAGCTGTTTCCTGTATGTCCTGTATGTACTCTCCAGTGGTCTAAGAAAGGAAGGCAAGTGTTTAAATGAGTTAAATTTGGAAAATAAGGAAAATTTTCTCTTCATTTAAATTGTGTCAGTCAGTGAGGTTCACTATGACTGATCTCAAAAACCAGAAGTGTATTGTATTCTTTCTTTTCTCCTTTTGTCTCTTTTTGTTGTCCTCAATGAAACAAAATACTAAGCAATTTTTTTTAAACATAGAGTTTTACCCATATAAAACAAAACTACAATTTTATATAATCTTGAAATGAAAATTTAAACAAGTCTGCTATTTTGAAGTTGTTGAAGCACTTTTATCCTCGTTGGGTCACCAGTTTTATATTTACTGAAAATTCCTTGAGTTCATGTCATATATATGGGTGATTCTGGTAGCCTACAACTGCAATTTTCAACAAAAGTGCAGTTTTGTTATGTTATTTTCTAAGGAAAAGAAGGAGAAAAAATTGAAAACAAGGGAGAAACTATATTTTTTTTTTTTTAAATTATCTTAGTAATGTGCAATAAAATAGATATCAGAAAGTTTGGCTGAGCGGAGTACATGAAATCAGCCTCTGAAACACTTGCATTCTTTCTAAGCCTGAATAGGCTATTGCACACTAGCCATACTTGTCTTTTCCCTCATTCCTGAGGCAGGGGCACCAGTCTGCTGTATCTGAGAGGGGTGTGGTGAGGGGAAGGGAGGTCAAAATTACTTTTGGAATGGAATTACGAAGGGGTTGGTACAGTGAAACATGGTCATTTTAGGTATTTATTGAGGAGTCAGAGTCCATTTACCAGAATTATAATAATGCATGAGATGGGTTAGCCTGGTGAGGGACTCCCAAAGTTATTAACGCCTTTTTTAACAATGCAGTATTTATAAAGATATGTCCCATTTGGGCTATACCACTACCACTGCAATGTTCTGTGTACAACCAAATACCAAAGCTGCAGGAACTAAAAATAGAGTACTCCAAACTAAATTCTGTTGAGTTTACACATTGCTGACCAATGTCAAGATATCAGGAAAATAAAATCACTTTTAAAAATTCAGACTGGGAAATTTGACTACTTATCTGCAAGTTTTCTTTGTAATCCAAATGGAAATTAAGAGATTGTCAAAACATAGGGAGCCTCATTTACTATTTGCAGATGGCACTCTCTCTCTACTCCCTTAGCAATAAACTGGCATTTTGAAGCTTTCCTTCTTCCAGCAAACAAAACCAGCTGTAAGTCASTAAGAATAGGTGGCTGCATTCACAAAGCTTGCTCAAGCTCAAGGGAAGACATGGCCTAATATTACCATAGCTTTAATTACTATCTGATGATCTGGATAATCTTTGACCAAAGCACTGTTCTTGATTAATTTATAATGTTCCATTGGCTTTAACAATAATAAATTCTGTCCCATTGGTACTTATATTCAGATGTTTTTTGTAGAATCTGAGAAAAAAATTAAACATTTTCCTTAAAAAAAAAAAATTCACTCACTAAGCCCAACAAAACCCCAAACATCAGAGCTAATCAGTTTCCAAGTCCTGTGGTTAATAAAATGCCAAGAAAACTTGCTTGAGTTCCCTGAGATTTAAAATTACTTTTGGGGAGAGAGTCAGTAGATGATAAATTGCATTAAGAGCAGCTAAGGCAGGCCAAAATTTCCTATGAATAAGTGAGTTTGAGAAATTACATAAGTGCTCATCTCCAAATATACCAGAAGTGCAGAAGAAACGTGAAGCACTTTCTTCTTATTGTTCTTCTTCTGTTACAAGAAAGATCCACTTGTACATGAATCGGGATTTTTGAGTTCTTACTCAGTCTCAGCCAAAACTGAGTTAAAACTGCTCTGAAACCAATAAATGATTTCATCTTGTTATTTAATACTGTGTTTCTATCGCTAGGAAGCAAAATTGAATACCTTAAAATACATTTTTCCTAACAAAGGGGGATGTAAATTCTGCTTTTCATGTTTGTGAAGTAGCAGAAGTACAAAGCTGAACTCCTGTTTTATCAAGGTTTAAATACAAAGTGGCAATTACAAAAATTACTTCTTAATTTGAAAGTCCTCTGGACTACTCTGTTAATTATCAACAGTCAAAAGGGGCTGATGATTCCTACAAAGTGTGCCTGATTATATGTTTCCCTTTGAGTAGGCACCTGAGTGAGCCCATTGACTCTGGCACTGCTTATCCTCTCTGGTGTTAACTGAGGCACAAGTGTTCCCAGCGTCTTGCAGAATGCAGTCTGAGTGTTTTACTTAAGAATGAACTTGCTCTGATAATTTCTTCCCTAACATGCACGTCACTACTGTGGCATTTCATGGTTTTCAACGCATCAGCTGCCCTGTCACTTGTCATCCCAGACCTTTAGAGCAGTCAGTGATCAGGAAAGTGATTCTGAATAGCAGCAGCTACAGTAAACTATTGGGGTGGTTTCTTCCTTTGTGTTGTTGCCATGAATTTCAAGAATGAAGGCATCTGCGAGTTGCTAGGGAGCAGCTGTAATCTTATTTATACATCATGTGGAGCAGAGAGTAAGATGTATAAAATACTCAGACTGATTTCTTAGAACATACAGAATGCTTCTTAGAAATGAGCATTTTTCAGTGTGTTTCACAACGAATTGCTTCTGATTCAAAGAAAAGAAGTGTCTTGTGAGAAATACAAATTTTCTGGCATGTATTAGAAATAAGAAGTGTTAATATGACTTTGGAAATAGGATACGCTAGTAGGAAGATAGAATTTTCTTACGCTGGGCAGATCATATTCTTTGTGGTTACTAAAAATTTCAGTTAAAGGAGAATGTCTACAGTAATAAAAAGTTAGCAATAATAGCGTAATGATATAATTAATATAATATAATATAATATAATATAGTAGATATTATATAAAATTAGAAAGTGGTTATTTTCTGTTTTCTGACTTTTCCTGCTCCAAAGATCCCATCATATCTTTGGATGTCTGTCAAATGACCTCTCCTCTCTGCTTTTCTCTCAGAAATGAGATCATGACACTGGTAAAAACAAAAACTAAAATCAGTAAATATATGTGTGTTATTAGTTGTTATTTTGTTAGCTAAACAAAGTTATTAAAACAAACTTTGATTCTGTAAACCATAGAATATTATTAATAAAATTATCATTTCACTTTTTTTTTTTAATTTAAACATTACCCAAAATTTCAGTACAAAATGATTTTTATTTTTTTTTTTTTTCTGCTGAGGACTGAATTGAAATGGAGCTGATGGCCCAGGGTACAGACAGAGATTCTTGGTGAGGCAGGTCTTGGTCACTGAGGCCTGGTAGTGCCACAAGTGATAAAAAGGAAGAGATTGGATGGACCAGGGGGAATTGGCTATGGGAGGCCCTTTCCAGAAGTGGGGAGTGGGTAGAAAGAGAATACTTTACTGAACCTTTATTTAAGTTTCACTCTGTTCAGAAGGATTTTTAAAATTTATTAAATAAGTTAATTACTTTAGTACACAATCTTGTAAAACCTAGGTCAAGATTTCACAAGTAGTCTTAGTAGTTTGGTGTGGTTGCTTTCAGAAAAGATGGAGGAGAACCCACCACAAAGTTTTGGTTGATTTTACTGCAAGCTCAGCACTATCTTTGAGCTGTAGCTTTTGATATCATGGTAGTCTCCAGCTGGTCTAGACTGATGATAAATCATTTGGTGATAAAGCATTGATTGTTGACAGAGATGTCTCAGCATGGCTGAGTTAAGTGGTCTTGAAAGGAGTATTGAAATAATAAAAACATCCATAGATTTACCTTGTAAAGATATGTATTACTGGAATTGTTGAGCTATTTGATTTCTCTTTTCCAAAGCAGGAAAAAAACCCAGTGATTTTGGTGAACTGTTGAAATTCTGAGTTTCAACTTCTGAAGATATTGGCTGGTATAATTTCTATGTCCATGGAAGTATTTGGTGATGGAAATGAGATTGGCATGTTCACATCCTATGTTTGGGCCCTCAGCCAAGTTACCACTGCCTGAAGGAAAGGCTCTGTTGTTTTTTTAAACTGGGAGACTGACACATTCAAAGCAAACAAACAAACAAAGAGGCAAAGGAGTTCTGCTGCAGTTGAAAATAATTCGTTTTCTGAGTGTGATACAGCATGAGGGCCATTTAAATAAATTTTCAATGCTAGGACCAGCCCCAATGCCTGCCACAATATAGCAAGAGCTATGTAATAACATCTTTCATTCTCTCTCAATTTGTGCAGAAGTGTTTGACTTGCCCTGGCGAGCTTTATAGGAATCAAGGAGAACGTCTCTTTGTGTGAGATTTATAAACATGTCCTTGAAGACTGAACAGAGAGGGGCACGTTCTGCTGAGGAGCTGGCAGTTTTTCTAATCTCTGTCACATTCAACTCTTCTTGTGTTGTTTCACCTTAATGTGACTCTTTCCGTCATGTTCTCTCCCCTAAAACCTTGCAGTTCATTATGTGCAATTTTAATACGGTCTTTCCTGAATAAAGAAGTGCATGGCTATTGACTTCAGAAAAGAATTAAAGTATTTTTGTGCTATGACCTTACAGGTTTTGCTTAGTCATGCAGTGAGGCTTTATTCTGTGAGAAGTGACAGGATTTTACTGGCAATTTGGAGAGCTTTTAGCAAAATGTTAGTGACTAAAGTACTAAGATAAAGATTTCCAATGTAAAAACCTATAGAAACTTGCATTCATTTAGTTAAAGCAATTTAATAAATTGTATTCAAATTAGCTGTTAACAAACCGTGGAGCCTGCCAAATTGTATTTTGAAGCACACCTTTGCCAGTAAGACCCTTTATTTGAGATTTAAAATGTGCATTTGCTAATTTTGTTAGGCTGCTAGGTGGGAGGCTTGGAGAAGGAAAAGTTTGTGCCAGGGTGCCAAATCCTGAAGTATGTATCTTTTCCCTGAGTAGTGTTGTGCTGAACTGCTGCAGTGCTATGGTGAATTAAAGAAAAGGGTAGTAGGCAACAAATAAATTATGTACACACCTCCTAAATAATTAATGAATATTAGACTGTTCCTTGGTAGTTGAGACAGGTCTCACACTTCAGGAAAATAAAGAAGTGTGTGAAGTTCCAAGTAATTTCCAATGCTGTTTGTTTAGGAGCTTGTGGGATAAATCTTCCACTGGCAGTAGAAGCAGGGTAGATCAGTACTTGGAGCCCTGCCATGGGGTAAAACAAAGAAGGGGAGAAGGAAAGCCACTGACTCAGGTCTGTCTGGGATCTTTTGTGAATCTCAAAAGGTTTGGGTTTTTTGTGGTTTTTTTTTTTTTCTTTGGTGGGAGTTGTTTTGAATTTTATTTTTTTTGAAAGCACTGACAAATTCAAGTTGTGAAGCCAGCCTCAGAGTCAGGCTTTCTTGGTGGTAGGACCCACAATGCCTGTTATAAAGGTTTTAATAGTGCTCCTGTCTCTTGTGGTGATGATCTCGTTGTTATGTGATTCAGGCTTTTGAACTTTTCTGATAGCTGGTGCTGAAGAAGAAAGATGAAAATGATTATTTTTTTCCTACGAATGTCCCACTGGACAACACTTCGGTAGTCTGCAGCTTTAAAACCATTCAAGCTTGGGGATATGGATACCCTATCCCTATAGGAATTGGGTATGTGAGAAATGTGAGTGCTTTCAGACTGGGGTCTATAGGATTATATGTTTGCTGGAAGAATAAATTAGATACAAGGATAAAAATGCAAATTTTCCATCCAGGTTCTCAATCCCTTACCAGAATGGCTTACTGTAACTTTGCTGTACATTGAGCACAGGACAAGAAGGACAAAGACCTGTTAGAGCGAGTCCAGCAGGACACTAAGATGATTATAGAGCTGGAATTTCTCTCCTATGAGGAAAGGCTGAGACAGTTACGGTTGTTCATCCTGGAGGACTTTGGGGAGACCTTATGGCAGCCTTCCAGTACCTAAAAAATGTCTACAAGAGGGTTGGAAAGGGATTTTTTGCAAGGGCATGTAGTGACAGGATGAAGGGGTAGGGCTTTAAACTGAAATCAATAGCTTTAGATTGGGTGATAAGAAGACATTTTTTACTGTGAGGGTGGTGAGTCACTAGCAAAGGGTGCTCATGGAAACTGTGGATTCTTCATTTCTGGAAGTGTTCAAGAAAAGCTTGGATGGGGATCTGAGCAACCCAGTCTAGTGAAAGGTGTCCTTGCCCGTGGCTGTGAGGTTGGTATCAGATGATCATTGAGGTCCCTTCCAACGCAGGTCATTCTGTGATTCTGTGATTAAGTCAAGTAGTTCATATGGTCTTTTTAGCTGGTGGGTTGCAAAGCCATGGTTGTGTGAATGCAGTACATCATAACCTTCTACTGAGGCTGTTTGATCATAGCTTGTTAGAAACCAAATTTCACTAAGTGATTAAAAATATCAGGTAATCAGCACTACAGCACTCACCCTTATGTATCTGGTCAGTGCAATCTCCAAGTCATCCCTGTCATCCATCTGCTTCAAACCTGCATTACTTGGGCACATATTTCACTGTGTCTCTATGTGAATTTTCTTTTCTTGTGGCTCTCTTAGTGTTTGTTTATAATGTTGAGTGAAAAGATTAATTACTATGAAATGGCATTTTTGCAATGAACTACTGCTTTCTCCAAATTTTAGATTTTTTGCCTAATTGAAACTCCAAATGAAAATGGCTTATGCTGAATTTTTCCTATTGCTTTCACCATTGAGTGCAAATGAAGAGCATTTGTGTAAAAAAATCTGGAAAAAAAGAGACCAGAAATAATTGAACAAAGAAAACCAAACACGCAAACATTTTCCCAAGTAAAATATATGAATACTTAAAAATGATTTTTAAAATTATTATTTTTAAGCTTCTGTGAAAGTTATTTTACATTTTTTAGCCCATTTGCAAAATCGTGTTTCCATTCTTCTGTAAGTTTAGTAACTCTTGATTAAGGTGTACTTCATGCAGTCACAAATGAAGTTTAAAGAATTTGCCATTACATTTCTTTTAAAGTCCAAGACGTCAATGCCTGCTATATTGCAGTGTCTGTTCTTTGTGTGACCAGGATAATTTGCTGACAATGCAAAAACCTGAAAGTTTTACAAGATTTGATGGTCATTCCAATTTACGTGTTCCTCTGAAATTTCCAGTCTTGATTCAAACCATCTGGATCTCTAAAACTGATTTCTACTCTTGCCTTGTCTRTAGGACTGGTCACTGCAGTCAATTTTACCCCATAGCTGACTGCAAATTTAATGTGTTTCAGAGAATAATGAAAGAAATTCTCAAGTGATCAATTGTAGAATAAAATGTCTTTCTTTCCAAATTTGTTTGATTAATGATTGGCATATAGGCCAGTTCTACTATTAAGATATGTCCTAAAAAATCCACCCACCAGAATCCCCTCCCCCCAAAATAAAACAAACCCAAAAAAACCACGAACCCCTCAAAAAGCGATTTTTGGGCTTAGCCAGAGATAAACTTTTTGTGTGGCTATTTTGAAAATCAAGCACCTCAAAATATCCAAATTACAATCTGAGTTGATTAGAATCTATCATCTGTTGCAGTAGTTTTCTGCTCATGGTGCACTGATTTTTTAAAAATAATCATTACTATATGAGGAATAAAGCTTATTCCAATTGCGCAGTTACTGGTGGAAAGGAATGACTGTACTTCTGAAGGAAAATAAACAACAAACCAAGACCCAACTTAAGTTTTGTAAAATTCATAAGTGATGAAAAGCTGCGGCAGCTTATGGGACATGCCTGATAAAAATTTGCAGCTATAACCGTAGCTGTCAGAAAAGTTTTTTGTGGTACTTATCAGCTACAAGCACCAGAGACATATTTGGTGAGTTTCTTTAAGGTCTCCGTAGCATTAACCCGAGAAGCCTGGCAGGGCTGGTAGGCTCAGTCTGCTYGGCAGTTTTTCGGCTCTCGTGCTGGATGGCAGCCAGCGCATTAGAGCTGGACCCGTTCCTGCCTGTGCCTGGAATGACTCCCCGGGAGACAGCACAGCCCCCACCAGGCAGTGCTACAGAGGCAAAGTACTTGAGTAAACTCAGGCCATCTGTTGACTGCATAAATTAGTTTTCCCCATTTGCCCATCTAGCTATAAGGTATCAACTTTTTTTTTTCTTTTTTCTTTTTTTTTTCTTTTTTTTTCCCCTCCAAATAGTGTATTTTTTCTTTATTCAGTTCTAGTAGGATAGAGATAGGCAAATGCATTTTTTGCATCTTTTTTTCTTCCTTCCTTCTTATGGTTACATGCATTTCACTGTAGTGTCTTTGATTAAAAAATAAAATGATCTCCCTCATATACATGTTCTGCTTTTGGAACAGTTAATGGCTCCTCAGGGATAACCTTTATTCATGATAGAGGAGAAACACATTTTTATTTCCCCTCTTCCCTCTCATGTTTTTTCCCCATTTCCCTTTTTGTATTTTTGCTTTTCCCTTTTTTCCTCTTATTTTTATCCTCTTTTCCTCCTTCTCTTTCCTTGTGAATACTAACACTATCATATGAATAAGTAGATAAGGGACTAAACTGATTAAATTAGCATAACTTAAATGAATTAATTCAATTGGTATGTTTGTATTTCAGCTTTCAAGGAAGAATTCAATTCAGCAACAACTATTTTATTTGTAGTTCAGTGATTTTAAAGGATCTCCATTTTACTGCTTTCTTATCACTCTGTGGGAATCAGATTCCTTGGGCATTTTGCAGTTGGTTAGTTTATCATTAAAACTGGTCAATTTTGAAGATTTATTAAATGATTTTTAGTGTCAGCTTCTACCTCTCAGACAAAAAGATGAAGTACTTCTTTCACAGGGCCCATTTGGATTTTCCTAGCAGTAGTCTTTCTGAAGCTCCAGTAAGAACAGAGGACATCTTGCCTCTTCTGTCATGTCACTTGGCTTATTTTGAATGTCTACTGTCATTTTGATTTATTTCCATTTTTTTCTTTTGCAGATTTATACGAAAAACACAGCATTGTATACTGTAGAAGCAAACAACCCTCGTCAGCTAGTGGAAATTGCAGCCAGAGACATTGAAAAACTTCTAAGTAACAGGTCTAAAGCCTTGGTGGTGAGTACTAATGGGTTAAGCTTTCTATTTAGTATTTTAAAAGATCTTTATTTACTATTGAAACATGCTTTCATTGTTATTTTTACTGCCTATACACTTAGAGGCAGTGTCAGCGTGATGTGTATAAGACATGACATGTAGAAAGACGGCTCCTGACTTCATGGTAAAAATGAGCTCGTTTGTTGGCATAGGGCAGATGTTTATAATATTGACCGACAGATAGGAACCATGGCCAAATAAGAAATCAAGTTATAAATAGATTGGAAAATATTCCTCTAGGTGACGCACATGAATGTTTATGACTTGAAGATCACTGTACTCTACAGTCAGTAATGAGCTTGGGAAAACAAGAAGCAGGGCTTTTTTTTTTCTGATTTGCTAATTTAACCTGTATTTCAATCGTATTTTGTGTGAAGGCCGTGCTTCATTGTGACCTCACAATTCTTTATGCTTTAGGTAATAAGTATCTGTTTCTTTAAAGAGCTTTTGCCAGCAGTCCCTTTCTCTTCTATCCTGGTAAGACACCAGACCCGGGTAATTGCTTTGTATGGCTCCTGCTCACATCACTCTCGCTAGTATAAGACTTTAAAGTGCTTTTCAGAAGATACTGACCAAACGTGCATGGATGGATCTGGATGAATTAATAAACATACTTGATTCAGAGTAGAGCTATTAGAAATAGTTTTAAAGGATGGAAAAGCAGACTGGATTTCCTTGAGCAATTACATATCCACACAGACTTGCAGATAAGTTTGGATGTGTCATTTAAAGTGAAAGAGAGAAGAAAGAGGGATTCATTCACCTAACTGTAGACATCTACTCAGCTGGTTGCCCTACGCTCCTTTTTTTGTTCAGTGGAATAAAACAGACACTTCTCAGTCTGGACTGACTGACATTTTCTGAGTAAGACTTTAAAATGGGATGACCTATAGCCAAGAAGAACTTACTTCCCTCTTTCTCAGTTGGAGAAGCCTCAAATGTAAATGTCTATATTGTCTGTGTGTAAAGTTGGGGGAGATGAGTCCCACCCAAAGAGTCCTTTTATCAGTGCAGTTTCAAGCAGCTGATGAATCAGCGTGAGTGTGAAACTGCTGCTGCTGTCCTGAGGACTCACCTTCTCGTAGGCAATGAAATTTTGCACAGTCTATTGTCTGTGCATAGGCACCACAAGAGGTACCCATTGTCCTGCCTTTGGTTCTTAGCAGGAGTTCATTCTTCCAGTTCCCATTGTTTACCTAATATGCAATGTACATCAGTGTTATCTGGGCCAAAGCTTCTCTAATTCATTCAGATGACTGAAAAATAGATTTGATTTTTTTCTTGTTTTCCTGTTTTACCTCAGTGGGTGTGTGTTTATGTGGCATTCTGTGGACTTTGTATTACCATTGTAAAATACTGTAAGTCATTTGGCGACCTTTGTGAATACACAGTTTTCCTCCCCATTTTCACTTCAACCCATGTAAGTTTGATATTTTTAAGTTATTATGGCCAAATCTTATGTTTTCTCAAGACTCAAGATTAGTGTGGGGGTTTTTATATGTGTTTGTGGTAGTTTGATCTTAAAATTTTGATAAAATTAAATAAGTATCTCATTTTTACTTTAAGAAATATTCCAGAACAGTTTTTTTGTGAATGTGGAAGAAAGGTGCTACCTCACTTTAGGCAAGCACATGGTCACATTTTGAAAAGGGCAATATGATTCAGTTTCCTGAGGTAAAAGAAGACTAAAGTAGGAGCAGGATGGTCCTTTGGTCCAGTAGTTCCTAACAGCTCAGGTATTTATACTGATTTTTCTATTTGCAGTTATCCCAGATGTATACCAGAACTTTCAATGACTTTCGATTTCAAACCTTCCTACATTTTTTTTTTATACACAGGRGACACTCATTATCCCCTTCACCTGATCTAATGATTTTGATTTCTTCACCTTCCATATATGTTTCTCTTCCTGCTTTTTTCAAGGACTACCTTTATGCTGTCAGTTTATAAACTTTATGTAGTGAGGCTGAATTATTTATCTTGAATTTCAGTCTTCTAAAGTCTGATGGGTCACATATTATCTGAAATCAGGAGTGGAGTTGAACAGAACTGTTACTAATGACTGCACAGAGGGTTTTACCATTAGGGCTAATATGACTCAAGGTGTTGATTAAGACCTGAATCCAGAAAAGAGTATGATGCAAGAGCATCAGACATCTTGCAATGATGCCATGAGGAAGGTGCCAGTGAATTACATCAACAGTGCTGTTGTTCAGAGACTAGCATACCTCAGGGATGCCATGGTTTCCTCTCGGCATGAGACACAAACAACCTTTGGGCAAGGTTATAATAAGCAAATATTAGTGATGACTTTTCTAATATATAATAAGTTGCCTTCGCTTGAGCCATAAGAGCACCTTTAAATGGGAGATATCTCTTGCATTCCAAATTATTTGTGTTTTCATGTAACTTTGTGCTAGAAAACTCTCTAGCTAGGAGAGTAAAATTACCAGGTAAATGGATGTGAGCTTCTGTTTGACAGAAGCTTAAAACTGCTGGTTGAAATAGGTACCTAGCTGAGGAAGGAGAAAGTGGAAAGCCCTGATCTGATCTCACAGGGCTTTCCTAGATTACTGTTACTAGGAAATGTTAGGCATAGACAGAAAAGTTAGGGTGAAAAGAAGACGGAAAATATTCTAGCAAAGTGCAGTGGAGGAAGTATGAGTAGTAAGGAGGGAGACAGGCAACAGCCTTCTAGTGAAGTATGTCAAAGACTGTCTTGCAATGGAGCCTGTTGTTGAAATAGTGAACATTTCTTTTTTAGCTTACTGCTGTTTACTATTGTGTATTTGCCTGGCCTAACCCTGCTGAACATCCCCTATTTCAATATAATGGAATTCTCATATGCATATGGTCCTGCAAGGAGCAAGGAGCTGGACTCCTTGGATCCCTATGAGTGCCTTCAAACTCAAGATATTCTATGATTCTACAATTTCACGATACTACGGAGAAGTTAATATTCTGTCTCTGTGTACCTTACTAAACGGTGGGGTACAGACGAGCTGTGCTAGCATTGCAACCTGCAGCCCCAGGTGTGTACTGGCAGATGGGGGGAGGTTTCATTGAAAATGTATCCTGCAATGACTATTGGCAAAACTCACAAAGCTTTTCCGAGGATACAAACAAATAGTATGCCTATCCCATTGGGCTGTCTGGCACCCAAATTGTTCATTTTTGCTAGACTCAGCCTCTGTTTTAGCATTCCTACCCCATTTATGAGTGCAAAAGGTTTCTGGAGCTATGTAGATCATGCAAATAGATCATAATATTTTCATTCAAATGGAAAATTTGGAAGATACTAATACTTATTTGATGAGTATCATTAGAAATACTAAAGAGAATACCTGACACTGTACTGATGCCATGATAATTTTTTGTCTTTTCTTTTATACCCCTTTTATATACCTTTTATAGCTTTTTGTAGTCTTAGTGTTTTTTAGCCTACATTCTTAGACTTAGTTTGTTGAGCTAGGAGACTAAACATCTTAGAAGCCTCGTAGTGAGGGATCAGAAGGCCCCAGACCCCAAGATCCTCTTCAGAACACATTTTGTAAACTAAGATAGAACCATCCAGGGGAAGGTTCCTCAGGGAGAGGGGCTCACTTGAGCCTCTCATTGGGGAATCTTTGATAGATATGCTAATTAGTGAGACCTATAATGTTATATCAGATCTTTGGTGGAGGGCATTGCAGTGTGCATTTCAGCACTTTCCACCTGGATGTGGTGCACCTAAGGATACTTAAAATAAATACTGAGGTAAAACCCCTTTTCCCCTTCTAACCATGTTTGATTCTTGATTTTAAGACCAGGAAAAGGCATCAGTACTATATTTATAAAATACGGCTTGAGGAGTTACAAATATTTCCTCACTGACTATATAAAATTAAACCCTTTTAAAGTCATTAATATGCAAGATAGATTAATAATACCTTTTTTATTGCTCATGTAAAATATTGTAGTAATCTTAAGATTTGCAAAAATCCTAAGTTTTTTTGGTCATACTTTAAAATTAGAAAGGTATATTTTAAATACTCAGTGCTTTGCCAAGACACTGTTCTGGAGTTTTGTTTTCTGTTTATGCATTGTGTCATGAGGGGAATGAAGTATAATTTTGTTTATATAACATATTCAACATATAAAAAATAATATTTGGTCCAGAGCTGCACACCAAATTTAGACAGCAACTTCACTCCTGTGCAGTATGAAGTTGGTAGCTCTGTAGCCCTTGGCCTTCCTCTCCTTATTACTCAGGACGTCGAGGAGCACCCTGAATCTTCTACAGCAGGAAAATCTGCAGTTTTATAACTTCTCTTTTGTGCTCATATATTTGAATTGAAGATAGTAAGCAATTTGTGTCTCTTAGGTAGAAAAAAATTAAAGAAAGAAAATGAAGAATAAAGGATACCTAGTAACACTTTTCAAGCCCAGACTGCAGACTTTTTGGGGAAAAGGATCAAAACATCCTATTTCTTGCTTAGCTAAGATCCCATTCTGCATTCTGAAATCATTTAATGTTTGGTCCCAATTATCCTCCTATCCAAAATTAGAATATATGCATATTCCCCTGCAAGTCTTTTTCCACAATAAAATGCCTCTTTCTGGAAAGCCTCAGGGTCAAGATCTTATTGTCAGCACCATGTTGTACACTCACAGTGCATTTATTAGCATTACTGCCCACACTGTAAGGCAGCAGCATAGCCATTTATGTAAAGCAAACACTCAAGCTCCACTAAAATACATTTCACTGGAGAATGAGAGACAGTCATATTTTCACTGCCAAATTCCTGCCTATGATTTATTTGTTTTGCTTTGGGGTCATTTGAATCTACTTTTAACTAACTCATGTTAAGGTCGCTCAAGGGAAGGCTCTAGTCAGTACCCTTGGCTTCTTGAGCTGTGTGCAGATAAATTACATGCACATTTGAACCTTATTGTCTAGATTTCTTCAGACATCTCAACCAGAGGCATAATATCTTCATTCTATCGTCCTTGCCTTGATTTTTTAAGAAAACTGAGGAAGCTGAGTTTCCATGGAAACTGAGGCACAGATTGTGTGCTGGGAGACAGGTTCTCTCTACGTGCTCTTGGGAAAAGTCCAAGGTGCACAACTGTGTCTCTGAATGAGGAGCTCAGATATCTGCTGTTTTAGATGCAATTTCAACACAGCTGTGCAAGTGTGTCCCGATCTCTCAGTATTTCTCTGCCCGCCTGAAATAAGTCTTCAGTGTCTCACAATAAAACCGGGAAGCTTAAATAAACATGTGTTATAACATATTTCGAGATTCCCAGGCAGAGATCCCGTGCACTTTAAATAGGGTTGGGAATTTTTTTGTAGCCTGAAAGACCTATAAAACTAGAATAAATTTTGTAGGTGTGCTTGATGCTCCTTTTGAAAGGTATCCTCACTCTGACTTGAGTTTTGTTTTGATATCTAAAACCAATCTAACATCCTCAAAACCACTCTGGGACACCTACCTTCTGGTCTGCTAATCTTAAATTGCCTATAGTATCAAGATAGCTTTCCATTCTTTAAAAACACTCTCTAGATAAATTTAAGTTGTCCACTCATTTAGCAGAACTTTGGACATCATCTCTTGCTTTTGGGCTACATTACAACACAGCCACCAGTCTCCTGAGCTCCACTAGGAATTCTGAGACCTAAATAGTCACATCTCAGAGCTGAGTCCTCCATTCCTGCATGCTAATCTAAAGTTTAGAGCTAATCACTCTGTGATGCCTTGGGCCAGGTCTCTAAACTGAAAATATCTGTGAATACATGTGGATACATATATGGACATGGACACACTTTAACAAGTGTGTTGAAATTGCTTCCAAACTATATTCCAGTATCCCTTCAATTCCAAATGGTAAATCCATTTGCTCTTATTCTCGGCTTGTGAGGGCTAAAGTCCTTGCCTGAAAACAAGGTCATACCCAGTGGCGTAGTTTGGATTCTCTTAAAGTTGAGGGTAATCTGTGCTTCTGACTTCCCTCATTACTTTGCAAATAATGACACAATAAACACTGTGATTTTGTCAGTAGGAGACGCTGATGAACTAGGTCTTGAGCTGATGGAGGAATCTGATGTTTCCTGTTAGTTATTATGCATGGGTGTGATATCCCATAGAATACACAGAGAAAGGCCGAATTTTACCCTTGAGTTGTGGTCGTATCAGAGGTTAATCAAGATAAAATATCTTTGCCTTCCTCTCTTTCCTAGATAATCTTAAGAATGTAAGCCTTGTTGAAAACTGATTTCAGTACAAAAAGAAGCATTACCTATATCTTGGTAGATACGCTGCTATTCAGTTTTTTTATTTTCAGGTGTTTGTATTCCTTTTACTCTGCCAGTTACAGGCAATGTTAGACAATTGTCGTGGTTTGGTGGTTCAACCCACTACAACAATTTTATTGCAAAGAGCTCAAGTTGGAGAAATTCAGAGAAGGAAAATAGCTTGAACTGTGGTTAGTCTCCCAGCAAACAACACTTTCTGACATTTTGTTAGTATTTTTTTTTGTTAGTTCTATGAAAAGCTGAACATCATAAAGGAGCTGGCAATGGACTGTGTGTGCTGGGTTTTTTGCCAAAGTAATTTCAGGTATGACTTCTAAGAAGAGGAAGTCTACAAAGTTGGAAAAGAACAAATTAACTGGAGTAAATTACCAGTCAAACAAATGAAGAAAGTTTTGTCTATACATGTTTTCGTGTCATGAACACAGATTTTATATTAATTTCACTCTAACATGTTGATTTTCTCCTTGAAATTGTTTGGTTATACGTGTTTCTTCTCTTTATTATTTCAAAATATTTTATTTTATTAACTTTAAATTTCAAGCTGAGGGTGGCTCTTCAGCTATAGTAAAAGATTACACAAAGTGTGTACCAGCATCACAAAACAAATGTCTTTAATTGCAATGATCCTCCCAGAAAAATGCTTACACTTTGGAAAAATACAACTGAAATACTTTGTCCTCTGTGTAAGGACTGAAAGCTCATGCATGCATGCCGTATGTTTTTTTACATGACAATATCTCTTGGTCCTTTAACTCTTTTCTGTTATGTATATGGCGGAATTTTAGTGTTAGGACACCAGGTCTATTCACATGTTTACTTTTTATATATCCAACAATTCTCTGTATCCTAAGTAACTCACTGAGGTGGAAAATTTTTAAATTTTATTTTTGGATGCTTCCTGTGAGCATTTAAAATGGGCATTGTCATCTCCTTGTTGCAGAATTAGATTTAGATTTCAGTCCATGACTGGAGCTGATCTAAATAGCTTCTTCAGATATGGCAGGAACTTTGCAGGTGAGTTTAACACTAATGCTTTGCTATTTTTGAAACTACTCTCACTGGAAATTTGCACACTAGCAGAAAAACTTTTACATATGCTCTTTCAGACTACAGTACTGAGTCTATTAGCCTGTATGAACTTTGTTTAAATCTCCAGATATAAATGTAGTCTATTTTGAAAGTCAGCTGTAGTTGCTGAAGCAAATGTGTTTTGGAATGACAGCTAGTGAGACACAACACTTGTGAAGTCAAACATTTGTCAACTTGTCCACATGTCAGATATTTGAATTTGTTTTTGCTTGTCTTGCCTAGAGTCTTATTTTTTTAACTGAAATCCAGGTTGTGTGGATGCAACATTATGCCTCAGAAGATATATTCACATAACTCACATACCTTGCAAGGCATCATAAAAGTCTGGAAAAATAAATCAGAGGGCTTGCAGTGAAAGTTCTTATGAATATTGCCTGTTTCCATGTTTTTCTTTCCACGGTTAACTTGATTTGCCTTCTGCAGATCTTGTATTCTCGTTGACAGATGAAGGGGTCATCCCTCCAACTTGCCATGTCCTCACAGACAGCCACAGTCATCATTTTGATTTTTGTGGCCCTGAACTGTACATAGTGCTGCAATGGCATCAAGTCTGCGAGCTTAGAGAGACACCTGCTGAATCTCCATCCTGCCAGCACAGTGCRTTGCATTTGGAGCTTTAACTGAGACAAGAATGCTAAAAAGAGCTTGTGGCATATAATATTATTTGATGATCAGCTTCACAATTTGACATTTCTTCTTCCTTACACAGTAAATTGTCACTGTTAGCATAGTTTTGTTGCATTCACATTTCGTATGGAGAAAAATAAGGAGCATTGATAGCTGTAGCAGTTCTTTCCTGTTTAGATCGCTTTATATATTCGAGTAAAGTCACTCACAAAGTAAACGGGCATGGTTAATTTTGCAGAAGTTTTTTTGCAGATATTTTTTTTTACACCCTGTGAAAGATTCTCCATGGTCTTGTTACAATCAGGTTTCTTTATCCAGCTATATGGATACTGAAATTTAATTTGTGAAAGAGGTTCTGCCAGCGCATGACCTCATTAATGCCAGCATCACCCTAAGCTGGGAGTTTGACTTAGCAGCTGTGAAAGGTGAAATACTGCTCAAATAAGTCTTGGTTTCTTTTGGTTTTAAAGTTACTTTTTCAGCTTTGGAAGCTCAATATTTACAATAAAACATTGCGACCCAAACCTCTGTAGTTCTTTTTCTTGGATTAGTTCCAGTTTTTGTCTCAAGGGCTTTGCTAACCTTCTTACCCTCAGGCAGCTTCTTCTCCTGAAGTTATTTTTCTTTTCCTTGAATGAGCTTCTGCCTGATAGGTGAAGAGAATTGTTTTCTTCCTTATTTCTTGGTCTGATGACTTCCATTCAGATCATGCCCAAGAAACACATTTATGTTTTTGTTTGGTTGGTTTTTTTTGTTTGTTTGTTTTTTGTTTTGTGTGTGTGTGTGTAAAACTGTTTTTCTCTGTGGCTGGTTGAAAATTTTACAGAAGAATGATTTTCCATGGTACACCACATTTTTCAAATAATAAAATTTCATAGTAGTAGTTTAATTTGCAAGTGTTGGCTTCTGTACCCTTGTGCTGTCTAGTCAACCCGCTCAAGACTCCTTATTTTTTCTTCAGTCACAACACGTAAGTTTTCAAGCACAATAAAATCAAATTAAAAAAAATTAAAATCCTCTGTGAAATGAAAATTCCACTCATTTGCTGAAAGCTGTATTAAACATTATGGAGAAGAACAAAGTGTAAGTGTTGTTTTCAGAGATGCAAACTTGCATTATACATAAATTGTGGTACAATAGTTGTGTATTGTACACAGTCCCAGGCCTACATTGTGCCTTGTGAGGCTTTTTTTTATTTCCCCAAGACTGGGTTAAATTTTGGACTCTTTATCTTCTCTGGTCTTTCAGAATCTTTGCTTTAAGAGCACTGATACCTGACTGTATGCATGATTCCAGTATTTGTCTCAGTGGAACTCTTTGTACCCTTTTCCTGTCTTTTTCCACATTCTCCATATTAAAAGTTCAGATTAGATTGTGTTGCTGCAGCATCACAATAACTCATGTTGAATTGTTTACCTCATTTGACTTTAAATACTTTCCAGGATACCTGTGTCTGAGTCAGTGTTTTTTAAATATGCTATGAAATCTATACATTCCTAGGTTAGAGAGTTTTAGTTAGTTCTCAAAACATTTGCATTGTAATTCACTTCAATTTTCACTTCAGAGGGCAGAATTAAAGCAGCAATGGAGAATTAAAGCAGAGAATCAAAGTTGTTTAAAATGCAGCCCTTCCTAAATGTTATGTCCATGCCATGATAAAATGCTCAGATGTTTTTTCCTGCCTTTTTCTTGATCAAATTTTCAGTAAGATTGAGCTGAGTACAATAATTGTTACTGTGGCGCCAGAGTAAGATTAAATTTAGAAATGCCAGTTTTGACTGATGAAGTATGTAAAAGCATCAGACTTTCAACTTCAGTAGAACTCTCACTGCAATAAAAAACTGTTGAAATGCATAATGGGCATCAGAATCTGTCCTTTGCACAAGCAAAAGATAAGTCCCCACTTTTGGGTTAGTTGCTGGTCATATGATTTAATAAATTAGCACTCAAGAACGAGTAGTTGAACAGTATATTCTTTCCAACAGGCTTCCTAATTTATTTTTTTTTCCTTTCTGTAAAGGGTGGTGTTTTCTGAGTGTTATGGTACCTATCTACAGCATGGATAGGTCTATCTAATGCTTATTCTATAGCTGCAGTATCCTTAAATGCACAGTTAGGTCTGGATAACAGTATGTGTTCAATGGTGAAACTATTTTCCTGGAATATTTGAGTTTTACTTCACACGTTTTGGTAGCACACTTTGTGCCAGTATTTCAGGTACGTCGTTAATTGGACCCCTCAGGAAGGAGTGCAGGTAAATCTGGGACTCTTCCAGGTAAGCTTTAAAGGGATCAGATCAGCTGTTCCCAATCCTTGGAAACAACTTGCTGCAGTTAGTTAAGAAGAAATACTGAACTTCATGAAAGTATGAAGCAGTTTCAGGGAGTGTGTTCACCTGACATCTTTCTTTCATGCTTTTCTTCCTTATCAGTTTAAGGTGTCTACCTGTCACCTTTGTCACACCTTTTGGGCTTTGTAGTGAAATTTCCATGTTAAAACTTTCCTTAAGAGAGCTCCTGTCAGCTTTCTTTGCAACGTTGACTTTTGATGTACTTGTTAGTACAAAAGGCAAAATTCCAGAGGAACCCAGCAAGTTCTTTGTATCAGAAGTCTCAGTGGCAAAACTTAAAAAGCAGAATATGCTGAAGGAAAGCATAAACTGTTTTTTGCTATTTTCTCAAATTCTTAACTTTCTGTGATCCGACTGTGAATTTGCTGATAAGCAAATGTTCACCTTCAAAAAGCTTTATTAATCAGTAGAGGCTGAGGTACTCCACATGTGTTTTATGTTAATCCTTTTGTTGGATTAAAAGATTCCCTTTGATGGGGAAGCTTCAAGAAACAAGGTGATGACACATTTTATGATGTGTCAATGTGATGAAGATATGGTTTCTTCAAAGTCCAAGGACTATCCAGTAACATTTTTCACCCCGATTTATGAAGCTTCTTGACAGATACAAATTCATGCTCTTCGACTAGATTCCTAAAGGGATCAGATTTATTATATATTGAGATATGATTTATGAATTCCCATGGAGGTGGAAGGGATCCTCAGTGGCCTCTCTGTAAATGTGTTTACTTGTCCCTTCCTACTGCACAGTGGGATAGGAGACTCTGCTTGAGCTCCAAAGACTGAAAAGTCTCCCATGGATGCTTCATTTTAACACAGCTGGCTGTTTCGAGGAGTCACCTAGGTCCAAATTCCACCTTTGGCATTTGAACATATGAGGAGCACAGCTGAAGGACAGATATATACGTGTGCTAAGCACAAGATGTCTTACATAGATGAAACTGAAATCCTCTGTCTGGAGCATTGCATTTGGGTCAGTGTTGAAAGATGACACTTTAATTTCTCTAGGATAAGAGACTGAAGTCTTCTACTTAGGATTGGTAGCTACAGAGATCTTGTGTATGCTTTGTTTTGTTTTGTTTGTTTGTTTTGGTCAGAGGATTTTTGGTAGTTTTTCTTTTTTTAAATGTTTGAAAGAGGATTCCATAATTCAAATGGCTGTCTAAGAAATCAGGGATCTGAGATGAAATTTATCTTCAGTCTGAGATAATTTATGTTTGTCTCGTACTTCCTAAAAGATTTCTCTGATGACTTAATTACAAGCTAGATGGAATGAAAATTCCCTGTTTGTCCTTGGTTATTCCTTCATCCTACCAGTGCTGAGCCAGTGTGAGGAATGGAGGATTCACAGAACTAGGAGGCAGGGTAGCACAGGAGGGCTTGGATCTTAGTTTCTGTAACACTCAGTTATGAGAGTAAAATATTTTCCCATTGGTCTTTTACTGTTTCAAACCATCACCATCTTCTTTTTATTGCAAGACACTTCAAAAAAGTGTGGCAGTGGGTCAGGAGGCGAGCGAGGCAGAGCACCTCGGCATTAAGCACTGCAGATGGGTATTTGGAGCATAAGTAACTGCTCTTGCACTTCTGCTATTGCCCAAAAGTCAGGCATACATTACCTAGGGAAGCCTCTGCTCAGATTCTTTGAACCTTTGATGTTAGATTTTCCCCAAGTAATGGTTTTTTTTAGGCTACCTTCTCCTTAGACTTGTTCTGGTCTTAATTTCTATTAAAAAAAAAAAAAAAAAAAAAAAATTCTTTCCCATTATAAATTATGTCTTTTATACCTTCCACACTGTACTTACAAGATTCTGCTAATGTTTTGCAAACACAAAGCCAGTCAGTTTCTTATTTAAATTTGAAGGATATGGTCTCTTTCAAACAAAACCACCATTAGTAGAAAGTGTAGAGCACTAGTTCACAAGGGAGGGGAATGAATCCCCAAGTATGTTTCAAAGGTTTRCCTTAGATTGTGACTGCCAAAAAATTTCACTTTTATTTAATATTATTTTTTAAAATTGTTTAAAAATCAATATTGACTTGGAAATAGTCTCACAAACAGAAATCATTTAGAAGCCACTGCTGTTGGGTGATTACAGAATATAGCACAAAAACAAAGTGTGGTGGTATGTAGTTTTGCTATGAGAATATACAAATTTTGTAATTTTGTATAATAGTTCTTTTATGGTCTGTGTCTTGCATAAAAAAGCAGTTTGAATTTCTAGTGGGGTTTTGGGTGTTTTGCTTGCTTCTTTTTCTTTTTCTTTTTCTTTTTCTTTTTCTTTTTCTTTTTCTTTTTCTTTTTCTTTTTCTTTTTCTTTTTTCTTTTTCTTTTTCTTTTTCTTTTTCTTTTTCCTGTCTTGCTGGTGTCCATTTCATTCCTTACAAGCTGAAAGAAATGCATTGTCTGAGGTTTTATCACCTTGCCTATATTTAGTTAACAGTGACATCATTAACGTATTTCAAGCCTTTCTTTTTTAATAACAAGAGAAGTTCTGCCAGTCTTTAGGTTCGATATACCCTGAGAAAAATAGTGAGTTTTTTATAGAATTGTTAGGGGATTTAAYTTATTTTCAATTCACTGTTTCTTATTAAAACTTCAATCACCCTCCACTTAATTGTAATTAAAACTGCCCCTAGGCAATAAATTTTGTTCTATGCAAATATGACAGATATAATTATGGAAAATCTAATTGTTCATATATTGCTCCTTTTCATGTGGTGTTAAAATAAGTGATGAAGTAGTTTGATTTTTTTCCCTTTAAATATCAGAACAAAAAAGAACAACATAATTTGTACTTTTTCGTGAACCTGGGTTCGTAATGCACACTCCTGATTCTGTGAATTCTGAAATTATCTTCAGACCAAAAATAGGAAGTTCTTGATTTGTGTCCTCTTGAATTAGTACAGGGAAAATGTTTCTGTGCAGTTGTGGGCTTACAAGAGCAGTGTGAAGAAGAGTGAGGGCATCTGGGTTCAGTCCTGGAGTTTGGCAGGTCCAGTGGTGTTCCCCTCTAGATTCTTCCATTAACATTTTCGTTACATCCAGTTCTGACATTTCTGAGGAAAAATGTATCTTTCTTTACATTTAGTTAACAAGCCTGAAATTCATCAGTGGTTATGTTTCAAGAGTATTACTTTATTTTTGTGGTGCAACCTGTTGCAGATGCCAGCAGGTTGCACTTCACTATGAAGGGGATTTTTTCCCTGCCAAGAAGCTAGCAGGGAACACTTGCCAAAACTGAAAAGGTCATGGAGATCCTTTAGGTCTTGCCCTCTTGTACAGAAACCCCTTACGTAATCCTTCAGCTTCAATTGCTACTTGCGCGCTGGCAATGGCCATGTTCCTGCTCCTTTGCTCGTTATGCCATCTCCAAGTTGGTTTGTGTTACAGCAGCAGTGACTCACTAATGCTCAGTCCAGTGGAAAGTACTAAACAGACAGGCTCTGCTGCTAAATTCAGCGGCTATTCCCCGAGTACCTTGTCTGAGTCAGAGACCGTGGAGCAGTGATTTTTGTTTTTGCTGGATGTGTTTGGGCAGATGGTGCAGGAGTGGGCGGCTGTAGCACTCTCATTGCTGAGCAGGCAGTGAGCAATCCCCCTTGACGTTTGTTGTGTCACTTTTTTTTTTTCTATCCCCACCCCCTTTTTTTTTTTTTTGGTAAAGGTTTACATGTATTCTGGAGTTGTCAGGGTGCATTTATGTTCTACCAGGTCTTTAAAAAAATTAATGTGAGTGAACAGAAAATGCTGGAGGAGCATGTTTTACTGTTCCCAAGGTGATAAAAGCAGATTGAGTTGAAATCCTAAGGGTGAGTATTTTCAGGTCGATTTCAAATAGAATCAGCCTTTAGCAGCATAGAATATACTGACGTGTGTAAACCATGTGGTCCCACCAGGCATTTCCTCAGCATTTCCAATTCCTCTTCTCTTCCACAGCATTAATGACATGCCAGACTTCCCACTGGGTCAACAGAGCTGTCCTTCCCTTCTGGCCCCTCAACTCTCCTTCCTCCCCCCACTTCCCTCCCCAAAGCCTGAATGCATCTTAAGGATATTCCCTTCATAAACAGTGAAGGGGAATGGAAGTCTAAGGACTAGCACATGGCATTTTGCAATTCTAGGAGCAGAATTTCATCTCATGACACATTTCATGGGCTTCAGTTCCATGTAAAAAGATGGAATCATACCTGAATGTAATATTATATTAGATATAAATATGTGCCTGTAATGAAAGTAAAACAACTTCAAATTTAATGTTATAATCTGAAAGCTTCCATTAATAATTTCTTGCCATTTTTTCTCCCRAAGTAGAAGTCCAGATGGTGTAATTTTACCCTCAGTTATTGTTTTCTATATCTTCTGGTTTTTCTGTATATTTTCCTTGTACTCTGTATATTACAAACTCAACTCTTTCATTTTCAGTATGCATCTTAATTTTAGGCTTTCATTTTCTAAAGCTAGCGCTTGCTACAGCCAGCCTTTTGATTTACTAAGAATATAGTAAAGAGGTGACTACAGAGGATAAAAATGAGGATGCAGTCCAGCTTTCTACAGTGATATCAAAAGAGTTTATATGGAATGGAACAAGTGTTACTGTAGTCTTGTCAGATTGTGTGGATCTAAACTGAACTAGTGGTTCAGAATTGTTATATATACCACAGAATCAACTGAGTTGGAAGGGACCCAAAAGGGTCAAGTCCAGATCCCAGCCCTGCACAGGACCCCCAAGAGTCCCACTACGTGCCTTAGAGTATTCAAATGCTTCTTGAACTTCACAGGCTGGTGCTGTGACACATTCACATTCTTTAGAGCAGGTTTGAGCTTTGGAGGCTTGCAAAAGTTGCTATAAAAAAAACTCATCAACTTTGTGCTTCTCTTAGCTTCATCACAATGCAATACCTTGCTTGTTTTTTTTCTGGTTGGTGCAGGGTTTTTTTGGTCTCAGTGTTTTGTAACACTGTGCATAGTTTCATGAATTATTAGTAAAATTCTTGGTTATGCTGTTTAATTGAAATACTTCTGTTAAGACATCTTCACTGTGGTCTCAGCTGCAACTACATCTGTTTCAAATGTTGGCCATGGATTAGAATTTCCAGGAAGGACACAAAGGTGGCAGAGATGTGGGAACAAGATGAGCTTTTGCAGAATGCTTGACTACATGCTCTGATTTATTATTTAGCTGTGAGCTATGTTCAGTTCAGCAGGGGATCTTTTCTTCCTGCAGTTCCATTGAGATCTCTGTGTGTCAAGTTACTCTTGTGCAGTGACTTGGACAATGCTCCTACTCATATACTGCTACTGCTTCAACAGAATGTATTTTCGGTGGCCTCAATGCCTAGAAAATACCGTTCTACATTTTGTTTCTATGCTCTCTGATACCTAATATGTTCACACAAACGTTAAACTGCTGATATTTTCTTTACTGACAACCATTGGTCAGCTTGAAAGCTACAGAATTCCATTCTGTTTTGTAGAAGTAGATTACTGACAGTAAATAACAATATAATTAGAAGCTCTTTTACCGTGTCAGGGTAAACTGCTGTCCTTTCAAATTGCATCTAATCTCAAGAAAGTTTTCTGGTACATTTCTGATGTGTTTTAGTAAGGGTCAGGCAGGTGAGTGCAGAAGGTAATAGATGTTGATGGAAGCAAGTTTTCATTTGTTTCCTCCAAGCACAGTGTTTGCATCGAGCAGTGATATATAACAACATATACTAGATGGATTTCTGCATCTGTGAAAGTCTCCAATGTTATGAATAAAAATAAATAATACTAATCTTGCTAACTTTGTAAGGCACTTAATGCAAGGGAAAATGCTAGTAAAAACTGTATACAGAGAAATGCAAAGTTTAAGAAGTATTGAAGTTAAACTTTTTTTGATCTGCAGTGAGAATCATTACAACATCTACATAAAAGTCTGGCTCTTATATTTTCCCAAGCTATTTTTTTTTATCTGCAGTTGTAATGGCTGTGATAAAAATGGAGCACTACAGTAAAAGACATTGGAAATCTTTTGTGATCAGCAAATAAATTCCATTGACAAAGGCTTGGCCACTGCTTAGAAACTGTGTCTAGCCGCTCAGCCCCATGAGCAGTTTTGTGAGAAAGCATTTCACAGCAACCCACAGCATATTGAAGGTAGGGGACTCAGATAACCTGACAGAGAGGAAGATTACAGATACTTTTCAATTTCTCACRTTTCTCAAAATGAATCCTGATATGCCACCTGTGTCAGTACCACCTGTGTCAGTACTTGTGCTCCTGCTGAACCATTGCTATGTCATGGAGTCCAAGTGTGATGTATCTATTGCCTCTGCAATACATTTTTGAGCAGCATGCAAGAAAGTATAAATCCCTGACACAGGACATGCCAGTAACAAGTTCATTTTTACAGCACTGCCCATAAGATATCCTTGAGGTCACTATGTTTTCGCTCTCTCTTAAATGCTAAATACAAAATGATAAAAAAGCCTGTTTCATGATTCATTTTGCTTACCTTAAGCTTCATAAGAGAAAATTGTGTAGTTTAAGCTAGGAGTCTATGCTAGGCTTCCTCTGTGCCTGTTGGAAAACAGGCTCTGCCACAATGGAATGGAGGATTCATTTCACTCTCTTTCAGTCCCTTTGGTGCTATTTCCTCTTTTGCAGCAGAGGAAAACATACGATCCTTTTAAATTTCTTCACAGCTCGGCTCCTTCTTGCTCATCTACCTTGTGGATTATATGTTTTTAATGCCAGCTGTGACCTGCAACCTTTTTGCACCCCTTACAAACCCAAACCCCTATTCTCTTTGAAAAGTGCAAGCTTGTATGTTCAAATATAAATACAAATTCTTTCATTTATTTGATGGATTTTCCAATTTTTCAAACATTTGCAACCCAGGATTAGTTTTCATTTGCATCTTGATAGGTAGTGGGTATCATTTACATCTATATAACCTCACTATGTTCATTAGGTTTTCCACAATTATATTTTCCCCTATCAATTGAAAATGAAAGCTGTGAAGTCCTGCCCGTCAGATATCAATTCTGTCCCTGGCAGAACCAAAGGAAGAATTCTCTTGTGTCCTCACCTATTGACTAATAAAGATGGTGCCAATTACAACAGATTTTTCATCTGCTATAGGTTTAATTTGAATATGCTTCTTATGTGTAGGTCTGGCTCAAGGCATTTTTATGACAACATGTTTGGACCTCTTGGGAGGTTTTTTTGGTATATTTTTATATGAAATCAACCATTTGAGGTGAATTTAGAAGACTTAAAAAGATAGCTCAGTTATCTTTTTTGTAAGATGCCAAAATCATACAATATGTCATGGAATTGTTTGGGTTGGAAGGGACCTTAGAGATCATCTAGTTCCAAACCTCCTGCCATGGGCAGGGACACATTCCACTAGATCAAGTAACATGGATTTTATTTGGCCATCCCCTACACATTGTTTTCAAGAGATTTTCATGGAAGAGCGTTCACCTGCAGAGTCTAAAAAGAAGGGCCAAAAGCTGTTTAGCAAGATGAAACAGTAACATATGCAAGAAGTTACAGAATGGGATTTTTAAAGCACTGAAGACAATTAGACCTTGAGTGTCCTCCTTTTCTGTTGCAGGATGGCACCCAAGCTCTTCTTACATTCGTGTGTATGTCACCAGGTGTTAATCTTCAGAATCACTAATTTTGAAAATCCGACCCAAGCTACTTCCCAGGAAGAAGTTGTAGTCACAAAACAGGGAGAGCTTGTTCCCATTTTGAAAATAATAATGGTTTTCAGGAATTTGCAGTTGCATGTTAATTAAGTGCATGGAGCCACTGGATGTATTGTAATCCACTGGTACTACCTGTGGCATATGTTACCATTTGAGAGGCAGGGTTACCTCCTGATGAGGATTTTGGTTTTCCATCCCTCCTGAAGCATGCAATCCACCATGTGGATGGTGCAGGGAAGCATCTTGAACAGATGTTCTCATCTGAAAAGGCAGCAAACACACACAGAAACACAAACAAGGAGCATTCAGCAGGGATTTCAGCTATTTGAACTGGAATGGATGAAAACATCCATGAGGCAAAAACAGTAACAACTGCTTCATATTGAACAACAACAACAAAAAAAAGAAAATCTTGTCTGGATCTGCCTGCTTTACAGGGACTTAGCTAATAGCAAATTAGGCTCTTTAAATGTACCATGGACAATCTAGCTGTGGCAGGGATGCAGGAAATCAGAGAAGCCTGCACAGCCATACACTAATTGATGTGCACGTCAGACCCTGGGGACTTGCTCTTGAGGCCACGTTCTGGAAGCTGAAAGTTGTATCCATGCTTATTGTGGGTGTCCTCAGATGAAGGTGGTATTTTAGTGAAAAAGAAAAAAAAAAAAAATCAGTGTATAAAGGACAGGCTTAGTAAGTAGCAAATGAGTTGTAAATTAGTTGACATTTTGATGTTTTTGCCCTTCTGCCTCCCAGTTAGCCAGGCTGTCACCCCCATCTCCCCGTGCGGCCCTGTGAGCTGGACGTGCTGTGCTGTGCTGTGGCGCCGGTAGGTTGGTCATTGTCCCAAATTAGCCTAAGGGACATCATGCCATCCTTTTTTGGAGGGAGGGGAGGTAGGATTGATCTCCATGTTCAAAATCAGAGCACAGCAAGTATTTCTAGCCATTTTTTCCCCTTGTTATTTTTCTCTCTGTTTTTGTTTCTTTTTCTCCTCTGTCTTGGAGGGATTTTTTGGGTGTGTTTTTTTTTTTTTTTTATCCTGTGGTGGCTCTGACAACACTCAAATGGATTTTATCCAGCCTGAGGACTGTATTTCTGTCCTACACCATTTGTATTTTTCAGATTGCTCAAAATAACTTTAGAGAGTGGATATGGGGAAAATTAGTTAATATTGTCATTTGGATGTTTCTCTTTATTTTAGGGAATAGAAAGAGAAATGGCATATTCCCCTAAATGCACACATGGATTATATTTTGTGTGTGTGTGTGTAGTATGAGCTTATGCAATGAGGTGTTGTTGAAGAGGAACAATACTTTTCACTCCTGTAAATGATTTTTGTGGTTTTTGAAAGCCCCTAACACTACAAGCTGCTAATTGATTAAAAAAAACCAAAAGCAAAAACAAAAACAAAGCTGTTATCACTGCAGCATCTCATGCTCACTTTTGGCAATCTTATATAAACGTAAAAACCTTGAATGTTGTTTAATTGAAGCAAAGATCTGGGTTCTGGGAATAAAACAGACCTTTACAACAACACCAGAGACCTTCAGGTAATTTGTTTACCTTCTGTTCATGGAAGTCAAGGAGCAGCATAATCATTAAAAGGATGAAGTGCATTCAGACAACTGAAACAACAGTAAGATGCTAATTAAAGAAATTACAGAAAAGTATTGTGCTGTGTTCTTTTGTTCTAGAGAGGAATTCAACCTGTAGTCTTTTCTTTCAAAAGTAAAAGTCACATAAGAAATTTATTTTATTAACATAGAAGTTAAGCAAATAGAGAATCATGTGGCAGAATGRCAGAACACCTAACTCATACACAACGGTGGTTTTATATATCAATCTCAAATTAAATAGAATTAAATTTTGCCTCAAGGGTCTGCAAACTACCAGAAAGGTAGAGAAAATAAGCAGAAGAGAAGCCAGAAACATGGACTGAAAACAAAGAAGAAACTACAAAAGGAGGTTGGCAGCAGTGGTGGATTTGGGTAGAAACAACAGTTAATTGGTGTGCAAAGACAGCAAGATGAGACTTGAAATAGGAAAGATCAATCCAAAAAGATGAAAGAAAAAGAAGAAAACACATAGAAATTGATTTTTTTTGTCCATGTTCATAGTTCTCTTGATCCTCATGTTCTGTCTTTTATAACTGATCAGTAAATGATTCTTTATTAACTTTTGATTGCAGGCTTAAAGATTTTATGAATAGCTTTGGGATCTTGAATTTAGGAAGAAAGCAGACTTGGGACTGTGTACATAAACCTTAGTGAGATGGGCTTGAGATGGGTGAGAACAGACTATAAAGTAATTTCTTTGTGGCAAGGGGGTGGGTTGGTAGTGGTTTACCTGCAGATTAGCAACCAAGGGATTTCTGAAGACTGCAGATCAGAGAATGCAGATCAGCAAACAGTTGAAAATCTGGTATTGACAAACTGGAGCCTGAAAAAAACTGCTTTGCACACTAGAAAGACAGGGGGCCCCATGCCATGCTGGTTGACTTGACTGATGTAGTCTTCATGGAGGAAGATGGACGATGGATCAGGGAATTACGTGGTTTCTGTTGGCATAGAGTAGATAATTTCTGTATTGGTGTTTCTTGGTTAGAAATTGAGGAATAAACTCGGTTTTATACCTTGTAGGTTATGGATTTTTTATTTAGTTCACCATAATTTGATAAGACTAAACACTAAATCTGAGTATATTCTGAATACAGACCAAAACCTTAATCTGTCGTGCAGAATGAGTGGCATGGCAGTACTTAGTTGATGGAACAGTAAATCTCATTAACTTTAACAGTGAGTGAGCCTTTAGCATGTTAATTAGGTTTTGATCCTTTTAGCAACAGACATCAAACACTCAGCAAGCTCTTTCTTTCAGTAAACATATTTTGAAGAGGAAGGATATTTTGAAGAGGTAAGAACTGGTAAGAACTGGAAGTCTTATTTGTCATCTACTAGGCAGGACTTTGAGAGACTCTTCTCTACTGCATCTTAGATGAAGGCTGTGGTACCAGAAACCAAAATAATGCTTTAAATCCTTTCTTAGCTTATCTGGATTTTGTGATTTACAAAAAACTAGTAACTCGTTCGAACCCGAGAAAGTCACTACTAGAAAAAGCAATAAAATATTAAACATCGTAGTTTCTTATTGATTTCTGAAGCGAGGACTGATGCTTTAAGATTTCAGTTCCTGCTGAAATGTTACTGTGATTTGGTATTTCATAAGAGTGGGCATACTGGTCCCTCAAGGGAGAATGTGTTGTAGGGAAACATAATTATTCCAGCTCATTTCTTGATTCTTTCATTCTTTTGTTTGTTTGTTTGTTTGTTTTTTGTTTGGTTTGGTTTGGGTTTTTTTCTGCATTCAGGGAAACAAAAGGTCTTGCTTGGTTCAGAGCTGAAGTTAAAAATTTGTCGGAAAATTTAAAATACAGAAACACAGAAATATGTTAGCAGTATTATGAAGACACAAATCATCAAAGGTTGTTAGTGGAAATTCCAGCAAGGAGTTTATATATATCCTGTTTTAATATCCATTTAATGCCCACATAGTGAGATTTGTACTTCAGGGTTTTCCTTATGGTTAACTGAATGACCCTTCTCGGTATGGTCCAGGATTTAAAGTGTATATGCCAATGCAGAGCCTCATTTCTTAGGGTGATTGGGACTGTTTACTTACACTTTCTTGTGAAGAAATTCTGGTTTCTGTTGTATAGTTGTCTACTTGTGAGCTAGCTGTATACACAGACTGTGCAAGCAGTAGAGAGAGATAACCTTTTCTAGAACGTGATACATTTGGTCCCGTTTAGGTACTTACCTATAGAGGAGATAAAGTCAGGACTGCCTCAAGTGCGGATCCGTGGTGAGATGAATATCATATTCCCTTTTTGTGTCCTCCCTTTATCCATTCTCTCCTCTACTAGCAGACTGTAAATCATGAAGATGGGGAGGTATTGATGGGACACTACTGTAGCCCAAAAGTTCAGGAACTGAATCTAGTTTCTGCTCCTTTTCTTTGTCCACATAGAGGAGAGGTTATAGGAACGATAGATGAGCCAGCAGGTAAGCCTAAGTGTCTTTCCATATGAAAACTCCTTATGAGAGTTTATGGGGAAAAGGATGATTTATCAGGCACTAAAAGTGATATTTTATTTTTTTAGGACTATGGGAACTTACCTTGTCTGTTTGGTACTGCTTTTTAATGCAGTGGGTACTGCTTTATCAAGGGTGAAATATGAGGTGTCAGAGTGGGGGTCTCGGCAAAGGAATACTGACAAAAATGTGACTGATTTGTTTAGACTGCTGTGTTGTGCATGAGCTCATGTTGTATCTTCCAAACCCACTGTATTGGTTTGGTCCTCGTGTGCAGTCTGATTAGATGCCATCTGAGGAAATTCCAGTGTTTGTTTGTTTTTTTTTTTAGGGAAAACCCTTTTTTATCATAGGAGCATAGAACCATAGAGTAATTTCGGTTGGAAGGGACCTTTAAAGGTCATCCAGTCCAAGCCCTTTGCAATGGGCAGGGACATCTTCAACTCSATCAGGTGGCTCAGAGCCCTGTTCAACCTGACCTCAAATGTCCTAGGATTAAGCCATCCACCACCTGTCTGGACAACCTGTGCTAGTGTTTCACTGCCATCGTTGTAAAAGTTTTCTGTCTTATATCTAGTCTAAATCTACCCTCTTTTAGTTTTAGACGGTCACCTCTTTGTCTAATTGCAACATGCCCTGCTATAAACCTTCCCTCCATCTTTAATTACTGTTTTTACATGTTTAAGTACTGAAAGATCAGATATTATGTCCCCAGAGTCTTCTCTTCTCCAGGCTGAACAACCACAACCCTCTCAGCCTTTTCTCATAGGAGAGGTGCTTCAGCCTTCTGATCATTTTCGTGGCCCTCCCCTGGACCCACTCCAACTGGTCCAAATCATTCTTATGCTGTGGGCTGCACAGCTGGACACAGCACTCCAGGTGGAGTGCCTCCAGAGGGGAGTAGAGGGGAAGAACCACCTCTCTTGACTGCTGGCCGCACTACTTTTACCTTATCTTATTCTGCCCTAAATAATGCCATCATAGTGTACCATGGTATGGCTGCAGGGGTCAAAACATCTTCTGTTGGAGGAAGTAGCTCTTTTTCTGAAGTCTCTAAACCAGTATTTTTGTTCTCAAAGAGAAAGAGCTATAAACCTGATGCAATTTATTTCCCATCATAAGACAGAGAATGTACTGTTGTGTGTTCCTGGAATTTGTATTGCAATTTTCTATTAATAAGGATGATCCTGATAAATATTAATCTCCTATAGACTTCACCTTTCATCTACAGTTCCCGCTGCTGATGGTAAGAACAGTCCAGTGGGTCTGGAGCAGTAAAGGTTCCTACAGAATTATGAGAAAATGGTCAGACTTGCCTTGGACATTTAGCTGTATATTAAAAGAGTGAGTAGAGTAGAACTGATTAAATAAGTGAAATACGTGTACAGAGCCAGAGTCGCAGAAGACTATTAAACCTCAGTCCTGAGCAAACGTCATTAAATGCTGCGTCTTTATGTGAATCAGCCCTGACGAGATATTCCCCTTGCTGTCTGTGACTTGTCACTTTGTGCCATTGAGAGTCTTTGTCCTTTCACCAGTTAAGCAGACTGAAGTGTCGCCTTTGGAAGATAATTACGGGTTCTCAACAAAAATGGCAGAGTTAAACCCTGCTAGATGGTACTTATCTCGCTGGAGAGAGCACAAAAAACACACACAGGTCATGGTATTCTCTGCACAAGGGGCCCTCCCTGGGATAATGATACAGCTCCATGTAGGAACGATGGATCTGGTTAGGAACCTGGTGTGGGATGTGCAGTTTTACCTTATGTGACTGGCTGTGTGAGCCTTGCCAGGGAGCAGCAGGATTGAAAAGGAAATGCTGAACAACAGGCAGCCTGTACCAGCTCCTCCTTTTGGGGAGGATCTTTGCATTCCAAAAAAACAATTAAAAGGAATTTGTTGGCTTGGAGATATTCTGGGAAGTATCCAAAAGTGTTACATTCTCCACTACTCTTCCAGAAAGCTGCTCTGAGAGATACAAGTCTCTTGCTGGAGGTCCTTTGTAAATTCTCATGTTTAATTAACGTGGTAAGGTTTACATTGCCGCTTAATTGGTCTTGCCATTGAGAGATGTCTGCTTGGTGGCTAGAACAGTGTGCAGTGCTTGTGTTTGAGTACATGACATTGTTAAAGCCTGATTTGTTATTTTTAGTGTGATCACACTGCAGGGATACGGTTACTGAACCAAATCTTCAGCTGATGAATATCAGGATAAGTTCAAATGAAATTAATGGGACTTTCTGGACTTGACTCATAAATTGCAGGGGATATTAGAGTCCGTGGCAGAGGACTTACTACTTTCAAAGTTTAATGGAAGTCTTTCTGGGTTTATTATTATTACACCAGAAATTGGATCCTCAAATCAAAAAATATGCAAATACTCAATTTTTGAATTGAAGACTAAATTTTATTTTATGTTTTCAGTATTTCTTACAATTTTCTGAGTAGAAGATACAGAATAGTGTTGAAAACTTGTTGTTGCCACAAATGCAGAGAGGTATAAATATTGTCAAGCTGCAAGTGCCTGGCTTTCATTCTGTAAAATTCTCTTTGGGACTGAGCATTTGTCTACAGATTAATACATATCAATCATTTACCGACTCTGTTTGCTTTCAGAAAGCATACTCAAATTTAATATTAAAGAGGAATGAATCAGTACAGAAATTATGAGTATACAAATAGAGAATTTGAGAACTAATGATTAGCTTTTTTTTTTCCCCAAAGCATCTGTTACAATGCAGGAAGGACAAGAAAAAAGCAACCTGAGAAATGAAATCAAAAAAATCACTGCCAGGATGAGTTGGTTGCCCATTTCTGATATGAATGCTGGCGAAGGAGTTTTCGGTTCTGGAGAGACAGACGAGAAGTTCCCTTTGTGAGAATATGTCAGATGGCAGCAAATTCAAAAGCAATCTTATTAGTTCGACAAGTTGTCAATTTTCACAGATTCTCTCTTCAGGCAGGGAGCATTGATGGGTTTTGTGTGTGGACGACAGATGTTCTATTTACAGTCTGTACACAAGATAATATAAGTTCCCTGTCTTGCCAACCTGTGTTCGAGCAGACCCAAAGAGAGGTAATAATGTGTTGCTGCTGGTTCTTTTGTGCCAGATGTGGGAAGACACAAGAAAGGGGAATCTAATAAGAGTTGCAAAGGCCTTTGTGCTATGTATCTATGTTTGTGCTATAGAAACTTTGCCTTCTTTTGTTTATTTTGTGCTATTACCTATCTCACTAATGCCTATTTTGAAGGAAGTGTGATAAAAATATTCATTACGGACAACTATAGGGGAGTATGTGTCAGGAGAAGAAGACTGGGTCACAAGAACAATCTCTACCCTAAACTTCTCATGAATTGTTTAGCAAGGTTTTTCAACTGACAAGATGTCAGGTCAACCAAAATAACAAAAGTGCATATGACGAGAGGAGGGGAGAGAACAGGTAGCATTTAGAGCCAGACAGTGCTAATTGGTTTGAAATGGCGATGGAATATTAGTATTCAGTAAAGAATCAATGCCATTGCAGATCCATACCTAATGCTAGCTCAACTCGACCCTTGAATCTAATTACATTAGAATATTTTTGATTGAATCCATATCTGATCCTCCAGCATTAGGATCTATTTCTGTAGATTCACGTTTTAGTTGGAGCCGAAACAACAGGGAATATAAGGTCCTGGCTCTCATCTGGATGCACGTTGCAGCTCCCAAGAGCAGCTGTTTTGCAAGATGCACATCTCAGGTTTTTAAAACTTTGGTGTGAAGACGTGATTGTATGCAGTAATTGTTGTTTGGGGCTGAAATGTCAATATTAAATGAGTTTTTAAATTAGCAAAAAGTTTAAGATTCCTCAATTCAGTACTACCTTAAGCTTCCTGTCAAAAAAGAGGAATAGGCACCAAAGCACTGTTCCAAGCAACGTGAAAAAAACCTTTCAGAATTGAAGAATAAAATTCATTGGAAATCACTGGACATATGAGAGGTCGTCTGATGTTTATTCAGGCCTTTGCATTTCTTGCCTCTTGTGTAGCTTCTCTAGACTTCAGACCGTCATGTCAACTCAAGGACACAGGAGGTAGATACAAAAAAAATATGATTGAAAAGTTGCAGACACAATGCTCTGATACTGGAATTCCTATGAGGCTGGAGGAATCCAACAAAAGGAAAAATAGAAGCCAAATCTGTAGGGTTTTTTTCATCACAGCAGAAGAATGAAAAAAAATGAAAGAAGAAAGAGGTCTCCAACACCATATTATCAAAGACCTTCACAATACATTAGCACATGGCACTGTGCCCCTGAATGTTTTGGGGACATTCTGTGGCAGATTTCTCAACACTACTCAAATCTTGTGTGTCAAAAGCAATTTGAGAACTTTAAGTTTGCCAGCTGGCTATGTGGCTTCAGAGTCRGTAGTGAAAAAAAGAGTAATGCAGAGTTTCTGCAAACCTTACTCTGTCTTCAAAAAAATTGTATTTAATAAAATCACACTAAAAAGTCACTCTTTTGCCATATTGATTAAGTCAATCTTCTTTTAGAATTAAAAAAAAAAAAATCAGCTCCATACATAGATTTAGATAAAAAATGCACCCTAAAATCTCTGTTGCTGAGTTAAATTGGGCTGTCTCATATGCAAAGCATTCGGTGGGAAAGATTAGATCCTGTGGCCTTTCCTACAGGCATGATTTTAATAGTCAAAATAAATTCTTTCTCTTTGATTAACTTACTTAGAAATTCCGACTGATCAATTAGGAGTTTAGGAAGAAGTAATTTAGCAGTCAGCAGTAGCTCTTAATTAATTCTGCATCAGTGTCTGTCGATTTATATTACTAACAAAATGTAAAAATTGTGTCTCAATATCTGTTTTGACACATTAATTGTGCGTTGGCTTCTGGGTTTTTTGTTTATTTATTTTGAGCTTTTTTTGAAAGCTATTGATTCATTGATCATGACTGCAGCAGCATTTAAGGTGAACAAACAAATCCTGACTTTAAGCATCAGCTTCTATCTGTGTCTTGCCATATAAATTTTTTMTTTATGGCAGGCACTCTCTTAAACCAGTTCTCTTGGTTCTCTGGAAATCACTCACAGATTTCACTCTCCAAGTTAGCTACTTTACTTCACATAAATCCTTGCTCGCAGCAGATTAGTGAAACTTGTGAATCTTGAACTCTCCTTAGGGCTCTGGAGGGAAATGTGTTACTTTAGGTAGGATGTCTTTTGCCTAATTACCGCCAGATATAATTGGCACTTACCTTGCTCTGCTCCTCCTTATTTATTTTTTCTCTCTCCCCCTTAACCTGCTGCCTCATTATATGTCTGTTTCCCAGCACAGAAAATCCTGCCTTTCTCTTTCATGCTGCTTATCCTAGCCCGAGTCCTCACAGTCAGAAGGAATCTCCAGAGGTTTCCCTCCATCTGCCTCCATCGACAGTTCCAAACCTTCCGTCTGGCTTATCTTCTTATCTTTTCTCTTTTTTCCTAGACTTCTGTTCCCCTATTTCTTCTCGTAGAGATTTCCATCCTTTGTACTCACAGAGTCTGAATCATTACTCCCATGGCACTGTTGCCCCTTCAGTCCTACTTTTTTTCTCTGCGCTACTCCCAGGTGGCAGCTCAAGAGTGAGAATCCTACATATTTCTCTAAATGCTGCTTTGAAATATAGACCTCATTGGCTCCTTTCCCTGGGGGTGAATAATTCATAGATTAAATATTTCTGCCATATGCCAGCATGTCTATGTTGCAGTGACTATCAAATCATAGAAATCTTAGTAGGAAGGGACCTCTGGAAGTCATCTAATCCAGTCTCCTGCTCCAAGCAGGATTGTTGCAAGTACTACAAACAGGTCAGCCATGTCTCAAAAGCCTCCAAGGATGGAGGTCCAGTAGCTTCTTCGAGTGCCTAGATTCAGAGCTGCACTACTCTCTTAATGACCTGCTTCCCCCTAATGTTTATCTTGAATTTACCAAGATGCAGTTTGTGTTTACTGGCGCCTGTTTTATTGTCTGCCAACAAAGCAAATGGTTGTAGGATTTTACTAGACCACTCCTTAGCCTCTCCTTTGCTGGGCTGAAAAACCTCACTTTCTCCTTCTAGGTCAAGAAGGTGGTTGTAGTCAGGTGGGGGTTGGTCTCTTTCTCCAGGCAGCAGCTGACAGAACAAGAGGACACAGTCTTAAGCTGCGCCAAGGGGAATATAGGTTGGCTATTAGGAAAAAATTTGCACGGAAAGAGTGGTGAAGTACTGGAATTGTCTGCCCAGGGAGGTGGTGGAATCACCATCCCTGGATGTGTTTAAAGGAAGATTGGGTGTGGCACTTGGTGCCATGGTTTAGTTGAGGTGTTGGGGCATGGGTTGGACTCAATGATCTTAGAGGTCTCTTCCAACCTGGTGATTCTGTGATTCTATGATTCTGTAATGTGCTCTGGGCCTATGACCATCCTGGTAGCCCTCTTTTGAACCCTTTCAAATCCTGATTGGACTGGGAAGTGTGCAACATGGACATAGTATTTCAGATGCTACCTCACCTTTGCTGAGCAAAGGAGAATAAAAGCTTCCTTGCGTCTACTGTCCACATTGCTCCTGGTGCAGTCGACAGCCAGGCTGCTTTCCATGTAGTGAGAGCCAAGTGCTGGTGTGTTTTTGGTGTGTCCTCTGCCCTAAGTCCTTTCCTGCAAGGTGCTCATAGCCAGTAACTTCCCACCTGGTCCTGCTGCGTGGGATCATCCCATTTTAGGTGCAGACCTTTGACCTTCTCCTTGTTGATCCAGAGGAAGTTTCTGTTGATTCAGTTCTCAAGTTTCTTTGGTTTGAAGCTCTGTCATTCAGCATGTCAGCCATTCTGCCAAATTTGGTGTCGCCTTTAGATTTGCTGAGGATGTATTCAGTCTCATCATCCAGTCTGTCAGTGAAGGTATTGGACAACGTTGGCCTCACTATTGACCACTTACGTGCTCTGCTTGTTACCAGCCATCAGTTAGATGGCAAGCATTGATTCTTGCCTTTCAGCATGGCAGCCCCTCTTTCTACTGCCCAGCAATACAATACAATGCTTCTCTTCTTCATGCTCATTTTTTGTTCTCAGGAAGGAAAAAAGTTCAAAATCCCCATGGAGAAGGGAAGGCCAAAGAAGTTTTGAAGAGAAGTTGGGAGAGAGAGAAATCAGAGTCCCAGATCTTGTCTTTCAACCTATAATAAGAAGAACAAAGAGTGGACAATTTTTTTTTTTTTTTTTTCCCCCAAGGAGCTTGTAACTACAAGGTTTTCTTGTTTTGTTGAGTTTTTTTATTGATCTAGAGAAATTTTTCAAGGTAGCATGGGCTTCATTTCCACGGCAGATCAAGCTGTTATTAGCCCAAAGCACTGTAAAAATCTTGCTCAGTGTAAATTTTTTTGTGACAAAATAATAAAGTAAATAAAACCCTCAAAGGGATTTCAGTAGATACGTGGGAATTCATAGAGAATTGAATATGAATTATTTGGTCTTGTTCATTCATCATCACTAATTCATAGTTTTTGGTTATTTCACTGAGTCAAGTAGCAAACTTTGTAAGGAAAGGACTCTGTCTTCTTTCCCTTTCCCTGGAAAAGCAGACTAGACTAGTGTTATTTTTTTATCCCTGCATCCAAATGATTCTCCACTTTTGGTTTCAGTTCCTAAGCTTTAGATTCCAAAACCTCTCTCTCGTGCATTTATCAAGAATACACTCTTCTTGTTCAGAGTCCACCTTTTTTTCTTGTAATTAACAAAACTTTCAGTCCTTGACTTTTTGTCTGGGATACCTSTGTTGTGAATTGTTTAATGCCTTTTAACTCCTTTCATGAAGTTGAGTCATTCATTATGCCACATTCCTCAGGTGTAAAGGGATTGTGCTGCTGTGTGAGGCTGCTCATTCTGGAGAGCACATTAGGTCAAATTCTGTGATTTTTTGTGTCTCTCTCATGAAGGGTTTGATGGGAAGAGAATTATTCTTGTTTCACAGTGGTCAATGATCTCACAGGGTTGTGATCTGAGAACCTTTCACAGAGAAGGTGAGCTGTATTCTTTGGAACCACTGTATTTCTAGGACCTCATTGCATGAGATAATATCTCACACTTAAAATAAAGTCACAGTAATACAGTAGCATGGGATCCTCTTGCTAATGTAGTGTMAATCAATTTTGCTAAGCTTCAGTGCTTGTTTACTCTTCCAGTTGTAAGCTAATACCCAGCAGATTTTGTTATTTTAATTATTGATAAAGCATTTTGTTCCATGTAGGAATGCAAACCCRGTTTTCAATTGCAAAGGTAAGAGAATACCTTGTGCTCATTCAATGTGTTTCTGTGACTGTGTAGTTTGGAACTTAATCACAAAATACAATTGCTTTTACTTCAGCTTTGCAAAAAATTATTAATGAATGAGATAATTAAATATTAAATTAATGGAAGCTTTTATTTTGCACCTTACTCAAAAGCTTTTCTGTCCATGGTTTATGACAGCTAGCCACGCTGCAAAAGGAACAATTACAGTTTTCAAGATGAAAAGTATAGCATCTCACAAACTCTAGTTTGTAAATTCAGCCCAGTAGTCCTTTTTGTTTCAGTACAGAATTGAATTTATCATTGCTGCCAAAAAGCAAATAAGAATAAATTTTACATTTGATTTCACCCTGAAAAGGCAAAACTCACTGGTTTTGAGTCTAAATCAGACCTTTATGGTGGCATGGTCCCAGCCGAGCTCATAGCAGAAGCTTTAGGGTCTCCCTTAGTGTTTTTCAAATGAAGTTCACAGCCAGAGGCCAAGAGTATCCTGTGGACTATGTCCCAGCTGCAGGCTATGCTGCAGAAATTATGCCGAAAGAATAAACATGAGTCTCAAGCTAGAGCTTCTGGAACTGAATTAAAGTGAATGAGAAATAAAAAAACTGAATTTGTTTTTACATATAATTCAAATGTAATTACTACAGCTATTTTACAGGAAATACTTTTAGTGAAAATATTTTCAAATTTGACACTATTTCATATGTGGTCTGTGTTTTCTTCAGAATGTGTATATTTGTCATTCCCGGTTTAAATGGGTACTGTGTGAGTTCATGAGAATAAGGTCTTGTGAAGTGTTTGTTTACTGAAGCAATAGTTTGAGGAAAAGAGAAGGATGGTAGAAATCTGTAAAAATTACATTCTATTTCTAAAATACATTGAGACCGTTAATCTTGTAGGTGAACCTGAGGATCTGTTCATGCAGATCTTTCAGGTACATTCTCTTCCAGTGAATAACGTGGCAAGGACAATGCGCTGAGTGTCAGGGCTGTGCCCTGCGCAGCGCTGCAGCGGTTGAGCCTCTCCTGATGCCAGAGACAGCAGCAGAAGGATTCATTTGCTGGGGGATTAATGTTCCCAGACTGTTGTTGTGAGGAAAGTGACTGGGCTGCCTGGCGAAGATGGGTGAGAGCAGAAAGCAGGAGACAGTTTTATGAGGCTTCTGGTCACTGTATGAGATCTGAAATGTCAGAAAACATGAAGGCCATCCTAGCAGGAGAAGGCAGGCAGCCGTGCACTTGGTTTACTCATCCCTTCTTGTTGTAGTCTGAGCTGCTTAGACACCAATTAGATGATGGAGGAAAAGGAAACTTATTTTTCTTCTAAGTGCTAATGCCTGGTGAACTTGTCAGAAAGGGCTCTGACTGATGGCACAGGATTCACCCAGATGGGGAATGTGGTTGTGGATTTCGGATGAAAGCATTCATTTATTTACTTGTTTTAGAACATGTGTTTACAATTCCAAATAAATTTTTTTGGCTTAGGCACATGAAAAGTTGTAAAAAATCATTTTCTTCCCACTAAATTATAATAGTTTCTTAATGAGTACACATATATTTGTGCCTTTTTCTTTAGTTTGCATGCCTACCTAAAACCAGAGTTGATGCACCAAATACTTAGCAGCTATCYCTGTGTCAACCTGTGCTGGAACTTTCCAGAGCTCACAGGCAAGAACCTGAGAACAGTTTGCAAAGGCAAAATCCCTCTGAAGTGTGGGTCCTGCAAGAACGTGGTACGAACCCCTCTCGAAGGCTCGTAGCTCAGAAACAGCTCTGCTACTGCCGCAAAACTCTCTTCTTATGTATTGATCTAATTAATTTGTGCACATTTTGTTATGCGTTGCCCTCATAATCATCTTACCACTCTACATGTAGTACTCAGTATTGGATGGGAACTGAAATGTCTGATCTTTGTGTTGTGTCTGTGTTGTTCCCTGCTTCTGRGGACGTTATCATTTCAGAAGGGCCAAGAAACTCAAATAACCATTTAAAGAGGATTCTTGTTTAGATGTTTCTGTTTTACTTTTTGCGTATTTTACATTAAAAAGTCATTAGAAGAATTTTAAATCATCTTCCTGATTCTGCTTTTTCTCTCTGATTTTGATATATTTTATCTTACCTTCATTTTTGATATGTTTATTAACAAAATGCTCAATTATTTTTTGAGGCAAACATTGTGGGTAAATACTGACATCAATTAAAATGCTTGCATAACTGTGAGATACAATCTGAGTTACATTTTTGCCTTCTAGTTTTTTTGAAACCAGGAAGCCTTGATTAGGGGTAGCGGTATCCAGCTGGGTTTGTGGCAGGTGATTTCTTGGCTTGCCGTGGTTTTCAGTGTCATTCTGTGGTGGGTACACCCAGGGAGATTGAGGAGGTTATCACCAGGAATCTGTGTGTACTCACTAGTTGGAGGAATACACTCTTTCCCASGCTTATGTTTTATAGGGGTAATTGCCTTAAAAGACTCACAAAGTAAATAATAGCAATAATAAAAAAATCAAAAAGCCATGTTAACCATGCCTACTTTAATTCTCTTGGGATGAATGTTAAGCATAATGTAACTTACCCACTTTAAAAATATCCTGGAGTCAAGTTTTCTTTCCATGTCTGTGTAAACAAGCTCTAGATCTGTCTTTACAATTTTGGCTTCACCTTAGCTCTGAAAGTGAACAAGATTTTTTTGGGGGAGAGAGAGGACTTGATTTAGATACATGCCTACAGGGTGCTGCACTCTCCCTCACCATCTGAAAAGTTAAAAATGTAAAGTTTTTGCCATTTAAAGCTGGTATTTTCTGAACAGATGGTGAGACTTCAGCCCTGGGTAACCCTGACCCATGTGGAAAATCAAAAATTTGAATGCTGGATGTGAAGCTTGCTGGGGAAGTTCACATACACAAAGGAGGACACTCATGGAGTTTACCATATTCCCCTTATATGACTTAAACAACAGTCTTGGGCATTCTCAAATTTTAATAATGAGATGAGAGGAACTTTTTCAGGAACATGATCTTCCAGGCACCTGGTGTTTATATTCTGRTTTAACCACTGAGCTTTCTATCAAGATCTTCCAGAGTGCAAAGTTTATATTTACTTGTACAGCAATAAAGGATTAATGTTTGTAATGAACTTTCAGGACTGACTCACTGAGCCAGCTGACAAAAACACAGAGAGTTTGTCTGATGGGCATTTATTGGAAAAAGAAACAACTACTGTGTCAAGTCAAATCTACAAATGTGCATTAAAAAGCATCTATTCTCCTCCGTGAGGATTTTTTTTGTGAGTTTTGTTGGTGCTTTTGTTGTTTGGTTTGGTGGGTTTGTTCATTTGGTTTCAGGGTTTTGGTTTCTTTTTTTAATTTTGGTTTGGGGTTTGTTTGTTTGTTTGTTTGTTTGTTTGTTTTAATCAAGAGAAATTGAAGGATTGAAGATTTAAAGTTTATGCAAAACATATTAATTCCTTTGCTGTCCAGAACAGATCTGTCTGTCAGTGATAAGAGCAATCTTGGTTAGAAACTACCATGCAGTGGAAGAACAATATCAGGAAAATTGAGCTTCCTCCAGTGGCATTCAGTTCTGTTTGAAATTTAGAATTAGGAAGGTGTGGGGTTTTTTTGTATGAGGAGGGTTTTGCCAAGTCTTAAGACAAAACATGAGATTTGTGCAATCTTGGAATTACATATATTCATTGGTTTTGGGGCATTACCAGTGCACAAAACATGCAAAACACTAATTGAACTTGTGGGAATGCTCTCATTTTTAGTTAATTCTTCAAGAATGCAGCACTGAGTGGTTAGGAGTATTTAGTATATGTTTCTGTGAAGAATCTAGCCCAGGAGAAACCATCTGACACACATAGTATTTATAGCCATGGCTTTAGCATAGTCTACGGAATTTTTAAAATAAATATTTATAATTTTACAGCTTTTTTCTTTCTGTTGCCTTTCACTTGGGTCCTGGACTTGAAAAGAATCAAGTGTGCTTTATGCTAATTTTATGCCTATGAACAGTCCTAACAAATTCTATGTGAAACTGTAATAACATACCAAAAAATGGAAGCATGAGTTTTGTTGGATGAGGACGTGTGTGAGAAAATGGAACAATGGCCTCATATTTAGAGCTTTAGTCTCAGACACAGGGAATGCTGGTTAGAGATTTTGCTTTGCTGCAGATTTCTTGTGTGGTTTCAATACAGCTGTTTTCAGGATTGTCTAAGTAGTTGTTTCTCTAAATTAGTCACATGTACTTCCCTCTTCAGAAGAGAGGTAGGTATTTCCTATCTCTCTAGGTATTTTTGTAGAGGAAACTAGTTCAGAGGATAGTTGTAGAGGATAACTAGTTCAGGCAAGACACCTAATATTTTAGTAGGTGGAGTTAGATACTTCATCATGATACCTTCTGCCTGGTCTTAGAACACGTCCTCTCTGTCACGTTCCTTATTTTCAGAAGTGTTCACAGGTGAGATGCTGGGACAACCTGTGTGGTGCACATGTAACTCCAACTCACTGAGCTTTGTCTGGCTTCTCCTCACTAGTGCCATGGGATGCAGCAGTATAATGTTGCTTGCACAGAAATCCCAGGAGAATGTGATTTGAAGGTTGGTCTCAAGCTGACTTTCTAGTCTTGAAGATGTTTCTGGGACAASCCATGTCAAGTGTATCTAGAAATTTTATTTCTGTATTAACAGAATTTACTCTGAAGAGTAAATTCTCTTATGTGTTACTTTGCAAAGATTAGGTGAAGAGTAGGGATTCAACATTGTCACACAGGCCATACCTTGCCTGGGCATGGGTGYATGATGTGATGCTCCTAACCTGTGTATCCTGTTCCCTTTCTTAGGAGTCTGCAGGTGATGAAATGGCAACATAGGTGTAGACCTGGCTCCAGGACAGGTTGGGACACGGACCAAAGCATTTGTAAATGYTCCTTGTCAGCAGCTTAGCTACAGCTTCAATTGCTATGATGATAGGCCATATGTATCACAAGATCCAGCAAGACTAAAGATGACCAACCTGTATATTTTTCTGGCTTGTATTTACTACTACAGTGTTTGGATGTAAAACAAACTGGAAAAGTCAAAATACGTAGTGTCAGATGAACTGTGTTTCCTAAATAAAATGCACTGCCCTCTATAATACAGGCCATTCTCATGACCTTCTGATTACTAAATAATTAATAAAATTGCGGRAACTTATCATTATCTTCTATAAAATACCATTGCAGCAATTTTGACACAATGAGCTTTGGCCATGTAACAGTGTTGGCTCAATTCTCTAACCTGAATTATAAAATTAGAATTGTGGAAGTCCATAAGCCCTGTGTATGGTAGCAATGTACAATACTGTTTTCAGGAAGGAATCAAGACAAACCAAATAGCTGCCATTTGAAGTAAATCTTGGTGGTTTTGGACAAAAGCCACAGTGAGTTTGGATTGCTCGTTATTTTTTTGAGGAAGTTTTAGAAAAATGCATTAATATGCACAATATAAATCCAACCCCACAGGTCACAGAGAGTTTGCAATTTGCAAGTGTTTTAGGAATAGTTGTTAAAGATGGGAGAGGAGGAGGGGTAGGAAGCGTCAGTAGGAGAAATAGTGCTATAGTGCTAATGAGCAGATGCTCTGCTGTGTATTGAGAGACCTCCTTGCAATTAAAAAATAGTTGTAGGTAGGAGGAGATCATTCAGCTGTCTGTGTGCTGTCARTTGTACCTTGACCAGCTTTTTGTATGTCAAATGCATTTTGATTGAAGCAAGAAAAGAGTTTTAGCAGCAGTGTTTTCTGAAGTGAAAAAGTGAGACTGGGGTGCAAAGGGAACTTCAGAACTTCTCTGTGATGAGAAGGCAGGTGTCATTCATGTGCTGCTACTGGTTTCCTCCCAAAGTCCTGGCTCATCTGTGCCTAGGGGAAGATGAATATTCCCTGGAGCGGGGCAGAGGGGCAATTCCTCTTCAGAAAATGAGTTGTAGAGGAAAACAGAGTTGCTAATATTGGATTTCCTAGTCCCTATCAAAGAATTCAAAGAGGAGAAATAAGGAGCAAGAATCAACAGCAGAGGTTCTTCTGTGGCTGGTTTACTCCCTTCCACTGTGGTCAGGGCAATGTGCAAGGGCAGGGGGCTGGTCCCACCAGCATAGGAGGGGTCAGCATACTCAATTCACCCAGAGCACGAGCGTGTCTCAAGCACAYGTGTACCATTTGGAACAGGGAAAGTGAGTGGAAAAGAAGCAGATTCCAGAATTATTGTCTTAAACTCCCAACTTTGTATGTAATCCCATCATGTTTATTAGAGAAACACTTCAAGGTTTAGGCAGGAGGTGCATTTTGTAGGGGCAGAGTAAGTAAGAGTAGCTCAGTTGCTGCAGGCATTGTTTGATCCAGCATGCACAGTTTTCCCCTCCCTTTCGCTTACCTTTCTACCTTTCTTTTTTCTTCTCCAGGTTAGGGGGCTTATAGAATAATTAGAAATTGAATTATTTATGAGGACTCATTAAAATGGGTGGCTTGCAGATTAATCAAAGACAGGAGATATATGATATGAAACTGAATTTTCCTCTGCTGCTTTCACTCGTAGTGGCTGCAGGGAAGCCTATATAAACCATCCCTAGTTCTGTAACAAAAAACTGAATGCTCTGCAATATTACCTCTATGTGTGTGTAAATATCCATATGAGTGTTGGGGGAAAATTGAAAATATGTGGGAGATTAGCCAAGAAAAGGGTATTTTGAGGAGACAAAGGGAAGGGATAGGTCATGACTCATCATGCAGCTTTGGAAACCGGAAAATGTAATTTCTCTACCAACCGGAGGAGTTTATGAGCCTAATGAAATTTAAAATCAGTGGGAGCTCATTGAACAGCAGTAAGACATATAGTATTCTACTAATGTTATGAAGAGTATGGCTAAAAATAACATAGGAGGCCTTTATTTATATCCTGCTGTAATACTAAGGGCATATCTCTGAGTAGATAAGAACTATCCGTCTTATAAATGCAATTCAAGACAAACCAAGTTCAGTCTTTTAACTGCCCTTCTATTTTTGTTGTTATAAAACTTACTTATCTGAAGGTGTTCTGAGAAGTACATATTGATGCCATTGAAATAGTCTGTTTAATGCTGGCTTCTTGCTTGTTTCCAGGTGCACTTTGGCTGTTGCTGCTAGTCCTTTCAAAGCTTGTTCTTCAAAGTGTGAGAAATCATGGGGTTTTTGCCATGATGGCTGGTGAATTCAGGTCATCTAAATTAGTGAAGCTAAGTGGTCCCTACCTATTATTAGAGGTGCTCATGGCCTTAGTTGTAGCTTTACTGCATTTGGGTATAGGGTGAAAGGATGAAAAGGGAGCAAGAATTAACATTTTATTTTAATTTATGGAGTAAACAGCTTTCCATACCTTTTTCTTTTTTTTTTTTGTGCATTTTCATACTCTGAGCCTGGTAAGGGAGGGTTAATAATAATAATAATAATAATCACAAATGTACTTAGAGCATAGGGAGGAGCTGGGGTCCTTTCCATAAGGTTCTGCCTCTTGTTCAGATTGTACTAGTAAGTTTGGTCATCCTGGCACATAATTACAGTCCATCCCCTATGGAACCAAGTACACCTGCCAACTTGGTGTTTGGAGTCAGCATGAAAATGGACCATACATGATATCTTCTAGAAGAGTCGTAATTCAATGAATACCTTGCTCCAACGCTTGTAGCTCAGGCTTTCTTCACTCCTCTTTGAATGTGCATGGATCCATATGGATGTGTAGGCTGGCCAGAAGGTACAGAACCGGCCCTGTTTCTTTAATCAGTTTTTAAATTCCTCATTGAGCCATGATTGATACAAGCTGTAAACCTCTAAACCTCTATCCAATTCAAATGTACTTTTGTTACTATACTGGCAGAAGTGTTTGAATGCGCATGAAGAAGCTCCAGCACGGGGCTTTAAGCCCATGCTAGCTGAGAGGTAATATTATTTCCCACCATAAGAATAGAGACACATCATCACATTAAGAAGAGTTGTTTAAATTCAAGATTATGATGCGCAAGTGAAATAATTTCTGATGGTCTTTTTTCTCATGCTCACGGTTTACAATGAATTACAGTGAACACTCCCGTGGTAATTAATGTTTTAGTCTCTATTAATGAATAATTGCCACAGTGAACTAAAATGCCACTTCCTGCTCAGGTGGTGTAGTACTCATTTTCATCAGTAAGATGTTTCCATAGTATTCACAAGCTGTGAATCAGCTAATCAACATTTTCAAGAAAGTCTTGTGCTTTGGAGTGTTTGTGATCTTTGGGCATCTCACATGCAGCAGCATTAAAGCAACTTGATTTTCAAAAAGAGTTTAAGAACCCTATTGAGAGCCACATACCTGCACAAGGTGTAACACTTTGGTTATCCCTAAACTAGAGTTCTGTGAGTAACCACTTTAAAATGCAAAACTAAATAAACTAACTAGAGCCTCTTCTACTTACATGATATTTAGCTAGCACCGGCTCAGACCACAGTCATCTTCTGGGGTCACTACTATCCATTTAATGTATTAATGTTGTATAAATATAATAGTGTTATTTCTGTCTGTAAAAATACTGGGCCACATTACAGGTAGGCAGGGTATTTGTTTTGCACCTTTCTTGATACTTTTTTTCCCCAAGATTTTAAATTTATGTTCTTAAAATGTCATACTATATGCTACTTTTTTCAAGAAAAGCTATTTAAAAAAAAATGTAGTCCTTGTTTCTAGTTTAATAGTGAGAAAAGATGAAAATAAGTTGTTACAATAGGAAAAGGTATAAGGAAAAATAAGAAGGGAAAAAAGTACAAGGAAATCCAGTAGGATATTCTAAGAATTGGTTGGTAATTTGAGGATGTCTGTTAAAGGTGTTTTGGAGTTTTTTGAACAAAAATTCRTATCTATATTTGTCATGTCTTTATTCTAGTACCCTTCTGTTTTTGGTACTGAGCTGTGTAAAATACCTTGTCCAAACTCACAAGCCTTTAAATATGTCACTCTTGCTGGTAAGCAAAGTAATAAATTTATACATGTTTAAAAAGGCTTTCTAGCTTTTGTTTACTAGCTAGTTCATCCTCTCCAGGCTTTGTGCCAGAACTGTTCCAGTAACAAGAGGATGACTGGTAGTGGATATTAGGAAGGATGCTTAGCACTGCTTAATGGGATGCAATCCCTGCAGTCCTCAGGGACAGCTCCAGCACGAATTGCATTGCTCTTTTAGAGTTTGGGATATGGCCTACAATGTCTTTTGCCATATCTCCTCCTAGTTATTTGCTGGTTTTCCATGTGAGACAAAACCAGCTGCTTCTTTGCCCTGTGTTTCATGCTCAGAATCATTTTTTTTTTGAATAAGGAGCTTAGGGGTTTACAAATTAAAAGGCACTTACTGAATATGAAGCAAGAGGACTTTGTTACTTTACTCCTATGGAAATGGAAGGACTTGAAAATCTCTGGTGCTTATTCCTGTTTCTCTGGTCTAGCAGTAGTATATAATTCATGAATTCTTGTCCTCATTACGGATAATGCCAACATGTCTGTGTTCTACTCTTATATTTTTAAATTATTCCTACAATCTGTCAAATCCATTTAGGTACATCCCACATTTGCTTTTATTTATCTGCAAAGTGCAGCCTCTTTATTCATTACAGTTTGTCTGCCAGCATGGATGGAAACCATCCCAAGACGTATATGAATTTAAATGGCAACAGAATGACTGTCACTAGATATGTGTTTTTAGTGTCAAGGCTATGGTAATGTATATCATTAGTTGTTAAACATAGTCTGCTGTCGGCTCGGTGCCAGAGCGCTCTTATGTGCAGTGCCAAGCCTTGCTGGGAACTTACCATGTTCTCTAGTTCAGTTGCATATTTTCTCAGCTGTAGCTGCAGAAAAGAGGCACCAAATGTAGTGGCACAAAATAACTTCTGAACCATGGAAATGCTGTATTCCATTGTGACACGGGAACCAGTCTCATTTTGGGCTGCTTTGTTTTTGTCTTCCTTTTGTCCTCATTTGTCCTTGTCGCCCATCCTCAGCTGAGTAAATGGGAGTAAAATCATCCCTGAGTGTTTTTCTCAGGTCCCTGCTGATTGTGAATGTCCGTGATGGTGGCTTCTTGACAGTTACTTCCCACAACTGCAGCAAGAATATGCTGTGAGAATACAGGATGGTGAGGAAAGTTGTGCCTCAGGTAGGTATCTCTTGATGTGGGGTATTTCCTATGAGATGAGGAAATAGCAGAGTTTCTATCACCTTGCTCTGTGTTGCTTGYCCACCTTGCTGCTCCATCCAGCTCTGACAAATATACATAAGGGACATCACTGAATGCTCTTCCCACCTTTGCTGCAGAGGATGGGCAAGCAGATGCAAAGAAAAGCCTTTTCATGAAAAGTGTTGGCATCATTCCTTAATGGTATTCCTTAATGGTTCCCTTAATGGTAGAACTTAAGAAATAGGACTAAATTGTTGTTCATTTCCAGTTTTCTTCCCATTTTGGGGGACATCTCCATCTCTTACTATAGGTGAGGTTATAACCTGGCTCTTTCTAGTCTACCAGTGTTGCCTACCCTGAAGTAGAAGACTTTGAAAGGAAAATTTGAATATTGTTTCCACATGTGAACATGTAGTGATGCATGTAGTGACAGCTTGCAGTACCATAATGCCATTTGGTTTTTGATGTTGGGGTATTCAGTCATTCCTGAAACTAAAACTTGTGTGCATGTGTATATATGTGTGTGTATGCGTTTGTGTATATACATAAACATACATATATGTGTTCGCGCATGCACACACATTTATTTATGGCTGCTACGAAACCAAATTAAACAAAATGAACCAGAAAGTAATCTAAAATTAATCTGAAGCACATTATATGCAGGCAGAGATGAGACAGCTTGGTCTGTTCAGCCTCAGTAAAACAAAGTAATACGGGATGTTATATATACTAAATACACTATTTTCTCTGATTTTCATTATTCTGTTTCATGAAACATTTTTCATATAGACTCTCACTTTTTTTGGGGTGCTCTGTAATTGGATTTAATTAACAAATACTATAAAAGTGAGCTAGCCTTTTTATTTAAATATGTTTTATGAGTTCGTTGTGTTGTCTCACAGTGCAGTCATGATGTAAGAAAAAGACTGGTATGCAGCAAGGAGTGACAYTTTTGTTCACAAAGGCAAGGATTTAATGAGACAAAAAAATCAGTGAAAGAAAAAATATTTTTATATGATGATTTAGTTTAGTCATCTGAGTCTCTGAATGAAAATATTAGAGAAATCAAGAAAATTTAAGGGTTCCGGTATAAGCCACAGAAAGGGAAAAGGCAGTTTAGTAGCAAGTTATAGTCTGAGTGGTGTTGCAGGTGAGCGCAGATGGGAAATAGGACTGCAGGGAGTGGGTGAGCTTGTAGGAATGATACATAATAATACAGGAATAAAAATCCAATTTTATTTGTCAGATTGAAATACTTAGATTTAGTTCACTCTACAGACAAATGATCATCCCTATCTCCCTCTGTTTCTGTAGAATTATTTTTGTCAGACCCTGAGCTTAGAGCAGGCAGAAATGAAAAGAATAATTACTAGTTGGCATAAGTAAAATTTATTTGCTTTGCTGGTTCTTAATAACTCTTTTTAATTATAGGTTGCCTTTATCATACTGTTTGCTCAGAGAACCCCAAAATCATCCTGTATTTTTCATGCTGTTACCAGTTTTAATAATGATTGATTTTTCGATTGTAAATTGGACTATATTGCTTGTGGGGTTTGTTTTGTTAGTTTTTGTTGTGGTTTTTGGTTTTTTTTTTTCCCTCTCTCTATAAAAAAACCATATTTTTTCTGAGGATGTGTTGGACATTTATTCTGGAAAATTGAAAAGAGATGTAGATGCTACAAATTCCGTAGCCCTCACACATGAAGTGTTCAAGGCTAAGTATCAGCTACTGTCTAGTGGCATGAGAACTTTCATTAGTAATCACTGCAGAATGGTCATAGATTTTTTGGTGACCAGGGAGAACTTTACACAAAAATAATCTCTGAAACAGCTACAAATAAAGCTTAACAAATTTCATAGGTTGGTTTTGATTTCCAAATTGAAATTGAAATAAACATCTTCTGATGTTACAAAGAGAAAAAAAAAAAAAAAGTACAAAATTTGTTATAACTCAGTAAACTCAGTTTTAGGTTCCAGGCTGAAGCTTCAAACAACTCCAAGATAGCACAGGTGTCTCTCTGGGGACATGCCTGTTGYTTGTTTTTTGCAGGCTTTATTGGGCTTCCCCACAGCAGCTTTCTTCTCCAGAATCAGCAACTTTGCTCCTTTGGTTCATCCTTAATTTAATTTATATTGATCAAAAAAAGCATTTGGTTTTTAAGAGAAAAGGTTGAGCTCATCACAAACTATTCCAGTGCRCCATTGCAGCACTTGTGCCGAGTGCTGGTGTGGTTCTGTCCTTCAGGCAAGGCCCTTTCCATGTGGTCCCTGATTCTGTGCACAGGAAGGAGATGGGTGCACTGCAGAGCTGAAAGCAAGGTTGGAGTCAGAGGTGGCCCATCTAATTGGGCTACCAAAGAAGGGTTTCATGAAAGTGGGCTACTTCRGGATGATGGAAACTGCAGAGTGGTTCTGTAGGAGAAAAGAGGGAGTGGCCATGAGTTTATGACTCCCAGTTGCAAACATCCCTCYCTGCTTTTGCCTGTCCAGAGGCTGAGCACTTCACACACAGCAATCAGTGCTCAGAAGGTTCATGTAACCAGTGTCCCTGCACCCTCGGTGGCAGTGCTGTCAAAGGTTAAAAAAAGGTTGCTCATGTGTGGTGACAGAAAACTTKGTGTTTATTTGTTGCCCCTTACAAGAATTGAGAACTCCTCACTCTTCCAGAGTTTTCCTGTTTGACTTTGGGCAAGCCCTTTTCATTTGCTATATGTCTGGAATTTTGTGAGCTCAAAGAATAATTATATTTTCCTGCCTCCTGGGATGGGTTAGTGGGGCATTGCTGCTGAATAGTCCATGTCAATACTTACACTGGAATTCCCAGTATCTTTTGGAATTAGGCCAAGGTTTTAACTCAATGTTAATTTGGTGCAATGAGTTCCAACAGCTAATTATGTGTTGAGTGAAAATGTATTATGCATCAGAGGTATTCACTGGGGGAGGTTGTAAAGTGACACATTTAGACTTAGGTTTGCATTTTTGGGCTTTTGTGTATTTGCCTGTGGAACCTTAATTTTTCAGTGACATCTGTTTTGCTGTGTTTTGTTTTCAGATTRTCATCTTTAATACTTTTTTGAAGCCTTTGTGATTTTTCAGAATGAGAAGAATAAAGTAATGTGCTATTGCCTCTTACTAAGAATTTCTTTTTTTTATTGAGATTTTCTTCCCCAGGAAAAAAAAATATTTCCCAAGGTTTTCCCACACTACCTGAAGGCATCTGGACCTTGTCTATAGGGAATTCACTGTGACTTTGCTAAGGAGTTTGGCATTCATGACCTAAGTTTCGTCTCTTTCACTGTAATTGGCATCCATTAGTGCCATGGAAATGGGCATCCAGAGGGGTATCACAGAAGCACAGAATGGTTGACACTGGAAGTGACCTCTGGAGAGTGTCTGGTCCAACCTCCCTGATCAAGCAGGGCCACCTAGAGCCAGTTGACTGGAAATATGGCCAGATGTTTTCTGAATATTTCCAACAATGGAGACTCCACARCCTTTCCTGGCATGGATGGTTATTTTCAACAATCAAAGAAAAGCAAATTATGAAAGGCTTTTGAGGAGGTTCCCTGTCTCTTTTTAGACTGGATAATAAACCAAAAAAATGTGGGATGCTTTCTGGTCCAAAGCTTTTTTTTTTCTTTTCATCTGTATGTTTAATGTAATTCTTAGGTTAAAAATGGTTTCTAGTTTTCCTGCTTGGGCCCGATATCTCCTGGATTTGTGCCTGTGACTGTTCCCATGCACAAGAGGAGGACTAGAAAGTGCCTTTGAGGTAGACCTTAGACAGCAGGATGGAGCAGTCATGGGACGTGTGGGTTTGTCCTTCTAAGGACAATCCTTCACTGAGTAAGCTGGATCCCAAGTGAGCAGGGAGGCAAACTCTCAGTGCATGCAAGCACAGTTCATAGGTAAAGTGTTCAGCTCTCTAGACATGACAGTGCAGCCCATGTAACAAGGAAATTTTATTGCATTTCCTTCAAGAGCTCTTTGGTTGCCCATCTCTTTTCGTTTGTATATGGAATGACTTCTGGCGAAATGTTAGGTAGGCCAGATCTCCTGTCCCATCCTCATAATTCAGATTTACAAAGTTACAATGAAGCAGAACCTGAATCATGGGTGGATTGGGTTTCATCCAGGAGTTTTATACAGATTTATAGATGTATGTATAGAACTAAAATCTTCCAAGTTTAAAGTAAACATATAAACTACAAAAATCTCCACTTTCTTCTTTCTTACACTGCTTTTTGCTGAGTGCAGGCTGATTTAGCTATAACACATGAATAATAAACCATATATCAGGAAAAGGGKTTTTTTCTAAGCAAAAAAGAAAACAGAGAAAGAAGATTTGTGCTCTTTGATTTTTATTTTAATTTGTCAGGGTAAGGATGAATGACATGGCACAAACAGCTTTAAATGAATCAAAGCAAAACACAGATTGCATTTTCATCACTCAACAATTGTTCTGYTGCACTTTGTATCTTGTGTGATGCATGCACATCTGTTTACATTGTAAATTCTGTAGGGTGTGTGACTCCATCATCTCTGTTGATACATGCTCTTAAACAAATCAAATTRTATTGTCTGCTTGGTATAGTCACCGAAGGAACAGCAAAATACAGATCTCTTTTTCCTGGAGGAGAGGGAGAAAACTGTAAAGCTGTCACTTAAATATGTCTATRGCCTATATCCTTCTTGAAGTTGATAAGAAATCAAGATCTTAATTTATATATTTAAGTCACAAATTTTCTGAACCTTTAAAAGTTTCTGTGAATGAAAACTAAAGAAAGTTTCAGAACCTCAAATGTGTTTTATACATTTGATGTTTAAAGTCAAAATAAAATAGAATGAAACTTTTATAAAGCAGTAAAAGAAGGCAGGACAAGTGAAGTGAATCACTTTCATATTTCCCTATTTTCACTAGGACAAAATCACCACTTAAATAAACACCCAACCCCCCCCAAAAAACCCTAAAACCAAAAAACAAACCAACCAACAAACAAACAAACAAAAAAAAAAGCAAAACCCAACCAGTTTTTGTCAACTATGTATTTTTTTTCCACTGGGAAGTACCTTGGTCAAAGTTCTCACCATCCTCACCATGATGGGCTCACTCAAGACTGCTGAAGTGGCAAAGTGGAATTCACTGCAGAGGAAATAAAGGACTTGCACTTTTCTTCTACCAGATATAAAATCAGGATTGAAATAGATTCTCACAGTTCAAAATAATTCTAAAAAATCTCAAATTTTATACTGAATTGTGATTTCACAGACCTGTTGTTTGACTTAGAAGCTTGACATTTTATTCTTTCATTCTAGGGAATATTTAAGTATGATGTTGGTTGCCAGACTTCCAATATTAAGGATATTTACTTCTAAAAATAAGTCACATTATTTACTGAAGTGGCTGAAGGGAAAAAAGATATGACATGCAATAAATTACCATRTAGTAATAACATTTGTATTGCATTTTATTGTGGTTATGGTGTTAACTTCTGTGGCAGCTAACAGTATCACTTCTAGTTTTTGACAGTAAATTAATAATTGGAGCCTAAAAAGCCCTTTTGGGCATATAACACATTTTCCAGATTTCAAAATATGAGGACAAAACCCAGTAATCAGCCAAAACCATTTTATGGAATTATTATGGTTTTTTTAATTATGATTTAATTTTATTTTATTTTGCTTTTTGCTAGGATTCTTTCATGACTTTATTGAAAGCCTCATTAAAAAGGTGAAATTACCTTAAATTTTATTACTTAGAAGGCTTGAAAGACTCCTCTGACCTAGGAAAGACAACTATTTCGCTGAAAGAAAAATCTTCAGCAAGAGCTAAAGGGCATCTGATTTAGAATTTAACTAGAGAGGAACAATTTCACATTGGAGAAACACATCTAACATGTACTAACAGCAAGAGTTTCACAGAACTAGAGGTGTCCCCTCTTGAAACAGCTTTTAAAATTTCTCAGTGAAAGACGGCTGGCTACATTTTAGGCTTATTTAAAAGTATTATGGGGTCTCCAAGGTCTGGCATGTTCATCCTTTCACTTGTATGAAGCCCAAGTGCAGTAACTGTTAAAGGTGTTTAAATTTTATAGTTTTGTTTAACCTTTGAAAGCCCGGTACTAGTAGAAATATTTGTCTAGAATCTATCAAACTAGCAATTAAAGCCTTTTTCCTTCTCACTACATCATTTGATTTATGCCTTGAAGTCTTTGCAGTTCAAATGCTGCAGCAGCCTGCAGAGTAACTGAGAAATGAAAGGACCTGCACACAGACTCGGGTAGTTTCATCCCTGAGCACTGACTTGCAGAGTAGATGAACAGAAGAAAAAAAAAAAAAGATCCCACCCAGCAACTGGGCCCGTCCACACGTAGAAAGTCAGTATTTTTCAGATTTAACTACAGCAGTTTTTACTATACTGGCTAGTTTTACATTTGAGAATAAATAGCTTCCAACCAATTTAATTTGAGGGAAGCATTATGTGGACACATCCAGAGTTCAGAGAAAAAACTGACAGCCAGAAGTGACCTGTCTGAAATTAATTAGTACTCTCATTCTGTCTCACAGTAGATATGTGTCCATCAAAAAAAAAAATTTTGCCAGGTCCAATTATCACTAATTGGCAGTTAATCTGAGAGGGAAATACAAGTACTTAGGGGCCAACCCTGCACTTATTGACAGAGGACAAAAGTACTAAAAATACTAGAAATGAGACAGAAGTGTAATATAAATGTACCTCTATATTGGCTCCAGGCGATTGGATGTGGAGCTGATAGGGTGAAATAAGGGTTACTGTACTGCTAACAGATCAGGCCAAAAATTGATGTGCAGGAAATTGAAGACTTCAAACACTGAAGCAATGTGTGAAACTCCTTGGGAAGTGGGTTAACGAAAGGAATGTACTTTATTTAGCACTTAAATCTTCCTTTAATGATACAGTTTGTAAACTGTTAAAAAAGATATGCAGTGCCCATGGTGCGTACAGGAAGATTGTAGACTTTGTGCAAGGGGATAAGAAATACCTCTTCTTCCCCCCCCGCCCCGCAAGAAATCTATTCCTTTTTGTATTTAGCAAAAGAAACCACAGAATAATTGCAAATGGGCTGGATAGTGACTTTGCACTGAGATAGATCTTCATTCATTGCACAAGAAATGAATGTCTCTGTGTAACAAAGGGCATGGGTGGTGTTTTATATTTCATTCTTCATTTTCCTTTTTCCTCTGGCAGAACTGTTTAATTGGTGGTTAGTGAAACCTTCTGCACTTTAGAACTTCACCTCTTTTAATTGAAACAGATACTATAGCTGCTCAGAACTACAGCTGGTTCTTCTATCTGCAAATCTATTCTGTTTTTCACTAGATATTGAGTAACCATTTTCCCTTCTTATCATCAACATGAAAAAGAATATTATTCATTGCTTCTGTGAAAGCTCCATTTACTGCCCCTGGCATGCTTTGTGCATTACCATGTTGACAATGGACAAAATGCTTTTCCTAAAGGAAAAGGAGGACTATTTCATTGTCTTTTATTCTCGGGACACCGCTGGCCTTTAGCATTTGGCCTAGAGTACATCTTTTAGAGTCATTGAAGAAGTAAAGTAAAAAGCTGTACATGGGCAGAAGTGAGGAGGAAGATTGTGAATGATAGAATGRTTTGGGTTGGAAGAGACTTCAAAGTTCATCTAGTTCCAGCCCCCCTGCCATGTCAGGGACATCTTCCACTAGACCATATTTCTCAAAACCTCATCCTGTACTTCAAAGGGATTTTCAAATTTATAAGTTATTTGGTCTGTAGAGTCAATTGTTGTCCTAATAGTTATACTGATAATTGGATAAAATGACATGAGTTTTGTTGGTTTGGGTTTTTGKTTTTTTTTTTTTGTGTATTATTTTGGTTTAGTTTGGGGTTTTTTTYCTGGATTTAAAACATGTTGGCATCTTCCCTCACTACATTTTGCAACTCTATTGATCTTTGCAGTACATGCTGATCCAAGCAAGCAGATCCCTTCCAATTGGTTGCTTAAGGGGTCACATCCATCTAGCATCCGTGCAAACTGTGCAGCTGTGGTAAGACCAGCCTGTTTGTTCTCCTGGGAGAAGCAGGAGACATCATCTGAAGCTATCAGATGCAGACTGAGCTGGAGGAAGGAGATAGGACCCATCACACTGCTGTGCTGGCTCTCGTGGCTGCAGGTCTTAGAAGGACCTTTAGGTTACAGTAGAAGTGCTCAGCCACTGTATAAAGCAAAATGCAGCAAGGCTCCTAAATGGGAGAGCACCACATGAGGCTCAGGCTATGCTCGAATGGCAAATTATTGGCAGTTTCAATAAATGCTGTAAATTGWTTTCTTGCCTACAAATGAAGGCTAATGACAAAAGGAAATGGGCCAGAGTCATTGCTTGCATACATTGGTGCAAGTTTTCTAATTCATTGAAATTAGCCTTTTTTTATAACAAGAGTGGATTTGACCAGGTATGTTAAACTGTGTGTAAGTGTCTAATGAAGKACCACAGGACCAATACTAATTTTGGCCTGGATTAACATCATCTTTAATGATTTGGAAGAAGGAGACAGGCAGCATGTTCATTAAATTTGCATGTGATACAAAGGTTGGTTTCAAATACTGTTGAAGGTACAAAACCACTGTGGGGCTGAAAGAGACTTCACTGAGCAAACCCAATAAAATAAACAAACAAACAGAAAAGAAACCAAAGAAACAAAAAAAAAAACAAAAMAAAAAAAAACAAACCCAAACCCCAAAAAAAACTCTTCTAGCTCAGCAAAACATAGGTTGATAAATATAATGATTAATATTCTGATTTAAAATGCAAGAAGGAGAAGTCCTGGTAGTGCGGAGGGAGACAAAGATATCTCATCTACCAAAAATAATCATAAACAAATTAAAAATCATGTTTACACTCTTATTAGTGGAATCACACCACTGATTTCTTTAAACAGGGACACATATTTTGTAGAAAATATTAAAATTTTGAGAGATCAGAAAGAAATCAAAAGAACACTTACAAATACATCAATAATACTAAGTGAAACGGCTTGATTTCAGAGCAGAGGTTTCAAAAATGTGTACAAAGTAGCAGAGGTAAGACATATTTTCAGGGAGGAGTTAAGGTGTTGGGAATGTTGTAGTGCACGTGTGAAAATCGCTGGTGTGTGTTTAGGGTAACACCGCTGGAGCAAGGGGAATGGAATCACAGCACCAAAGATTCAAGTCGAGCATAAGGAAAATATTTTGGAAGTAAAATGTGTTCACCTGGAAAATAATTTCCTCAAGGATGGTTGGGATTTAACATTTCTGTGCATTTTAGCCTCTCTATTATACCTTTCTTCCCAAAGTGCTGTGAGATAGGCAAGTGCTGTTTATTATTCCTATTTATCTGATGGGGTGTTAAGGATGCTTCTAGACACTGCCACCGAGCTGTCATGGGATGTTGCAGCTGGCAAGGGATAGGTCTGGGAACATTTCCCTGCAAAAGAGAAAAGCAAATGTGCCTTCAACTTGGTTGTTTTGGGGTTTTTTTGTTTGTTTTTTTCTTTTTTTTTTCTTCGATGTGAAGCTTCAAATTAAAACTATTTGTGTTTATTGCATCAGCCTCAAACTCTAAGTGCTGCAATTTTTCTTTTTTTAATCTTCTTTTCTAACATTGAGGATCTGATGACTACATTTTACCCTGAATGAGGCAGGTATCTCAAAGTACTMAATGTTTTAAAAGGTGGTTTTGCCTCAAGTAGGCCCTCGTAGTGTCCAATTTTGCTCTTTCTTTTCAATAATCATTTTTATTGGAAAGAAGCAGGAAAATATTTTTTTTTTCTTTGATCTTGTTGAAATTAAAAATAAATGCTTCAGAAGAAAACTACCAGTGTTTCTTTTATTCCAGAAAAATTTCAGGATGATGGATATTATTGCAAGAAATATTTCTCCATTAGTATCTTCTGTTTGGTAATGGCCTCATCATCTGCTGTAGTGAATTTAGTGAGACTTTTTAATTTGTCTGCGTGTTTCAGTTCAGTTAATTTTCTTGTTAAGTTTTCACTGGTGAATGTGTCTAGGAATGTTTGATGGAAGTTAAAGATAAAATGCCTGCTTTAGATACCCAGCTCGAATACATTAGCAAATCAAAACAGCAGCTATTTCTCACTGTCTTTAAAGTTTTTAAAATAAATTTTCTTTTTCTTTGCCATCACATGCTCCCTAAAACCTGATTTTTTTTTTCCTAACCTCTTTAAGCTGTAATTACTATATGAGGAACGAGAACTCTGGAGACATTTATTTGTATAGGCACGTAAAAACTGAGTGTCAGCAATGTGTGATTCCAGTAGAAGGATCATTTCTGAGAAACTCTAATTGATTCAACATTGTAATTGACTTAATCACTTTCACTTAATCACAGAGTCACAGGACAGTTAGGGTTGGAAGGGGCATGTGGAGATCATCCAGTCCAACCACCCCTCTGCTAAAGCAGGTACACYTAGAGCAGGTTCCACAGTGTAGTGTCCAGGTGGGTTTTTAATATCTCCAGAGAAGACTCCACAACCTCTCTGGGCAGCCTGTTCCAGTGCTCTGACACCCTTGGAGTAAAGAAGGTTTTCTGTATGTTCAGGTGAAATTTCTCATGTTTCATTTGGTGCCTGTTGCCCCTTGTCCTCTTTCTAGGCACCACTGAATAGTGTGGACGCATCCTCTTGACACCCCTGCACCTCTTTTCAGCCCTTTGCTCCACTTCAGGTGGTCTCTTCTGGCTTCAAACTCTGTAGTAAGAGTAGTGGAAAGGATTTTCATCAATCTACTGGTCTGTACAAAGTGCTCTGTCTTTTGTTTATACAAAGTGCATCTTTATCAGCATTTCTAAATACTCATGTCTGGCTGTAGCTGTGGATGCACAAAGCATCTCAGCACAGAAACTTCTTGAGGTCAACTCTGAAATGAAATCTAAGATGACAATGAGCTCTTTAAAATAGTCACTCTATCAGTTACTGCATATGCTTGCTGTAAAGGGATAGCGATGTTCGGTGCAGGTACAGGGAGAAAAATGTGTCTAGGAAAAGTTTATTGAGTCTATCAGGAAAGGGAAGCCTGTATGTCAGTAATAAAATAAGCAGAAAAGAAGCATTCCAAACAAGTCACATTATGATATGTCCCTAATATAATTAGCCTGTGCTTCAGGATTAATGCTTTAATTTTATACTGAAGTAGCAGTCAGAGTTTTCATTCTAAGTTCAAAGCATTTGGAAATATCTTCTCTACCTTTTGATTTGTATTCATTTGCCTTTTTTTTTTTTTTTTCTTTTAAAACAAATAACTTGAGCTCTGGGAAGTTAATAATCCTGAAAGTAGATTATATACTTTTGACAACATTTCATTGCACCTATCCTAGCAAGCAAGACTTAATGCTTGAATAAGTCAGCTTCCATCGATCTGTAATGGGTATTTTCAGAAATAGGATTGAGTGGGCATTATAAGACATGACTTCTCTGCAATGGAARTTTCCACTTACTTCATTTTTAAATAAATAACCCTGGTATTAATTACTTTTAATTGAAGATTAAACCAGAAGATTCTCATTTTTCCAAGGAAATAGTGTATTTAAACAAAACTGTTATTTAGGATGGGAAGTGTCTCATGTCGCCTAGCTCTGTGATAGTTTCTTATCTAGGTATGGTTTTCATAGTGAATAGTGTTATTACATGTTTAAAAAACACGTCTGTCATGGGCTGTCTAAGCTAGATCAGAGACAAAATGGGTTACATATTACAGGCACAATTCTTTCAAGAGGAGAAGAGGTTTTAATCTGAAAATCCAGCATAATTCCTATTCCCAGGTCAATTTCTGCTTTGCTCACTAAGGCAAATGGTGTAAATTGGTTTAAATAGGTGCTGGAATTGAAGTGACAAGAGTAATTTATACTACCCGAGGTTCTGCTCCCTCCTTTAAAAGATAAGACACAGTGTTAAACCCTATGCAGACTGCTCTAATTGGTCAGGCCAGAGGGATGTTCAGCAACTTTCCCTGGGTCCTGCAGCTCATTTTGCAGAGTCTGCGAGCAGAGTTCTGCAGGAGAGCTGGGATACCATTTACCTTCACCGTGGTCTCTGTACCTAATTCTGCTCCAGACTTGACATAGAGTTCAGACTGGTTTTGTTTCTACCACTGTATTATTAAATATTGAATGTACTCTTTGCACTCACAAGTATCTTTAGTGCTCAGAAGTGTGTGAACAATTTGAGATACAGCAGTATCTACCTTAAATCCTTTTTATAGATAATGTTCAGTGGTCCTGAAACATGCACCMTTTGCACAAACTGCAGCTAATAATGTTTGATCCACGAGCTATGCTTGTAGCAAACTATACCTCAGTCTCAAATATGGGATATCAGAGAGTGCCAAATGAATGCAAGTTTATGTTGGTTTATATGACCCTCACTATTCAAGAAAATATTTTAGAGCAATGCAAATTTTTCTACTGTAGAATTCTTAGTCAGGGGCAGAAGTGTGGCCAAGGAAATTAACAAACCCTAGTTTGTTCTTCTCTTTATTCTTGACAGCGGAGCAGCGACGTGTCACTCGAGCGCTCTTTCCTCCAGTGTCTTTCCCAGTAAATTACATAGTTTCTCTTGCATGCCACATGCATCATTAAACATTCTGTATCTCTCCCAATCTTCTCCATCCTAACGTGGAGGAAGCCAGTAATAAGATTACTCTTTGTCACTAAGAATTACTTGCATAGCTATAAGGGAGGAACATTATATGTGTACATGCACCACAGGAGTCAAACGATAAGCTGAGCGCTACTGAATTAGGGGTATCTATCTGTACCCTCAGTTTTCTCATGCCTTTTCATGTATTCCTGCAATGCTGTTATATTCAGGAATTTAAATGCTAATCCCGGGATCAAAAGAATTGTAGTTAGCAATCAGCACTTAAAATAAACAATAATAGCAATGAGAATGGTGGTTGTATAATTAGTGGCACTTAGAGGACTTTGTTCATGCATTCTTGAGGAGTCAATGTTTTCTCTTCTGAGGTACTCCGAACTCTTAACTAGAACTGTGAGTTAGAGGAAATAGCTGGCTGGGCTTGCCTGAGAACCTCAGGAGGCGATTGATCCTGCGCACAAACACCCCTRTATGGTTGAACTCAAGGAGGAGGAGCTAGTATTCTTGTGCTGGGGAAACACGTGCTGAAGGAGTGCCCTGCAGCTCACATGGAGACCTTCTCTTTGCAACTCTGTTCTTCTGTGTTGCTGAATCCTTCCAGTATTATGACCTCTAGGAGTTCTGTGTTGGTGACAGCCCATACTTTGGGCACACACTGCCAAAAGCAAAATACAAGATAGTTTAAAGAGGCAAGTGCAGTTGGGTGAGAAGGAATGTGTATTCTGGACTCATTTTTCTTGCATTGCACCACATACTTCTTCATAAGTAGTACCACACAACTATGTAGGTACATGTGAACAATACATGATGCCACCCATATGTTAACAATCAGTTAATTATTTTACTTCGTTATGTGTTTCTAGACATTAGAAAATAATTAAAGCTCTGGCAGACAAAGTGGTGAGTAGTTACTTTATAGTGACCTAGATAAGCAAGATATGTCTGGGAAATGCTAATAAGCGTTTTACCTCTCTGCTCTCTTTCTGCATGGCTGATTTATCATCTAATACAGCAAACTGCTATACAGCTATCCTTTCTTTTCATGATCCTGGATTCCACCTAAAAAGCCCTGCTTTTCAGCTGGGCTTGTTAGCACAAGCAGTGTGTACATTAATAGCTGTTCCTGTGTTCAATTGATCCTCTAGCTTGAGCATGGCTGTTATGGACAGCATCTATTCTGAGTTTGAGCTGTCTTCTGAATGGAAGTCCCACAGCCCAGAAAAACAGATTTGGAAATAAAACAAGCTTCCTAATCTTGACAAACCAGTGTCAAGGTTCCAGGTGCCAGCGATGCAATTTTCAGTCCCGCTAATAAACCGAGGTGTTAAACAGTGAGAGGTTAGGGCTGAGCAGAGAAGGGTTCCTCAGTTCTGAAGTTTATGTTGCACTTTAGGAATTCTGCAGTGTGTAAAATGTGATAAAACATGTAAAAATGAGCATGTGGTGTTTATTTTCCCTTCTATTCAATCCTTAAACATAGCCAGCTGATAAGGAAGCTCAGTCCTCAAGAACATTCATGGTCTCTCAAGTATATTAAGTTCATTTACTTGGTGAAATATTTTGACAGCATAGGTGTGTCTAAAACCTTTTTCTCTTTAGTATTCAAGTAAAACCATCTACAGCCAAGAACTTCTTCTGAAGGGAGTTTTCTAGATTTATTTCAGAAGAAAAGAAATTTTGTCTATTTTATGCTAAGAAAAATAACTTGAAAGAGAAAGGTGTCTTTCATATAAAATGAAATCATAGGGAACTCTCCACAGAGGTGCAAAGTAAAGTGTGAGTTTTCTCTCATGCTGAGAAAAGATGGAGCTGGGCTTCATGTTCTGTGTAAGYGCTCAATTCCTAGTACCGAGTGATGCTGTGTGTTTAAGAGGAGTGGGAARGATACACCTGTGCTTTGCCCTGGACTTCTAGGTAGTTGTTAGGCTCCTTTTGGGAATGCAATTGGGTGAAAGTACTTGTGAGGATTATGAGGAAGTATTTAGCATCTGGATTTTGCTCAGGCTTACATGTAAGGTCAGTGCCAAGCTACTTACCATTGCCAAAAGCAAGGTATTTCCTGATATGTCCAGAAGCGAAACTTGAAGAGCATCTTGATTTCACACATCTGTAAAAGCAAGGTGGCAACAAAAAATAGATTCCAGGAGACTGAGGCTTCATTTCCATCCTTTTCCAGGTTTTCCCCTCTTCCTTGACTCTGTTTCCTTCCCTTCTGAATTTGACTATTAGTATCTACGTCATGAAGGATTTCCAAGCCCAAAGTAATTAAGTCTGAAAAGCGTGTTGAGACATTCAGATGGAAAGCACTGTCTAACTGCACTGGCATAATTATACACTGCATAACTAATCCAAGTACCAAAGTGGAACACGAAAGAACAGCTAAATTTATCCTAGAAAATGGGTTCAGCAGTTCAGTATTTAGATTTAGATCAGTAGAGCAGCCTCACTGCTGTTTAAAGCCACACAATCAGCTAATTTTGGCTGATGTACGATCAGTTGTTGTGAAGTGCCTTTTAATATGTGTTGATTTAGCTGTTAATTAAGAGGATTTTTATCATACAATTAACCTATACTTTTTTTTTTAAAATGCTCTTTGGATAAAAACATTTATTGCTTGATTTTAATTCTTAAGCACTTTCTTTCCATTAAATTTACTGTACTTTTGTGTCTTACAACCCATACCTAGATCATAGCATTGATAAAATATTTTTAGGATATTGAGATCACCAATTTTGCACAAATTTTTCACACTGGAAATGAAAACTGAGTAAAAAACCAAGATTCATGTGCTGTTGTGCAAAGTGTCTCACTGGGATACAGGTACGATATTTAATCCCTTAACCTTTTTCACCACCAAGGTATAAAACAAATATCAGCATAATCTGCCAGTAATGTAATCTGGTTTGTAAAATGGCTAATGTGCTACTCCCCAAATACTGAGAGTTGTGCTTGTGCAAGTTAAGATTTTACAACTCACATTCATGCATTTGCAATCAACTGTGTTAGCTGATAGAGGTATTTTTGTGGTTTTTGTGATGCCACAAGCTTAAAAGGTTTGGTAGCTTTTACAGCTGTTTTSTTGKTTTTTTTTTTTTAAGTACACAACCCGTTTAGTAAAAGAGATTATATAGGTATGTGTCTGCAATTTATCCTGATGTTGCAGATGTGCTGCGGTATTGTGCTCATCAAAGTAGTGCTGCAAAGAACCTGTGACTTAAAAAAGAGAACTATAAAAGCATCCACCCAACCCCGTCCCCAGGAGCACATCCAGGACCAAATTTTCAGTTGGAGTTAATTGAGCTAACAGTATTGCCAACAGTGGAGATGGAAATTTATATTGGTTTATTTACTGGTTAGTTAAAGTGTGAGTATCATGTTTTTCCAAATCTTTCACAGCAGAAGCAAGCAGAAGGGTCTGTCCTCAGCTGGTGGCTCTGTATCTTGAGGGCTGGGTAGCATAGCTCTGCCAGACCACTCTGGGGAATAGCCAAGTCAAAGTGTCCAGCCTGGGAACGAAATGGCGTAATGTATGCAAACTCTGCTGCCCAGGATGCTCTCCTGCTATAGGCTTATGCACAGGGGGGAAAATGTGCAACATGTGCAACATTAAACTCAGTGTTCTCAGCGCTGCTGCTTAAAATGCACAGACTCTTTATTGCTTGCACTGACTATTAAAAATACTATATCGTTAATAGCAGTAGAAGTATAATTCATATCATAATACATTAATGGTGTTCAGAATTCTTATAATGGCCCTAAGGCCCAATGGGAATAGTGTATCTGGGTGATGTAGTGGTTGTTGAGTTGTAAGGGCTAAAATAAATGCTGCAATTACTGCTGAGTAATGAAAGGATAACTGGACAAGTTTTACTCTTTCACTGGTGTGTGCTTGTTGTATGAGGGATAAACTCAGAGAAGTGCTACTGCTGATTATTCATGATGCAGAATTCAGAATCTTCTTTTCCTACCAGATGCAGAGAAATCAGGCATAAATGTTGGAGTGCTTACCTAAAAATTGCTGTCAAATAAAATCTGCACTGAGACTCTGATAGTAATAAAACCTCCTAGAGAAGGGAAAAATTCATAAAAGAGAAGAATGATAAAATTGAAAATAAAATTAGAAACTAGGATTTTTAAGTTGCTCCTGGTGTTTCTTAATGGAATGGGAACTAAAAGATTTTCATTTCTATATATAGAAAACCAGAAATTATTCTGGATTACATTTTCATTTATGGCGTCATTCATATAATAAATTGTATTATCATTTTAAATTGCAACTTAATGTCTAAAATGGAAAATTACATTTTACTTTTCAAGATAAAGGCACTACAGCTGAATCACTCTGAGTGAAAAGTTCTAACTGAAACTATGTCTGAGCAATTTGTAAGACCATATTTCAATTAGAGCCAATTGATAAGCATACTTAAAATGGATTTTAAAAAATCAAATGCATAGCAACGGTTTGGCTTCATTTCACTGCTTACAGAGTGATTGCTAGTGTTACTGTGCAGTGTTACTGCTTGTTTGTTTATTTGAGTGTTTTATTTATTAGTGATTTGGTTATTTTATTATAGGGATTTGTTTATTTATTTATTAGTGATTTTCTTAGCAATTTGAATTGCTCTGTTTTTGGTCTTTATTTCTCCCTTTCCAGTAGCAGTGTCCAGGCTGCTTTTCCACTCCCCTCCAGCACCAGGAGAGGCAGCTGGCTCTCTGCTAGCTGTGACAGTGTGAGGATGGCAGGCGCGGTTGGCCACAGATTTTCATACAAACATAGAACGGTTTGAGTTGGGAGGGACTTGAAAGATCTGGCAACTTCCACTAGACCAGGTTTGTCAGATCCTCATCCAGCATGGCCTTGAACACTTCCAGGGCTGGATCACCCACAACGTCTCTGAGCAACCTGTTTCAATGCCTCATCAGCCTGAGGTTTTCCTGAAACACYCTGGATCAGAGGTGTTACTTTACCTTTAAAAGCTGCTTAATGCAGAAATTTGGGTTTGAGGGAACAGCAAGAGACTTTGTGATTCATTCTGGTTCCATCGGTGGCGATGGAGTTGGTCGCCCTGGCATTCCTGGGCACAGGGACACGCAGAGGCCCGGGCAGGGCACGGACCATGGATATTCAGTTCTTGCTGTGGTCTGGTTAGTGGTGGTTCTGTTATTATCAATATTACTTTATTGTGATTATACTTAGTACTGTTTTATTTTTTATGTTAATATATTTTCATCTTTATTATTTTTATTTGTTTTCAATGTCTCTGGCTGTCCTGGTGGTGTCGGGGACTCCGCGGGGCGCGTCCCGCGGGCGCTGCCGGCAGATGGTGCTGGCGGAGCGCGGCCCCAGGGCCGCCCGATCCCGCATCCCCGCCCGGCCCCGCATCCCCGCCCGGCCCCGCATCTCCGCCCGATCCCTCATCGCCACCCGGCCCCGCATCCTCGCCCGACTCCGCATCCCCTCCCGTCCCCGCATCCCCGCCCGCCTCCGCATCCCCTCCCGTCCCCGCATCCCCGCTCGTCCCCGCATCCTCTCCCATCCCCGCATCCCCGCCCGTCCACGCATCCCCGCCCGTCCCTGCATCCCCCCCCGGCCTCGGGCGCGGCTTCCCGGAGCGGCATTCCCGGCGTGAGCGAGCCGCGTACACCGATGTCAGCTCAGAAAGGGGATGTGTTTTCCCTGGAGGAGCGGCCCGTGCGAKCCCGCGGTGCCGGTCCCTGTACGTGCGGTACACCAGCCCCTGCCAAGAGCGCTGAAGGCCGAATGATCCCAGGTTGTTGGTGCATCACACACCGAGTTGGTGCAGGAGCTGTGTACACAACTCAAATGAAGGTGTTTGCCCAGTTGCATAAACTAAAGAGAGCAGGTGTTGTACAATAAACCAGTGTCACTGGTGACAGTGGGAAGTTGCCTCAGGATACTGCCCGAGTCTGGCTTTTGTCAGGGTTTGGACTTTTTTCCTTTGTTTTACTGGGAAGCAGGAAGTTTGAGTTTGATTTTAGGCACTGAAATTGAGCCAATTGTCAGTCACCCACAGAAAGTCTGGACAAGTTACAGGTTTGTGACTAACATATGAGATTGTGAATAATTAATGGTAGCTGGTGAATCACAGTGGAACATGCAGCTATGAATAATGTAACCAGGAGATATATTGTAGAGGGAAATAATAATAAAAAGACTGTAGTCAAAGCTCTACAAAACTCCTGCAAAAGTCCTGCAGAAGAAATGACATCTTGATGTAGCGAAGATAAGAATAGTGGGGGGAGAACTAGGAAAGGATGATATCAGAGAAACTGGTAAAAATACTCTCAGGAGACCCTTTGTGCTGCAAGTGATGCATTTGAAAGATGAAGTCTCAAGATGGATTCTTGAGACCRTCTAGTGTGAAATTATTAGAAGAATTAGAGATGTTATGGTGAGCATATTGCAAGGAGCAAATCTGAGTACATCTGGCTGGTCACCTCATTAATGAACTGCACTTAGCTCACATGATGTGTTTTCTTTTTATGTTCAAAACTGAGCATCCAGAGCCTTTAAAGCACCCTCCTGCAGCCTACATCCTTGATAAACCTGGCAAGGTTAGACAAGAAGATATTTATTCATAAGTGTCAGAGACAGTTAGGAAACTAGACAAATCTTAGGGTGTTATTTCCAGTCACAGACCCCGAAAAGATTGGCATATGATAATGTCATGAGACAGCCTGGTTGGGAGTTGCACTGGTTTGGGGTCAGGCCTCTCTGCTGGTGAGAGATGACCCTTCCTCTAGCTTTGTCCTCCAGAATGAGAGTCATTTCTTCCTCTGGGCTTTGTTTTCATTCTTTAGGTACAAATATGTATTTCTAGGTGTGAGCCTATCTAGCAAAGACAATTCTGAAAGCAGTATTTTGATCCAAAAGTGTATTATGGAGAAAAAGCTATGATGAAGAAACACTTCAGTTTCACCATAATTTTATTTTCTTATTTGCTTGCAGCTTGAAAATAAGGACAGAATAATACTAAGCATATTATGTCCTTGCATATGAGGAATAGGGGTATTAAATATGTACTGGGCATGCGTTCCAAAACACATAAATTTCATAAATTAACGTGATATTCTAAATTTTGTATTTAATGTACATATTTATGATGCACATGCATTTCACTATGTGTGTGCTACAGCCATGGAATGGTTTTTCAGCTCTTAAATTAAATTGTTTTCTGGTTCACGTAATAAGAGGTGTTTGGCCTTCACTCTGAGTCCTCTTTCAACTCGCAGCCTAAAGTCTCACATAAATTGAAGAGCAATGACTCAGTGTGTCTCAAAAATAAGCCTTTTCCTGGAAAATTCGTGAAGAGCTTGGAACGGAAGGTTTTATATTTTAATGAACTGAGTCAGAAAAATTTAATTAAGAATCTCTTGTAAAGCATATTTTGGATAGGAAATAGTCCAAATAATAGAAAAAGATTTTGCTTTGCATTTGAGATATTTCTATGCTTGATATTATGCAATTATACTGTTAAAAACTGGACTCAGTATTCTCCTGCTAAATCAATGATTGCTCTTAAAAGATGCAATGTAACAAATGGCAGGAAGGATAAAGTTGGCAAAATCAGCATCTGTTATCTGTTAGCTAATCTCATGATTAATAAAAACAAACAGCTAGTTAAGTCTTCAATAGAAATGTATAAAACCACTGTTAATTAACAGAGACACATTGTGGTTTGAGGCGAATTTCCGTCATTGTTACCATACTGTGTGAGAACCTGATAGAGCASAGCAGCCCCTCTGTTGGTGGGAAATAATGTATGTATCGAAATCAGCCTTGGTAGAGAGCCTTAAACCACAAGAAAATAAGAGTCCTAAAAGAGGAGCTAACAGACAGAATGTTATCCAGGGGCTACCAGGGGTATTATACACAATATTGAGCATGCTGAGAATTAATGGGGAATGCATATAGGCTGGGCTGAAATACTAATTATTATCTTGTATGTATATTTACATTTCCTTCCCACTCTGCAGTGCTGTGACTCTAAGGTGACTGAGGATGTCAGCGCAGTTCTGAAATAACCCTTTTCTTGTTTCACCGCAGAGATCTGACTAATAAAGGTAATTTAAACCATGGGCGTTGAAAAGGCCAATGGATTTTCCTGCACAAGCAGAGCCCCATTGCCACAATGCAGGTGCAGATCATTGACTCTTCCCTGTTCCTTACTGCACCTTTTTTGAGCTTCCCGAGTCCAATCCTGCTGGAGAAATGCTTCTTTGCACACTTGCCACGCTATGTCTTTTAGGTTTCTGAGAACCATGGTGAGAATGTCTCCTACCACAAAGCAACAGGTACCTATATTTTATTTCAAAGCTGCTTGCACTTGAGAAAAGGATAAAGGGTTGGAGGTAAGAGGGTATTGTGTAAAAAATTAAGGGATCCGTATTTTAGGAAAAACAGCGATGTGCTAATTACAAGATTTCATTGGTCTCAAACTAAACACACTGTGTAGCTTAGCGTCATGCTCCCACTACAGCTTTACTGGTCAATTCTTTTCAGAATCTCTCATAAAATACTGCATAAAAGCGAGGGGAAGCCAAAGCAAAGACCCGAAGAGTAACATTTGGAATGTGGACTTATCAGTGCTTAATTGGAAGGGTCTGACAGCTTCTTCTTGTCCTGAACTTACCACATTGGTCTTGACTTTGAATTCATCTTTTTTGATCTATGTCAAAAGTCCTCAGTCAATAAAGCAGAAGGCATTTATTGTTTTGCTGTTACTCATATTTTTCTCATTTTTTTCTTGTACTAGTCTTCAGGCTTGTGGCAATGATTTAGGAATGCTGAGGTCTGAATTTATTTATGTGACATCATACTTATGTATTGCTAGTTACTCTGTCCCTAGAAATGAGGCAAGGAGACAGAATATGGGTCTTGTTTTGCTGTCAGTGTATTTATTTTGCCTGCTGCCACCTGGGTGCACAGAAGATACAACTAATGCCTGCTGAAAAGAGAGTTTAAGTTCTTCATTGTAAGACAGAATTGCCCCATGTCTTCCTAGCTAAGGCCTTTAGACAAGAGATTTGTATCATCAGGGTTTTTTTGTGCATGTGGAATTTTGTGCATGGAAAAGATTTTGAGGGCATGAATACAGGTACTTTTTGGCACACATAATTTTTATCAGAATTGTTTTACTGTGTTTTACCCCACTGAAAGATGGGTATACAGTGTATGCCTGTATCTCTCAATACAAAATGGAGCAGTCCCACAGCCCATCCCTCAATAGCTTCGCTCCAAGGGTCAAAAGCTGATATGCCAGAAATGGTATAGAACCAGGAGAGACATAGTGGTACTTCCTCAAAATGCTCTCCTTGCCTCCAGCAATTTGTGGTCCAGGAATTTCTCTGATTGCAGATGGTTTTAATTGTATTAATAACCCTCAGTAGATTTTCTTCCCATGTCTGGTCTGTTCTAAACAGATGTAAACTTTTCATTCTCTCAGTAATCTGTGCAAGATCTGCAACCAGTCTGGTGTGTGAAGCATTTCCTCCTCTTTCTTTTGAATCATCCCCATTTAAGCTTGTAGTGGAAGAACCAGAGGTCAAACAGTCTCTGGTCATCCTCTCTGTCCCAGCCATGTTTTTATAGGCTTCAATCATGTGTTTAATCAGTTGTCTTTTCCAGATTGATAACAATACACACAAAATTAATTTTATATCAGCATCCAAAAAATTATCTTCTGTAATGTGACAGCTTGAAGTTGTTAACTTGGACATTCCTTGGTTTCTGTTCCTAAGCACAGGTTACACAGCGCTGATGCTAAAGCTCACTGAAGTGTCATGGGATGTCCAGTTTTAGTTTGAAATGAGGTTTATGTGTGTGCCTTTATGAAATGTCTGTAAGAGATATTGTAAATCCCTTTAAAATTAAATTATAGCATGAGATGTGCAATCCATACTAAAATAAAAAAAGGTGTTTCAATAATAAATATCTGTTTAGAAATAGATCTGGGAGACTATTTGGGAGATGCTTAATGATAGAGTGGATTTCAGGGGAAATGGGAAGATATGAAAATGAGACTTGTTAAACAAGCCAAGTCTCTAAACAACTTCACATTCAACATGGCCACTAATTCATGGGCTGAGGTGTAATTAACAGTCCAGGATTCTTCATCTGCTGAAAATTAATGCTCCTCWGTTTGAATATGTCTTTGGATAACTGTACTAGTAATGATTAACTCTGAAAATGCATGACTGAGGGAAAAATAATGGTGTAAAATTTGGATGGAAGGCAGCTGAAACTAAAAGCTATGATGCAGGATTTTGAAAACTGATATCCAGACCAATTACAGTATTTGGTTTAGTGAGGGTTACAGTTAAAGCATGTACTCAGATCTCATCACAACTGTGTGAAGAATGAAGCTTCTCCAGGTTCTGTATTATGCTTTAAAACACAGCCTGATGTAAAGACCCAAAGCTTATCAATGCTGTTGATTTCTCTGCACTTTATTACCACTTTTATCAATAGGTTCAATATGGTCTTTTCCTTATTTAAAACCTTGTAGCACAAACTTTCCAAAGGACACACTGAACCTGAACAGTTCTAAAAGCATACCGGGTATTTGTGCTACCCATGTCCCTGATTATGGTCGAATGCTCATGTTGATCACCACAATAAATGCCACAAGCTAAACTTCCTAACTTTTGAGGTTTCTTTCCATTTTAATATGTGATAGACCAAAGATAGAAAAACAGTTCTAGGATGGTGGTATCCTTGAGCACACCTCTGGAAGTGGTAATAAGCCTTGCTACGAGTTTAGTATTGTCTCCCTGCCATGGTGCTGTTGATGATGTTGTAATCTAAGGTTGCCCACAGGGCTCTCAGGGAGTTGGATTTGTTGCATACAGTATGTTGGTCTGTCCCTTGGAAGAAGAAGGAAGTTTGCAGTGAAAATAAGCTGTTACTGTCGGCAAAAAATCACTGTGTGAGCATTACGTTAAGGAATGTTTAATGACTTGGCAATTCTAAGCTTTGTGTCACTGTCAATGAAAGTGGGAAAATTAATTTAATTGGGACAATATTTCATTTAGAGTYAAGCTTAATAGGCAATTTCTTGTCACTATGAGTGTATGTTATTTTCTGGGCTTCTGTTTTCAATGTTTTATCAGCCTTACATCACCTGACCTTACTGARACGAAACTAAATTTAAGTTCTACCTACTTAGCTTAGATTTCTCTACCAAATTTATTAAGAAATTGTGATAAAAGACTGAGGAGGGGAGAGGGTAATTAAAAGTCAGCACTTGTTTTGKTTTTTTTTTTTGTTTTTTTTTTTTAAATCAGCAAGAAATATAATTAATACTAGGTAAATTTGTTATATTAATATGCCTTGGTTGTAAAGGTAACAACATGGAAAATCTTGTCTTCTATAAAGAAAGTGAATGAGCAGTGTATCCCACTACAACAGGCTGTAAAGAGTATCAAAAGCCAGAGGAAGTTTAGTAACAAATTAAGGAGAARCAGGAATTTTTTAATAGGATAATAACAGAAAAGAAAGGAATAGAAAGGAATAGCTTGGAGACAAATAATTTTGTTTTTTTCAGAAAATTAGGGATCTTCCTTTCAGTTTTTAATTATCACGGATAAGCAGCGTGTCTGGTTTTATCATATCTGAATAAAAATCCTGTGGTGAGGGGGAAATTTTATTTATAATGAGTGCTTTAGTACCTAAGCCACAATATCAATTTATGCTTGGTTCTGTTTGCATAATATTTTATAAGTGTCTGATTAAGCCTTTATTAAGCCTATTTCATGAGGCTTAATATGTCTGCAGTGTAGGTTCTGCCTCTGAATTAAGGTTATTTTTGCAGCACCTATCCTCATTTTCATGAGATTAATCTCATTTGATAAGTGGTGCTGGCAGACAAATACATTTGTTTAAACTGCATAAATAACCAGTTCTAAACACTCAAAAAAAATTTGGTTTTATATAAGGTAATTTTAGTGTTACTCCAGTTATTTGGATGGGAAGAACTCAGTATTAAAGTCTCCCTTTCGCCTCAAAGTCCATAAAAGTTGAATAAAAAAAAATGCACAGAAAATTCCAAACCTGGTTCTTACAGAGTTGCTTCACAGCAGCTGCTCCACAGTTATCACAAACTAAAGTCGCCAGTTTACACCTTTGGGAAAATTGGTTGTTCAGAGAGAAGCTTTTCATTCTGTTCTTGTCTTGTATTGAAGGAAAAATAAAAGTAAACTAGAGAATAAAATTATGGAAGTAGTGGGATGCTACSTTATGGTGACTTTGCAGGTACAGGTGCTCACCCTGGTCCTCTTTATTTGATCATGTAGCCTAAAGGCTGAACAATATCATCCTTAGTAGTGTATCCCCTTATCAAGGGCAGGGTTTGAAACAAGGGAACTGCTCTTTTGCTGTCAACTGTTCTCAGAGATGGATTATTCATAGTAATTTTTTTTTAAGACATAAAAATAAAATGCAGGAAGAAGGACTTGTTTGGCTCACCTCTTAACAAATTCCTCTGCCACAAGGTTTGTTACTCAGGTACTTATAAAATTCAGAGAATACATGGGGCTCACCTTTATAATAAAACATCTTCCATACTCACACAGTATTGCCAATTTCTCTACTATTCAATGCTGCTGGAAAACARTTATTCAAAAGAATAATTCTATCATAAAACTTGCTGTTAAAGCAATAATCGTATTTACTTTTCCCAATGCTGGCATGCTGCCAATGGAGCTAGGTATATATGAAAAAGGAAAACAAGCACAGGAAAGCCATATGGTGGATAAAACAGGTTTTGATGAAGGCCACTTCATCTCCATGCTTCTTGAGTTCTGGAACAATGCTGTTAATTATCTTGGCTAATTTCCTCCCCTAGTATTTCAGTTTGGTATTTTGTGCTTCATGAACCATGCTGAATATTCCTGTAGTACTTAAACACTGTTCAGCTTAATTTCATGTTCAGAGTTATTCTTCTATGCATTGCCAAGGTCTGGCTCTGAGTAGCTGTCTAATTAAAATATTTGTGTGTCAAACCATCTGCATGCATAACATGTATTTTTTGATGCTGACCCTCTCCTGGTCTCACTTGTATGGAAAATAAGGAAATGAGGAATTCAGCAGAATACCAAACACAATATTTTGGTGTCAGTTGTGTCACTCGAATATGGGAGAATAGATGCTCATAGGCAAGTCAGAAGATATTGCTGTCATGGCTTGGTGCACTACAAGTGGCACTGCTGTTAAGAAAGGGTTCGTAAGTCTGAGGAAGAAAACACAYTCCTATGTGGATTTAACCTGGACTACCAGAGAATAAGGTTATTACCCTTATCTGGAATAAATGATACTGAATAAAATTGCAACTGTGATAAAATTGGAAGTTACATTTTTTTCTAAAGCTGCATCATTTTCATTTAGCCATCAGATGCAAAATTTTTGTAAAAATCTAAATGTTTTTGGCTCTAGCAAGTATATGCTTAAAAACTTATTAATTTTATATAAACAAGATGGATTTGCAGATGCTTTGTACAATTTACTCTGGCTTTCTCTACTCATGTATTTTTCTTCTGTTTTTAAAACTGTTTTCCTTAGCATCACTCTTACCAGAAAACAGGAATGCTCAATACAAAAAATACGAAAACCTGGAAATGGTTTGCCCTGTGTTTTTCTTTGCTTTTTATGGCTTTTTTTTAAATGTGAAGCACCAGTATTTATTAAGACTGGCGATCTACATGGAAGTAAGACTGAGGAACTATCTTGGCTATTAGTTCCAACTATCTTGGAACTATTTCTTGGCTCTAATGTTACACAGGTGTCAGTGTTTAYGTAAATTTGATAAATATTACTATTTTATATATCCCAGAGAGAATACTTTATTGATTTCATATGACACGTAGTTAAGATAGAAATTCAGTGAATGACATATGGAGATCTCTCTATATGTGTATTTAATAGGCAATATCTTCTTTCAACTTTGATTGTACTCAAAAGCTTTAGACATTTAAAGTTATATTAGTCAAATGCATCTTTGCCTTTCTAAGAAATGTGGAATAACTTAGGACRCATGGAATTCTTGAAGATATCTGATCCTGTCTTCCCTAACCCAGRGGTTATGAATATTAAATAGAGATATGGCTAAATAAAGAATTTAACTTTTGTTTTTTCCTGTCAATCAGATTCCTAGTCCATCATCAGGTGATAATGGATGAAGAATGAAATGTTAATCTCTTTAACAGTTAGATAAATTTATTTCATTCCCAGTGAGCCCCATGTCTATGTTCAGATCTGTAGTTTGAAAGGAGATGTAAATGAGGTAGTGGCTTGTTGAAATGGAAGGGGTTACAAATCTTCATCTTCCTGTGTGTTACTCTCTGTTTATTTGCTGTCYCTGTGTCCCTTATTATTATATTAAATTAGAAATTTGGCATGGAATATTCTGGTCCAAGTATAATTACAGCACTTAAAAGTATAAAACCTATAAAAGGTTTCTTTAAACTTTGTGCAGACTTCTTAGTTTAAAATAATATTATATTAATAATTATATGAATAATTATTTTATCAATATTAGAATAATTTGTTGTTTGGCTAACTGCGGCACAAAAATTGACAATTACCAGCAATTAAGAAAGTCAACAAAACTTTGATTTTAAATTTGTTTTTTCTTTTTTTATCAGCTGTTCTTCTGATTATTATATAATGGGACATATTATGGATGATCATATTTTGAAACACAAAATGATTAAATAATGAGATCATACATTGACAACTTTTAGAGTGACTGGGAAAATCTCATTGCCTAAATAATGCATCAGAATATCAAGTCCAAGCACAATGTGAAGTGATACCTTTTGAAGTTAGTATTGTACATAAGAAGTTATTATATTTTATAATGCATTTGTTATTCCATCCCAAAATACATGTAGACATGCATATTTAAAAATGACTTCTATTCTTAACATTTTTATGTATTAGTGTATTTTTACTATGTTTACTTCACTAACAACCCATTTGTTTTTTGTTCAGTATCAATATCTCCATGTCTAGGATCAGGCGAAAATCAGAGCGAAAGAAACCAAGGCTATGATAGAATCTTGTGATAGAAATAATTTCAGTTTCAGATTGAAGTCAGTTTACACCTGGCACTGCTTTAGTGAGACAGAAAGAAGCTTCCAGAAGGGAATGATCAGATTATATCTATTATTTGCTTTCCATTATTAGTTCATCTACARTATCGTACAGTAGAAATGTGCCTCCCTCTTCCTCCAAAAAAAACCTTAACACACAAACCTAATACAGCAGAAAACAAATGAATATAAGATAAAAAATATAAATGGAAGATACAGAAATTTGTATGTGAGCAGGTTAGTATCTTGTGTTAGGTGAGATATTTCTTTTGTGATCAGTACAGTTTTTGAATGTTTAGTGCTAGTCCAGGAAAATGTGGTTGTTTAAGCACATGAATAAAACTACTCATATCAACAGAAACACTCATATTAGACAATTAAATACGGCATTAAGGGGTTTTTCCATCAAGAGCCAGAGAGCACAGATTTTTGTGTTTGATGCTGGTCGTGGCCAGTATGGTAACAGKGTCCATCTCCGAGCTTACCCTCACGTTGTACCTACATTTTGTAAACACCTTCTGTTGGATGCAATACCAATGCAACCTACCAAGCTGTTACTTTCTGCTATGTCCCCTARGAATTCTGAATTTTCACTGTTTATCTCCAGAGTGGAAGTGGATCTCGTTTGTCATTGTAAATCTTGGATAATTTTGTCACATTGAGGATGCGGAGCAGTGAGTAGAGCAGATGGCCTTAYGATAAATAAATAGTAGCAGCATGATGGATAACAAGTTGCTCTGAGATGGAGACATTTTCAAATCTATGTAAAATATTGTCTAGGGACCTGGGGCCAGGTAGGTCCACTTTTATGGTTCTATTCCTCCCAAACTGGATTATAACTTCCTCCATTTACTGAAGGAAAAAAAAAAAAAAAAGAAAAAAAAAAGAAAAAAAGGAAAACAAAAAAGTGTATTTAAAACCAGTTAGTGGCTACAAACATTTCCCTAATGCCATAATCTTTGCCTCTTCATGATTCGGTTCATAGGTGGGGATTTTCAGGCTAAACTGTGATGTCTTTTCAAAGATTCTGCTCATGCAGGATTCCTTGTCTACTTGTCTACTGCTTTTCTAAAGGAAAAAGGTGTGAAAAGATAGAAGCAGTATCAATTTATTGGAGGCTTTTCTACCAATGCCATTTATAGTTAAAATTGTTTGCAATTGCCTAATGCAAGAATCCCTTTTTACTTATAATGTTAATCTTTAATTCTTTCTGTACATTCTCTCAAAAAAATCCAAAAGKCTTCTACATTTGAAAAAAGTCAAGCTTCATGTGTGTAAATAGAAAAAAAACCCAAAAAAACTCTATTTTCAGTAGGGCTAAAAAGGTTGTCAAAGGAGCTTCTGCCCTTCCTCTTGTGCTCCTCCAGGCAAGTCCTTGCTTCCATGCTTGGTTGCAATTCCCTTGGCATCTCTTTGGTTTGTTGATGCTCTGTTAGTCCCTTCTGGTTCCTAAGAAGTATGTTTTGTCTCAGAGGCTTGGCAGGCTGCTCCCTACTCCTCAGTGAAGTTCATCAGTCTTTCTGGAGCCTTCATGACCACTGTTTAGTGCTGTTTCTCTCTCGCCTGCTTCACTTGATAGTTTGCCACTGAAGAGTGCTCACTTTGAGTGTCTCTCCTCCTGAGCCTGCTCAGCTGATCCAGAAGAGATGAAGTAGTCACCTTCCTCTCTGGAGGCTGCATCCCACCACATCTTGTCAGAGGAGGTTAAGGCACAAACCCAAGAATTCCCTGACAGCTGAAGGTGTTACGTTGAAGTGCTTCTGGAGTTTATTATGTTGAGACAGATGGAAAACAATGAGATGTTGGATTTGGGGATGGCAAAGCTTGCTCGGGGGACTGCAGAAGGTTCAGAGATACAACCATTCTCCATTTTCTTTCCCTTTTTCCTTCCTATGCCTTTTTGAAGGTATTTGCTCTTTGAGCAACCATATTTTTTTTCAAAGCAGTGCAGATCTTATTGTGATTTTAGGTCCACCAGTGTTCGTCGAAGATGTCCAAAGAAAGATAATATTTTCAGCAGTGCAGAATCCAAGTAGGCTAAGTCTAACTCTTATTTTTATGCATACAGGCCAAGATCTGTAGATGATACCAAATGGTTCCGCTCCATTGACTTCAGCGAATGTCAGAGTCCATAAACTCCTAAGTGAAATCAATGGAGCCATAGTAGGTTATACACAGGAGAATTCACTCAGCAAGTTTAAATGTACTCAGTAGCCTTTTACTGCTGAATGTTAAACTTCCTGTGTGAATTTGTTATCAGACTCCTGCCTCATGCATTTTTCTAAAATGCTTACTGATACAAATGAGGACACAGTGAGGTTATTGCCGAGATAGGTTTTATTTTCTGGTGCATGCTGACTGCTATGTGATTATCGGATATGCAGTGTTACATTTATGCACAAAATGCAGTCGTTTTATTGACTGAAATCAGCTCTAGAATAATTAAATTCTATTTATTTCCTTTCCTTATTTCCTGCGGTACTGATTTTGCCCCACATATAAAATTAGTGAATATTGCAAGTTGACAGTATATTATTTGAAAACCTTCCTCCTCCTCTCTTTCAGTTTGGTCACTCAGCTTTTCAAACTTTTCTTGCTTTTTAGCGTGCACTGCTGAATTATATCTATCTATCCATCCAACCTTCCTGAACTTTTCCTTGCTACTTCAATACTTCAGTTTTTATTGCTGAAATTTTGTTCTTGCTCTTATTTGGCCTTGCTCACTTTTGAACTTCCTCCATCATTCATTTTGCTTTTCTTCTCTCTAACAGAAGTACTTTTATCAGTTCGGGGTACAAGGAAGTATAAAATATTCTCCTAGGTTGCTCATAGTTCTGGCGATATTTTATTACCATAACAGGAATGGGGAAGAAAGGTGGGAGAAAGGATTGTCATGACCCCGTAGTCCCTTTCAAATGTGACCATCTGCAGAGTTTATCTGGAACAACAGCAAAAGAATACCATTCTGAAAAAGAATTTCAGAAAATTAGTTTCTTGATGGAGCAAAAAACGGACATGAGCCTAAGAGTGAGACTATTCACAGAATAATGAAATTTAGCAATTAAAGTAAATACAGTAGAATATATTCTTATCAGATCATTGACCTTTAGAGGTCTTTCAAAAATGTCAGTAGCTTAGAGGAAAAAAAAAGATGGTATGGTTAACAAAGCATCTCCAATCAGAATATTTCTTTACAGTCCTGTGTTTGACATTCTTAAACCTTGACAGCTCCTTAAAGAGTGTTTTGTATCAACACTGTAAGAGTGACTTGGGGAAATTTTTATGACAGTTTGAAATGGGACATTTGGGGCTAAATGCAGTCAGAATGTTTCAGTAAATCTGTCTGACACTTCTGACATTGAGATTGGTAGTAAGTGGTAATTATGGGATCCTTTTCTGCTTATGAAATATAAAAGAATTCTTTCAGTGTTTCTATAAAAATAACAGTTAATGCACTTATAAATTTAAACTCACTTTGCACAAGATATGTCTTCGTTTTGCATTTAACTCTATTACGAATGTGTTCAGATGGGGACTGTGACTTCCCTAGAAGATGAAACCTTTTTTATAACCACAGTAGCAATGAACCAAAAATGCTTTACTAAATTCAGAGTAGAGCACGGTACCTGTTTGAAGTTTTTACGCTTCAATACAAGAAACAAACATGAGGACATTACAAGTCCATAATGCCATCAATTCCGAAACTTAGGAAACAATGAAGATCAAATGTAGACTGTGGATTACTCTATTACAAAGAAGTCTTTTGTTTGAATCCACTAGAGCGCTTTTACTGACAACGGAGTAAGATAAAGCATATTGTAATTGCAACTAAAAGATGCATTTAATTTTTTCATAGGGAGAAAAAAGCTGTAAGCCATTATTTGAAATATTTAAAATATTTATTTCAAGAGGAGGGGGATATGCTCAAAAATAAAACTGCTTTCGTGGTACAAACATACACACATATGCAACTTCCGTGACATCTGTCATCCTCTGCCTTTTTGCTGAAGCTCTCTGTGACACAATGAATTCCACAAAGAACATCTTATCAGGGAGAAAGACTGAACATGTTGGAGGAGAAAATGGGAATGATGCTAACAAAGTCTGAGAGAATTCAGCTTTTGATTGCTCAGTATGCCATAAGACATGACTGATAAGGCAAATACTAAACCTGAAGAAACTCCTGTTTGTCTAGATGAAATCTGTAAATCTCAGAATTTTTAAAATTTGGTACATAGTAGTCAGGTTACAAGCAAAGGTTACAGGTTTTGTTGAAAAGTCAGAGCATGACTTGTTCAGAGAAATCAGTGGATTAAAGACTACTTAAATTAATAACAAAATAATAAGAATGAATTAATCCATAAAGACTAACCCCGATAGAAAGTATATTACCAGAAAGATAGTGTACCTATCTTGCCCTTCACACTTCTTTTTTGATATTTTGAGTGGAAGAGGTAAATGAATGACCAAAATACTGAGCCTTTAAAGTCACCTATGCATCAGGATGTTGTCAGTTACAGAAAGAAGTGAAAGTATGAATATTTCATGTCTCTTTGGCATTCAGCCTGTTTTGCATAGATGGCAGCTGGAGGTTCAAAACAGAGCATTATTGCTTCACCACTGTCACCATGGTTTAGCAGGTAAATAATGCATGAGCTAAGAAGAGTTGACAAGGTAGACGGTAATGATATATTGATTCAAGAGTATGTCACCTCAAAAAGCACCTAGAAATGGTTCACATCAAACTTATTATTTATTTCATATGACTGTCAGCAGAATATTCATAGATCCAGTCTGTAATTAACCTAAAGAATTAACAGCTGAAGGATATGGAAGGCGAGTAGCCTAGCAAAGTTTCAAAAGAACCCCAGCATCGGTACATATGCAGCGACACTTGTAAGATTTCCAGCTTAAAATTGTGGTAAGTGTTAATCTGCACCCTCTGGGGTGCTAGATCTTGGGTTTACCTCTAGGAAAACAAAAGTTCCTTCATATCAGTTTGGCAGTGCCTAACTAAGCAGGGAACATTCTGATGTGTGTCATGCAAAAGCAGGGCTGGTAGTCTGTGTTATCAGCGTTTTTTGCATAACCTGGCATCTGATTAAAATGCTAACAAGAAATAATAACACTACCTTGTACAGCAGTAAGTATAAGAAACAGTTTTTCAGTAAGAATGTCCAGTCCTCATCTACAGAAATGAGAATAATGGCTGCTGTACAGTGGGTGTGGAGCAGTCGGGGGTCACAAGCTCTAATGACAGGCTCATGTTCATCCTGTTTGTCAAAAGTGTTAAGAAGTTTTTGTGGCTTAATTAAAAAACCCAAACAACACACGCACATCCTACCCCTGTTCATTGCTCACAGACTGCTTAACCCATAAAGGTTAATTTGTCACGCTAGTGCTTTGTTTCCCATTTTGTTTATGAGATCACTCTCTGTAGTGACATCTGCATACATTAACTAGCCCAACACATTTTGTGTTATCTGGCAGCTTCTTTAATTACTGGTCAGGCATCACTTTTTAATATTGCAGCCAAGCAGAAATGTATTTGTTCCAGTAGCATTTTTAACAGGAGCCTGTAATATCCRAGCCTCCCTGGAGAGCCCTTCCAGCCAGGGTTTGCCAATAAACCGCAGCCGCTTCGCCGCAGCCCAAGGTATCGACAGATGCTTCCAACTGGATGCTTAATACGTGGTACCTGCTGTGAATAGAAAATGACTAAGGACTAGTGGGACATTCTTTAGGCACAAATAAGCTGTGCTGATTTCCTTCACATCTTGTAATGGGAGATTTGTGATGTGGTTTTCTCCTGTCTACCTCAATGGTGGCTTTTAAACTTATTTTCCTTGAGATGTGCAACATACAGCAATGCCTTACCAGGATTACAGTACTAAGCACATTCAGTGCAATTAATTAATTACACTGATAGCAATTTCCAGCTTTCCAGCTAAGTCATGTCCTTAATCCAAAGAAACAGAAAGTGTCAATAGTGCCAGTAGGAATGTGGCAGGGCCAAACAAGATGTGAGCAGCACAACAGAATGGATTGAAGCAGTCATGCTGATAGTAAATAGTGTATGCAGTAGTTGGAATAAAATAAGAAAGTATACTGTCATGCAGCCAATGGATGTGTGAAATTGTTCTTTATGATTATAAAACTCCACTGGTGAATAGCCAGGGGACTGGGGGTCCAGCATGTGCAATAAATACAGAACAAACATACTTTTCCATCTCAAAAGAACTGACGTTATAGTAGGAAATGTGGTATCTCATCCTGATTTCAAGACCTGTTTCCTAGGAAGCAATGGGATTGTGCTTAAGTGTGTGCCTAAGCCACCTCTGGAAAGTCAGAAACATACACTTTGCTAAATAGTGGCACATTTAAAAGAAAAGTAAAAAAAAATGAAACACTTCATTCATGAAGAACTTGGCATGGGAGCTTCAAAGTGCAGAAACTAATGCAGAGGGTATGGGGATGTGTCCTCTCCACCTTTCTCTTCCAATGTATTTTGCCATCTCTTTTTATTTATTGCCTGAGTTAGAAGGAGACTCAGTACTGTGACTTTCCCTATTATTGAATACAGAATCCTTCCTGTCAAAGTTGAGGTGCTCGGGTGCTCTGGTCTGGCAGAGGTTGGTCCCCCACAGTTGTATGAATTAATATCACTGCACATTCTGAATAACTTGTGGCAGACTCTGAAAGTCATTTTTAGCTGTTTTTTACTGTGATGAGTATACAATGCTGTTGTCAAGACACTGATTTTTTATCCAGCCTAATGGCTGTTTCTTGTGGGACCTGCAGTTTGCTGCCAAAAGTTATGGAATCAATATGTTCCAACAGAATAAAAGGTTAGAATTAGGCTCAGATATATTTAGTTAAAAACTGAGCACGATTCTTCTGAATTTTGTGAAATATATAATAAACAGAACTGGATCCATTTGTGTAATATGGATTGATTCTGGTTTGCATGTAGAAGCTTGTAGAAACTGCTCTGCTTGAGGCACTGTGATAATGATTAATTTCCTGAAATATTTGTTTTATGTATGTGCACTGTAAAGAAGATTGAGAATAGGTTAAATGCAGGGTGCAGATAGTACTTGCTAATTCAGTCGACTATAGTCATATCATGTTTTATTTGCTATTTCTAATAAATCAGCCTTCAACTTATGCTTTACTGGTGAAACAGTCCTTTCTTTTCTGATTTCCACATCAGATGCTTCTAGAGCAGAACTGCTAGATGAATAAACAATGACAGGATAAGAATAGACTGTGTTAGAGAGCCTGACTATGTTAAAGCAAAGATTAGTACATAGAAGACACATAAAGGCGTTGTTGTTGTTACATCTGAGGCTTATTTTATGTGCACAACACTCTGCTGTACCAGATGGACTTGAAAATTAAATTCTTCAGTGAAAAAAAACTTGAGGAAAGAAAACAGTAAAAAAACACTGTGTGAAATATCATAATTATAATATTGATAAATAACAGCATGTATAGTTATGATAGATATTCTTTGCTTCCAAACAAAGATGAACTCAGCTTGTCTCAGCTGAAATTTGTTGCAGGCACTCTCAAGTGGCAGGTAACTCCATTCTCTTTTTTTCTGCTGTTTCTCAGGGAGATTATTCTGTAGTGATTTTTTTTTTTTTAAATTTCCTTACAAATAATTACAGTAAACTCATGCAACTGGATCTTTTTTGACTGCATTACCATTTAGAATGGAAATATTTTTTTTTCAGTGGTCAACTCTAGTTTTTTGCAATCTCTTCCGCTTTGATTCCTGCTAGGAAGATTTTTAACACAATGAGGATTTGGCAGGAGTAAGATTGACTTGGTGCCTTTTCTGAGGTTCAAAGGAGGAATAGCTTCCTTTACCTGAAGAATTAGTAGTGCAATTAATCAGCAGGATTCCTAATGTAATTAGTAATATTAGTGCAGGTCTGGGATATTTCTCCTCTAGAATGTTTGTGAAGATTTAGAAACTTCTTTCCTAGATGCATTTCAGTGTCAGCTAATTTGCATAATTTGACAATGCCATGACTGAAGATGTTTGTGAATACAGCGATTTTCACAGGTGCCAAGACTCTTCTCCTGGTTTCCTTTGACTTGACACCTTTCTGTCTTTAAGAGTTGAATTTGGGTGGATGGCAGCTGACTGTGCCACTGAGGCTCTTTTAAAGGAGTTAGAAATGGAAAGAAATTAACAGAAATGAACAGGAGCCTCACATGTCTAAATCAGACAGGCTGGTGATTGRGTTACAAAAGTTCTGACCAATGCTTTGGTATTTCCATTTTGCATGTTATTACTGTGAATCAATTGAGGGACAGAGAAGCACAATTAATTAGGGCTCTGACTAGCAACTTCAGCAGCAGTGCTGCCTGTTAGAGCTACATGAAAACAAAACAAAGCAATAAAAGACAATAACAAGTTTTTTGAAATAAGCAAACAGTGTGGCAGAAGTAAGATTCCACTGACAATGCAAATCTTAAGGGAAAGTCAACATGTAATTGTTCATCAAGGAAAGGAATATTCCTTTGCTATGATGAATTGGGACATTCGTCCTAATATGGGAGCTACAGTGGAGTTCTCTGAGTGCCGGGCTAAGGCATATCTGAACCATAACGCAGCAGTGGCCAATTTTGGGTGAGGCAATGGTTGTTCTCTGCAGAATCCTGTCTCTAACTGTGATTGATACCAATTTTTTTTCAGAGGAAAGCTCATAGGCAGTTATGGAATACTGAGATGATAAGGTAATTTTTGTTGCTGACTTGTACCATGAGTTGGAGAATGTTTAAGAAGCTAAATTCTCAGAAGACTTGAACATATCTATCAAATCCACTGTAAAATGGGCAGGTCTCCCTAAAAGCAGACATTTTTTCTGAAGTAATGCCTTTCTTTGGAAGTTACTTTTCATCATGGTTGATGGTTCAAACGAGTCATAGTAACCAGGTTGGAAGGGGGTCTCAGGGATCATCTGGTAAAGAAGAAGGACTTGAAATCCACAGAGGGAGAAGGTTCACAAGAATGTCTCTCTTCATGCATTTGAGTGGCATGGCCTGGCATGAAGAGGCCACTGTGTCAGATCAGTCCACAAGCAGCATCCAGAAATGAGGATTTGCCTCCTCGGAGAGATGCCTTTTGCTCCCCTCATGCAGATGATGGCTGCTCACTAGCTGAACCACACCGTGGAGGTGCCCTGGGTGGCTGTGAGACATGCCACATTAAAAGCAGCAATTTCTTCAATCACTCTCCCTTTAAAGTGTCAAATGCTTTAACATATTAATAGTTAAGCACTGATTAGASGCAATGATTGAATGTCCTGGACAGCTAGAAGTCCCAAGGCAAAGTAAAATAAAATGTTTAACTGTACTGTTGAGGTCAATTATTAGGTAAAACTTACTTCTGAGCAGTTTACTGTCATTAAGTGTTTCAAATAACTCCACAGAGTCTGTTTGAAAGGCCACTGCTGCCAGTCAATAGTTGCATGCACAAAGCTGGGAGCAGACTGGAAGGGTGAAATAGCCTAATACAGTCAGATGAAGAGGAAAAAGCTGGATTGCCCAGATAAGACAAACTAGATGAGAAAACTGTCATGTAAAGAAAAACCTTTACTTTTCTCCCTTTATAGAAGTTGCACAATGTAATACAGATAATTTACATTTTCCTGGAGATGAATGCGATGAATATTTTCAGCAATGCTTTTTATGAATATGGAAAACTGGCTGTATATTCATAAAATATGCATCTGGTGAGTTCCTGTTTTCACAGCATGAAATATGGATTGAAATTTTTAATTTCTTCATTTATTTTCTAGAGGTTTTTTCTTTTAATAAGGTGTTTTAATATACTGGTTTAGAATGTGAATCCTGTCATGGTTAGCTATGTAATAAGTTGCCTTTGGAAGAAGCATTGGCTTCTTTTACTGCCTCACTACCAGTTCTCTTATGAACTGAGAGTAAAATGCTTGAACTCTCATGCAGGCTGGGGAATTGAGCTATTGAATCCCTCTTTCCTCATAGCATGATATTATCCCGTCTCCCAGAAACATTYTGCAGACTACTAAATTTTCAAAATCCTAGGTAAATGTAAGCCTTGGGACATAGAAGAGAGGCTTCTTTGATGAAACAATAGGGGAAAGTGGTTGTCTGTTGAAATGCCACAAAGTTTGGATGCATCAAGAGAGCAGTTTCCCCCCAGCTCTACTCCTGACCTACATTTGTTAGTGCTTTACAAGAAACTTATATGTAAGACAAGAACAACAATTGCATTCATTTTCTTACATGGAAAAACAATGAAACATGTAAAAAGATTAGTTAAGTATCATTGCAAGTAAGATTTGTCTAATCTCATGCAAAAAACTCAGCCATATACCTGAAAGGTGATATAAATATTTTTTTATTGCTTAGTATTTTACTAATATATTGATATAGATTAATATATCACCAAACTGTTTTACATAATGGAACACTTCTATTGAATAAAAAGAGGTATGTACTCAGAATAACATTTGCCAGGAAGATTTCTTCATTCCCTTCTAAAAATCATTGCTTTGAAAGAAAGAAACTTGTTAAAGATCTGTATCTTTGGAAATGCTCCAGTGCCTGTTTCCCTTTGGTGTGTAGTTGGAGCCRTACTCAGGTATGCAACATGTGTCTATTCATTGTGATATTGAAATGAATTGATGAAATTACCTCAAATAAATTACAAATACAAATTCTACAGAAAACTGAAGGAATTTGACCATAAAATTTTAATTGGGATAAGCAGCTGTCACATGCCTGTTCCTACAATGGAACATGTATGTCCAGTCACAGACATACTCTGGAAACCTCTGTCTGAAAACTTCTGATTTTTCCTCTGATTAATCAAATTTTCACATATCAAACTTATCTTAATTTTGTTGAAATTTTTAAGAGGAAGGTATTGCCATATTGAAACTTACTAGTAAATCTTCATTTGCTCCTTCTACAGTGTTAGATTTTTGATAGTGTATGMAATTAAACTGTCTATTTAAAGGGTCTAGGATCAAATTATCTTAATTCAATAGAATGGGATATTTTGAGAATGAGGGTAAGAAGAAAGTGATCTCCTAAAATACTGTTGTGGAAGGTATCATAGAAGGTGCATGCACACAAATTGGAAAGCTTGGTTTTCTTGAATTTTGAAAAAAATCACGTTGTTTATTGAAATGCAAATTCTTTCATTTTTGCTATTCGAAAATTTTCACAGAAAAAGGGAAAGGAACAATGAATAAAATTTCCAGTAAGAGAAACTGTGGTTAGAAATYGGGAAAAATAATTGTAAGATGAAGGATGGTCAACAGGAACAGGTTGCCCAGACATATTTTCAAATCTCCATATTGGAGATAAAGCAAAAAACAACTGGATGTAAGCCCAAGTCATATGATCTAACTCTGAAGTGACCCTGCTATGAGTGAGCACTGTTATTTTGTGATTCCTGAAATCAGTCTGAAAATGTCTGAGCGTAATGTGCCTCTCAGCTTACCAAAAAGATCATTATATTAAAACAAGCAAAATAGCACCTTCAGAAGAAATTCTTCTAACTCCTGAAAAGGAACCATTATCCAGTATGTGGGAAAAGACGTCAAAACACACAGACAGGAGTAAGAAAATAAATAAATGTTATTGTTATCAAAATAGGCCTTTGCTTTTCAGAATTAAGCACAAGGTAGACTGCAATTTTCTTAGATGTCAGTTGAAGACAATAATGAGGAAAGATAAAGTCTATAGATTGCATTGACAGAGAAGATACCATGTGTTGACAATAAATCAATAGTTATATTAGACCTTAAAAACAACAAAGGAAATATTCAGAGGATGACTCACTTTAGTGAAAGAAAGTGACAAATGGTCTCAGCTTAATGACTAATATCAAACATTGTTAGGGAAAGTAAATTCTGAAGGCTCAGGTCAATATTACCTCTTAAACTCACAAAGTAGAAAATAGACAATCAAAGTTAAACTGTCAGAAGAACCCAAATCTCTCAAAATTCACAAAAGAAGACAAAAGCAAGCTAGATAGGGAAGATCTTTGTTATTGGACAAAAGCACCGGAAAGGGAGGAGGGCACTGAATGCAGTGTATAACAGTAGGAATAGTAGTAGTGCACTAGTAGTGTATTACGATTAAAAGTGGAGTAACACTGATTGTCTTCCTACGTGAAGTGACCACTTTTTGAAATGTCCTTCTCGCTGGAACACCAAGAATTTTGTTGTCTTCATTGAAATGAGACAAAATTTTCACTTCACTTCTGTTCCTTTGACAGGTGCTATTTGCTTATTCTTTTTTTTTTGAGAAATAGTTCAGGGTCGATTCTATTTCTAGGTTTAAAGGTTTGTGGCAGAAAAACACATAATAAAGCATGTGTAATGCAAATTTGCTTTGATTTAAGATGCTCTTTTTTACTGAAACAGTTCTCATAAGTATGTTGGGAGTGGAGAAACGCAGAAATAAACCACTTTGTCTCTAGCAGAAGAAAACCCCACACTTGGCTTTATTCCAAACTGGAATTTTTACAGGATATTTCTCTTTGAATCAGAGCTGTAGCAGCCACTGTAGAGCACACTGGCTCACAGCATGGATAGGTTCATTAGTTCCAGCATCTTTGCTTTGAGCTGTTAGGAGCAAGAAAACAAAAGCCAATCTGTTTGTTTGCTATTTCATATTCATGTACTTTCTCCTTTTTAATTCCTTGACTGACAGCCTGAGTGTACATTGTCCAATGTCTTCACATCAAGCCCATGACCTCAATTCACCTATCATTCACTTCCATCATGTCAGCTGAGCCTTTTGTGGATGCCCATTATTCACACACTATATTGTTTTATGATGAATTACCCTCTTGGGAATTTTAGGACATCTTAATCCCAGTCTGACAGAACTCTCTGCGATAAATAATTGACAAGTCCCTATGCTAAATGCGAGTACATCAGAGGATGTGGATTTTTGACAGCTTTTACCAGACAAAAAGAAGCAAGAGAGCATGCCTTCAGCAATGTCGAACAGCTTCCATCTATCGTTTTCATTGGATGCTTTTCTACCAAGAGATTGCATGCAGCAGGGGAGGGAGATTCATTACGATTTTTATCCTTAGTTGTTTTCCTGATAAACAAAATATTTCATTTAAAAAAAYGATTACGGGGAATTTATTATAATTTAATCTCACATTAAATCTGTCCTCTTTCTCCATCCATGCATGCTAAGAAGAGAGAACTTTGTTTCAGAAAACGCAGTAGCATTTAAATGTGCATTTCCAGTGACAGCCACATGTGCCTGTGTGCTGCCTGGCATTTAAAGCAAGGTGAATTCCTGGTGCTCATCAAGCTGTGCAGGGGTGGAGCATAAAGCAGGTGATGGACTCTTTGCCTTCTTATACTGACAGCCTTGGCCTGGCTGGAATCACAGTGTACAGGGAGTTGACAACTTGCTGCCAATTACTTTCTTGTGGAAGGGGCTGGAATGAGCAGAGTCAAACCCTTATTCACTATGTCTGTGCTCTGCCAGGCAGCATTAGAGGGGTGATAAAATGCAGTCTTGGTGATATTTCCACCTTTCACTCTTCACTGGAGTTTGCCAGGTGTTTTTTGCACTTGTTATAGCCCTGAGATGACTATTGAGACTTGGCAAGAGCCACAGGTCTGTTCCTGTGGGTCTCTGAGTTATAGGGCTGGCAGGTATCCCAGGGGATTTGGCTGCAAGATTTTTTCTATTTGTTGTTTCTAGAAAAGAGAATTGTGTGCCTTGCATTTCCCGGAGATCCAGGAGGCATCCCTCAACAGTTGACAAGTTCAAAGTGAGCATACTCTTAGTCTAGAAAATTGCAGAATTTGGAAAACCTAATAGATAAAATATCAAAACACTCTGAGAACAGATATAACAGGAAAACTCTTTTCCTATTTTTTTTTCCTTTTTTACTCCCCAGTGTTCCAGTGTGTCAGGTAGCTGGAGGAGAAAATAAGCTAATATAATTAATTGCTTGTTCTGTAGCATAGCTGCTTCAGATCATCCTTTTAAGTCAATTGGAATCAAATGTCATTATTGCTGCCAGAGTGTATCCTTAAGCTGTTCTTAGCCACACCTGAAAGCACTAAAACTTTAGACACACATGTTCTTCCTGTGGAAACTGGTGAAGAATGTCTCTTCTGATTTCATATAAACTGGGGTGAATGGAAGTTCATATTTATTTCTGTCGCACATGCCAGAGGGAAAAAAAGCTCTGATGCAGCTGTATTGCATTGAAGGGTGTTGAAGCAACCATCTGAAATACATTATATTGCTTAATCTGGCCAACACACAAAAAACAGCTTTCAGAGGCAGGTGAGTCTTGCTGTCAGATTCATACTTGCCACTTTTTCCTTTTCCTTGCTATAAAGCCTATTTGGGCCAATAATTTTACTGTGGATGTAAGGAACTATTTTTTAACAACACTGTTGCCCTTTTCAATAAGTTTCTCATTCATAAAGATGGCTTTTTTAAAATTAAAATGAAAACAGCAAAATGAACAAACAATAAACTCCAACTGAAAACCAAAAACACAAACAAAAACTCCCACAAAGAATTGTTGAGAAAACTCCTGAGCCCCTTGGATTATAGTTGATATTTAATTGTGAATGTGTAAAATACATCTGAAGTATGTATATAGCATATATAGTATTACTATATAAAAATACTTATTTTGGTGTTTGCTAATAGTTATAAATCTCACTATATGTGTTCTTTCAAGGTACAGTAAAATTTCAGTTATAAGATTCTAGATACATATGCTTGCTAAGCAGGCAGTTGTATTTCTATTAAGTAAATTAGTGGAAATAAATGAAAGATAAAATTATTAAAGCTGKTTTTTTTTAAAGCTGGAGGCTAAAGTTTAATGTCATATTTCACTATTTCTTGCATAAGATGCATTATCACATTTTAGCTGAGGATGTTGTCAAACCTTGCAGAAGAAGCAAATTCCCATCTTCTGAACTGTCAGACAGTGCTTTAATTAAGCTACAAAGCAACTCTTCTCCAAACGAAAACRTGTTACCTCGCTCTTCTCCCATTTGAGATCTAAGGCTCCAGTTGACAATGTAAAGCAAGGACGTTGCCAGGTTCTGTATGATTTGGCTTTGTAGGTTAAACAATTGCAGGCGACAATTTCTGTGTGTATGTGTGAGAGAGTCAGAAAATAGTTTGAGTAATAAATGAGAATGGGTCCAAGAAGAGCTTTGTTTTCAGGATGCCCTTACTTAATTAGGAAGCTAAGTAAGAGTAGTTATACTGGGAATAATATAACTGAAGCATTCCTTTATTTCTTTGAAATAATCCGATTTATTTTATCAGAAACTGCGACTCATTTAAAAATGTGGCAYAATACATGGCACTGTGCAAGAATGTGAAAGTATGAGTCTTCATGTGCATTTGGAAACTGGTCTTTTGAAGGATCAAACACTACTTTAAAATTACAGGCGAAAATAAGAAGAAAACAAATTGATGATATGGTTTCAGTCAGGGTAACACAAGATCAGAAATGTTTCAGTGGTAAATATTTTAGATTTGAAACTAGATAATAGAATAAAGCTAATAATATTAATAATACTAATTAGGTGTTACTTGCATTTATTGTGTTCTCAGGAAGATTTTTACCTAAAAACTGTTGAAGACCAAAAAGAGCTTCAGCTCCAAATGTGTGAATATCCATTGCAAGACCTATTTGGCACAATGGGGGAATATACACTAGTGCAATTCATGAATTACAGGAGATGATTTTTAATTTTTAATTATTGCCTCCTACATGTCTGAGGAACACAGATCTCCCATGGAAAGCACTGCTGCATTAATGTACCCTTTTCTGCTCTCCCCTCCAACCTTCCCTGTGACATCTGAGCAAAGCCTGACCTTACCGTTRTATTGTAAGGTGGCATTTAAGTCTTCATAATTAAAAGAGAGTGATTAATAATCATAATGAGATTTATTTTAATTTGTAGTTCTGGAAAGTCGCATTATATTGTAAAGAATACATCATTTAGGTTTAATTAATTTAATTGCGATTTCAACAGAACTGCAAAAAACACAAACCTTTATTGGTAGTATAGAATCAAAACAACAGAAACCTAGGGGCCTCTATGTAAACACTTTTCACTGTAGAAATAAAAAAAAAAGCCTTGCAAAAACTCATTGTCTTTCCAAAGCGAACAAAGAAACAAAAAGGCAGCTTCAAGACAAAAAAAGTAGATGCCTTAATAAAAAAAAGGTTACAAATGTGTTTGGGTTTTGAGTTTCAGCTTTTAATTAGCTTGTATGTTTTTTTCACACTAAATTATTTAGAGGTTGTTTTATATTTTGTATCAATTTAAGTGGAGACAGAATTAAATAGAGCATATATAATGAGATTTAAATAACTGAAGAAAATCAATTCAGCTCAGTCGGTGCTATTAGCTAAGCTACACTTCAAGATGTGCTCTAATATTGTGTTTGAATGCTTACTCTTTAGGGATTCCTATTCTGTTCTGGTATCCAAAGGCTTTGGCTACATAAAAAGTTTGCTTTGTGTTGCTACATGCCAATTCTGTGGTGATTGCTGTGGTGCCTGCACAGAAATGAGTCCCCTGACTCATAATGAGGCTGAGCACACGTGCTGGAGGAACAAATAATAGGTTTCTTTATAACACTGAATGCTTTTGTTAACATGCACTAATAAGGAGTATTTCTAATATGCATAAAAGTACTTACTTGTTTGCAAGGCAATACTAGATTTCATAAAGCTGTTTAAAGCACCGAATCTGGGTACTTTGGAGAGCTGTTAAGCTCTCAAACCCAGAAATATTAACATACATATATTTTCTGAGATACAAATGGCATTGTATACAYGTGAACACATATGGTTTATTGAGTCTTTGTGACAGACATTAAATCCTCGTATGTTGTGGGATGATAGAGTTCTAAATGCAGAATATGAAATTATAGTTGACAAGGGAGTAAAACTGAATAATAAYAGTGTAAATGAGATGACACTGAGACCTCCATGTGCCTTGTTTTTTGCTGTAAGTTGCTAGATGCTGTGGATTTATCCCTAAAAGACTAATACAGTATCTTGCATAGAAGATCAGAGAAATTATGCTGTTTGAAAATCTGATCCTTTTTTCCTGGCCATAAATTGGGCTGCTTTGTCTCAGGCAAGAGAGAAGACAGTGTTGCAAGAGGATAATGCAGAGCAATTAATTTTGATCATAATTATATAGAGGAATAGTTCCGTAGGGGATAAATTTCTGGGGTCTCTTCTGCCACAGACCTTCTTAGGTTGGGCTCTTAAATGACATTTCATTGAACATCGGATCTGGGCTCATTTCATTTATTTTAAGGTATTTAGAAATGTTTACATCCCCCTTTAAAACCACAGAGATTCTGCTTAGGCCAGATTTTTGGTAAAGAGTATGTTTGGATCAGAATTAAACTGTCTGTGGATGCCATATAGTTCTAATAAATCCCACTGATTTTTGAAAGCTACCTGGATCTCTAGGGCAGGTAGGGCACGACTGTCTTGTGCTGCAGCTTCTCAGATTTGCCTTCTATCGCCCTCACAGATAGTCTACCTAGGAATTGCACCACTAACATACTTTGCTTAGGATTCATGGTATCATCTGAGCAGTGCTATTTCCATAAATTAAAGACCAAAACAAAGAAAGCAACTGACGAACAACAACAACAGCAAAACCCAAACAAGCCTAGATCTGTTTAATGAGCTGCTACTGACTGAGCAGATTTTGGTACAATGTTGTGGATTCCAAATCTGACAACTTGATTGTTCAAAAATAAGGAAGAACAGTATTTTTGTGACACTGGCAAATGTGCTATACCTAGAAACTGCATATCTGAAAAACAAACATTTCAAGTATTTTTAGGAAATGTAACCTCCTATTCCAAACTGGAATATGTTTTCTGAGACCTTTTACTAGTTTCATAGTAAGAGAGGGAGGATGATACTAAAACATGTATTGACAATTCAAGTGTATATTGAAGATTCAGCTCTTAGCCCACTGCAAATGTTATTGCTCAAGGAAAGCATAAATAGTTCTTTGTATGTAAAACCAAGCGCATAAATATCTATCTAACACAAATTCCTTTCTGATTGCACATGAAATACATGAGATGATTCTCCAGAAGTCCTTCCACTGAAATGGGCTTGATTATTGTGAAACTTTTATATAACCTTGGAAAGCATTTGGTTTAACGAGGCTTTTCTTTTGTTTACATGCTGTGAAGTAAAATCCTTGTTTGGTGTATTCACTGTTCTGGATTGACAGAAACTTGAGAAGGCTTCTGTAAACATTGCAAGGTATTGCCTGAAGTGGGAGGAAAGTGTTTCTTTAACTTCTAATTAAAAAATCTACTGAACTACCTTTGCTCATACTTGACAAAAAAATCGGCACAACTGTGTGTGGGAAATGCTGGTGCAAATCATAGAAGAGGCAAGGAGGGCTTTAAGAAAAGATTTTTATTCAACACTAAAACCCCATTTTCTCAGCTTTCTTATAAAATTTCTCATCCTTTATATTGTTCAAAGTTTAAAGGAATTCTAAATTCAGATGTCAGAAGGGTATTTGTTTTGTTTTGTTTTATTTTGGTTTTTTTTCTGTTTTTCTCTGTGAGCAAGGCGTCGGAAAGTTTGCTATAACTAGAATGAGCAGTGTTACCATTTTGTTACCAGTGTTACCATAGCTATAATGACTGCAGTCAGCTCAGCTTGGGATACTCCATCACCTTATACACAAATATGCATAAACCTATCTGGTAATAGTAGGCTAAAAACTGCAAAAAATTACCTATGCAAGAAAATCACGAAAGACAATGACTAGTGAATCAGGGAGTAAAGAGGTATGACTCTTAGAATATCATGATCTTTTGAAGGTAGGAATTCAGTACGATCAATTTAAGCAGTCTTCAAATTTCTTTACTTTAGATAAGGTGAGGTTTTTTGCTTGGATTTTTTTAAGTCAGATTTTTTTTTAAGGTTTTTTTTTAATTTTTCATTTTTACTTTTGACATTTTTATTGACCCTTTTTTGTCTCTTTCCTTTATGTTTTGTCGAGGTTATTAGCACAAGAATTAAAAATGGTGCAAGCTAATAAACTATTTAATCATCTGAACAGTTCAACAGCTAAAAAAACTCCAAACACCTAACCCCATTATGCTACTGTAAAAGAGCATAATCTGTCTGGATTATACACTCTGGCCCAAAATGATACATCAGATTATTTATATAGTGAATGTTTTTCTTTTGTTTTTGTTTTTTTTCATTAGTTACTATCTATATTTTTGTGTGAAGAAGCACTTGGAAGAAGATACGTGTGCTTTACATGTACATTTCAGAAAATGAGCTTRTGTTTTATGATGCATTTCTTACTTTATTACGTAAATACAATATAAGAATGTTTTCTACAAACTCAGCAGAACATAAGTAGTATAATTCAGTGCCACATTCTGCAGTTTATTGAGCATACAGTACCTGTAAAACTCCAGCACAGAGTGCAAGTAAATCTCCCTTCCACACTATTTTTACACTGCACAGAACATCAGTGACTTGGTTTCCATTTAAATTGCTAATTAATTGCTGTGATCTTTCCAGAAACTGAGTACTTATGTGAGCAATCTCTTTAGTTTTTGTTGGCTAACAACATACTTGGTGGATTGAGATCCACAGCAGCTTTGCATTTAAGTAGCTTCTCTTTGAATTGCGGTTATTAAAAAAAAAAAAAAAAAACAAACCAAAAAAAACCAGGAGCTGGCAGAAGTTGCCACTTTCTTCTTTTTTACCTTTCTGGGAGCTCCAGAGTGTGGCTGCCAGCTTTCCCGTGGAGAGTTTGTGTCAGAGCACCAGTGGCTTTGTTGCTACCACCCCCAGCTGAGCTAACAAAGGTGGGATGGGTGGGATCCAGAAGCCGGGAAGTGTTTGCTGTGTTGCCCCATGGCTTCTTGCATGCTGTCATCACATATCTGCCTGTGCCTGCTAATATTTCTGGTTCCAAAGAGAATTTTTTTTTTTTTTTTTTTAAGTAAAAAGGCATATCCCTCAAACTTATCCTATGATCTTGGTAAGCTTGTGATTTTAAAAAATCTGAAGTTTTGTTGGAATTTTTTCCTTTGTGATGTTGTTTTTGGGTTTTGGGGTTTTTTGGGGGGACTTGGCTTTGGTTTTGTTTTTTTTTTTTTTATATTTAACCCACACAGTATTAGCTGGGTTATATATCTGAGGGTGTTTTTTTTTTTCATTTTTTTTGCTATTTCTTTTTCTTTTTTTTTTCCTTCTTTTTTTTTTTTTTTTTTTTTTTTTGTGGAATAAGGAGATTAGTAACACAGATAAAAATAAGTCCAAGGTCAAAGGTTTGGAGAAAGGTATTGCTAAACGTGCTACTTGGCAAGTGACCNTTTTTTTTTTCCTTCTTTTTTTTTTTTTTTTTTTTTTTCCTGTGGAATAAGGAGATTAGTAACACAGATAAAAATAAGTCCAAGGTCAAAGGTTTGGAGAAAGGTATTGCTAAACGTGCTACTTGGCAAGTGACCAATGATGAAATGAAAAACTTCTTGAAAATGCAGTTTACAGTTTTAATTTATTAAATAAAGTTAATTTTCCTTATTTTTCATCTTCTGTTTAACCTGACACAACTGAGCCATGTAACTGTTCAGCCAACAAGGAGTGTCAAGCAGTCTGATTTTGWAAACCAGAGCTCTAAATAGTGATATTGTCATCAGGCAGTGTGGTGGAAGGGATTCCTGTTGTCACTTCTCACCCAAGATGGCAAGGTACTGCCAGATTTTGCTTTACTTGTACTGTGATATTCTTGACATGTGTGTTTTGTTCATTTTTTTTTTTTTTTTATAATTATAGCTTAGCTATTTCTTATTTCTTTGTGCTATTCACAGTTTTATTCTGATGATGATTTTCAGTAAGTAGCTGTAGCTGGAATAAAAGAGAACACACTTTTTGGAGGGTTCTCAGTTTGTTGGCATGGTTCAGTATATTACCTTTATAGAAAAGAAGCATTCAAGACTGAAAAATAAAATAACACKAGATGTAAAAGTGACATGAGGAAGATGCTAAGACAGTTTTGAGATGGGATAATGCTTCTCGATTGTGTTCTTTGAGTTAGAAGGTGGCAATTAGATTTTCATACAGAGAAAAGTGTGAGACATCCTAATTAAACACCTTTTGGTGGAAGTCATCATACATAAACCCAAACCTCTTGTAGTAGTTCTCAAATGTCACCTGCGAGGGTAACACTAAAACCAATCTTAATTGTTTTTTGGGTTTCTTTTTTCCTTTTTGTAAAAATTGGAAGGAAATTATTGTTTGAATGTTGATTCAAATATGCATATTAGTCATTAAGACAGACAATCAAATACATTTCTTAAGCATAGTTTTAGGTGATGTACATAAACATAGAAAAAGGAGGAAAATAACTGAAAGAAAAATTCTATGGATTCACCCAGGGGATAAATCTTATGGACTTTGGTGTTACTAGGACCTAACATAATGTTTTGTGTGACTTTGGTCACATTATGTCACCCTTCTGCTTTACTTTCCTGTGTGCRTTAAATACAATTAACAATATTTACTTCACAATGGGTGTGAAAAGTTATTAAATACTTCTGTAGCTATGAAAATATGCATTAGTTTTAAAGGTGGAGGTTTTACGATGAAAAATAGTATTTTTTCACATACAATTCCACTTTAAAGGTCTTACAGTGCAGAAACATGATTAATGGTTAATAGTATACCTTAGGCAGATTGTATTTTCTTTATAATCATAAGAATGCCCTGAAAGGGACTGTTCTGCCTGGAACGAAGAGGTCATAAATTGTCCAATATATGACATGTACATGACAAAAGATGCTGAAGAGAAATCRTGACCAACACAATGCATGTAAATGTAGAACACACCGTTTTCAGCATTCTCACCTTACATTTTTGTCTACTTTTAATTTTAAGGTGTTTTTACATTACAGTCTGAAAGAATGTTCTGTTGGAGGGCAAAAACTAGTAAATCCCATGTAGTCCTTCATGGAAAAGGCATGACTAACAAAGGACCTGAATTGTTTTTAAAAACTTCACATGKCTAACCTTGCACATTAAAACTTGAGCCTGCCCAGTAGAGAGGGAGTGTTGGAATTGCAACACTTCTTTTAAAACGTATTTGGGAAGGTTTAGAAGCAGCATGTTATTACACCCCACGTGACAAGAAAGAARTGGAGGGGCTTTGGGTGTCCTGTTACCCCGGGTCACAGGCAGGCGTAGCAGCAGGGCTGTGTTCCCAGCATTGCTGTCGTGGCTGACACAAGGTCTCCGGGAAATGAAAAATCCTTGTTACACTTTGCCAAGGGAAGGTCATTTTCCTTTGTGCTCAGTTTTCTCCAGGACTCACAGTTAAACACTTTTTTATTTCTTTTGACTAGAATTACTTCCATTAGGGAAATGTTGCCTGAAAATAGCATGCAGTATTAATGTATCATTTGTTTCTGCTGTTGCCAACAGTAACATATTTCCTTGGCTCTCACCCCCTGACTGCTGATGAGATCAAGTTGATTATTCAGCAGCTATAGCCCACCACCTGCTCTCTTTTTGCCTGACATGCAAAGCTGCTGAGACACTATCTTGCCTCGTTAAAGCTAGATTTGTTATTCAGCTATAGTTTTAAACAAATATATATATATTTAAGAAGTGGATTCATTTTTGAACAGAATTTTAATAAGTCAAATCTGTCATTCTATTTTATACATCTGAGAACTGAGATGAACATGATGATATTTTTCTAAAATTCACACTTTGGTTCCACCATTCAAGCTCTACATTTTATTATTAATAAAATTGCATTGTTCATAGGCCTATTTCTGGAAATGCTCCTCAGACTTCAGTGCTGCCTTGATTTTATTATAAATCATTAACTACTTGGGAATTTATCATTATAGTTTAGATTATTAATGTGTCTTAATGAAATAAAACGTTTCTGTCCTATTCTGCAGAGGAAAAGATGAAAAATGAGCTCTGTTCACTCCTGTTATTTCTGGAAAATCTGGACTTTGCTCTTCTTTCTATAAATACCCATCCAAATCTGAGAGAGCTTAATGCTGTTTCTGGTGACATGGCCAAAAGAGATATTTGTTTATCAATTCAGCAGAGATTTTAAATCTCCAGCTTTATGATCTTCTTTTGCRATTACAACAGCATTACATCTAAACATCTTTTGTAGCACACAAAGTGTGAGTAAATCTAGAACTCACTACACTTCTCTATATTCAGTTTTCCTACCTAGCTGAACTCCACTTCTGTGATTTTAGCAGAAGCTATAATTTTAAACCAAAATACTGCAAACAGTGTTTTAAATATTCAATATATATTTAATATTGTTGAGTTGTATTGAGAGTAAAATGCTAATATTTGATATATTGTTACTAAACTCATATGAAACTTTAGCATTCTGTGAATTTTTTTGTTCTGTTTGRTTATATGATGAGACAATGCAACTGCTGATTCATCCCCTATTTGATTAAAGGTAACTGACTTTAGTGTTTTTCTTGCATAAGTGATGCCAGCCTGTGTCAATGTTTTCCTTGTACTTTGCAAAGAGGTGTTTATTTGATTTGTTCTTTTTTCCTACTTTCCCCTTTAAAATAAGGCAGCTGCATGTGTATATTTCTGTTATGTCTATTCCCATTTGGATATTACTCAGATTTCAATGAATCTGCTAATGTGTATAAAATGGTGGGTTGTATTTTGTGGGGTTTTTTTCTTTCTTTTTTTTTGTTTGTTTTAAGTGGATACTTACTGAGGAGTATTAAAGGAGTTCTAAAGCAAGCTGAACTGCATCAAGTTAGTTTTTTTCAAGTCCGAGGAAAATTAAATTACCTTTTTGACATTTTAGAACACTTTTTTTGAAGTGAGTTATTTTTGATATTACTAAAAATAAATTTATGTCATTCTGGTTTCTCCTTGAGCTGATGGAAAGTATGTGAAAAAMACAGGGTAACAAGGCATGCCTACTCAACATACATGTCATTTTCTAACCACGCCTGTGAAGTTACTAGCTCAGCTGTCAAGCTCAAAAGAGTTTCCTAAGGCAGGCAGTGAGCTGGAGCTGGTGGTGTTATGCAATTTGAGATTTGTTGGAGCAGTTGGCAGTTTCAGTCTAATGGTTTCAGCGTGTCCTTCACTTTGAGCCTGTTTAAAAATATAACACTAATGTGATTTACATTTAAGGAATATGAATTATTAGAGTGAAAATGTGATATGCTGTAAGGGGTTTAAACTTCTGCAAGTGAGAAGGATAAATTATGTCTTAAAAGAAGTGGTCTTTCCTATTTTTATACACCACTCTAGTAAGATTTCACTGCTAGATGTCAAGATGAGTTTGACAGATTATCTTACTCTTCTAATAGTTTTTCTTTGTGCCTTTATCTACAGTACTATTGTACTCCCTTGTCTACTGCAACATTTTTGGCAGTATCAAGCTGTCATAATATTGCCCAGCTTCTCAAATCTCCTGCTTACACACATCCTAGAAATATACTCCAGCTTGGGAACTGAACTTCCTTCCTCCCTCCCTCTCCCCATATATGTGGAAATTCTGCTTCTCTACTTCTGATGCAGATTTACTACATTCCTTTTTGCTGTTTAATAATAGTTGAACATAATTAATTTGTACACTCATGCTGCACCATATTAGGTGTGTAAGATATTTCACACAAATAATATTTCATGCCTCATGGACGGGACTCTGCTCCAGTCAGAAGACAATTTTATGCTCCCTACATTCTTCATTCTGGCTGTATTTGATTTATTCTGTTCTCTGGTACTCAGGAATCCTCCAGCAATGCCTTTGGACCTGTGGTTCATTTTTCCCCTTTGACTGCCCGTGTAAGGTTTCTTTTCATCTGGTACCAATGGTTTTACTAGTTCTAGTCAGGATTATTGACATTAGAGACAAAGCTGAGGTGAAACCAGTAAGTTTTCAAACAGCTATAAACTAGTACTTGACATCATCCCCCCTGCAACTTCTGCAGTCTGTGCACTCACCTGTGTACATATCGAGCTATGCCACTTTTCCAGAAGTTTAAATGTGTGGGGTTTAGCTTATTTGTTTATTTACTTATTTAGTTATTTATTCTCCAGTGATCAATTTCAGTGGTGTCTGTAGCTTCAGCTCTATGAGATTTGTTTTCAGGATGGAAACAAAAAGTGTTTGGCAGTATCTATACATTTGACTACTTCTGAAGGATTCTAGATCCTTTCTAAAACTTAACTGAGAATCCTAATATAGTATAATATATTTGAAAGACTCTTTCACCACTCTTAGGACATGAAGTACTGCCACTATGCCACTTTTTCCTTCTCTTTTTGCTAACTTGCTAGTGTTAAGGGAATTCTTAAATGCATTAAAAGAAAAGAACAAATAGAAGGGGAGAGCTATTTCTAGTTCATGTTTTAGAGAAGGGCTGCTTTTATGTAATGGAGAAGTGTTACTGTGACAAATGTTCTTTGGGCTTTATCCTTTTTTACTTTTCTTATATGACACTTTTGTCAGTGACAGGTGATTGCACATGATGCTTTAGATGTCAAAAGCACATGTGGGATGCATTTATTTAGGGCATCCTTATTTCAGTTTTTCCTGTTAAAATAAATGTGATTAGTTATGTCAGAAAATATTAGCTTCACCTGAAACATTGTAATCTCAAGTACTCTAGTTCAGATTTGATTTCCCATTGATTTCTGATCTTATTTAGACCAGTGGCTTGATATGCTTTGGAACTAGAAAACCATGAGAAGTGTAAAAGTTCTCTGAAGAGAATCAGCCTTATTTTTCCTTGTTTCATTTAAGTAAACAATAGGAATAAAGGTTTTATTGAATCATAAAGAATGATTTTCACTATAGCTATTAACAGATACAGAAATCCTTTAAAGCCCTGTATTCTAAATATGTGGAGAGTAATAATATTTTTTTTTCCATTAGGTTTCTTTGTAGTCAACATGGCAGCCTTGTTTTGGATATAAGGTCCTGTTGTTAGGAAAACTGATTAGAAGGTCTGAAATAGAATGACTTTTCATATGAAAAAAGCAAAAATGGCTTGAAACGCATTAGAAAAGCAGAAAAACTGTGGAAAGTAATTTTATGCTTACTGTTTAATTAAAGTTGAGTTTTGTAATCTACAGCTGAATTAGAAAAAAGAAAAACAAAAACATTCTAGTTTGATGTTAATTATTTATAAAGTGGAAGACAAGGACTGAGGTGTTACTTCGAACTGTTGTCCAGAGTGTAATGACATTAGCTTTTCGAAACATTGTGCTAATTCCCAGTTGTATCAAATTATATATACATTTAGGCCAGTAATTTTATGTGAACAGTGCTTTGGTAAGTATCACAACGTCAGCAGACTCCTAGGATACCCTTTGTCCATATGAATATGACTCAAATGCTGCCTTAGATGACAAAAGTGAAATTGTCCCCAGAGAGTAGCTGAGTAGTACAACATACAAATTCTGTATAGAATATAGGAGAGCAATTATAAACACAGTCTTTCTGTGACCTTATATGCTTCAGATATTCTCATTAGCAGAGTGCAGATCACATTACCATCATGTGGCACAGCAGATGTCAGAGTAAAGAGAAGCTGTGACTCTGCAGTGTAAATACCTAAAATATAACCAAGCTGCGGATCAGCAAAAAACAAAAACCTATATTTGGTCACTATGTATATTAAAAAAAAAATCTTAAAACTGTGTTTAAAATTCTGGTTACACTTATGCTGAAGATGATGGTATTTACATAATGGAATGCAGCAAAGCTTAGGAAAAAGAGTCCTTATTTAACATAGGAAAATATGAATTATCATGGAAACTTTTGTGCTTCAGTGTTAGCAATCACAATATTTTTAAAAGCAAACAAATTTACCTGAAAGAGGAAATATTAAAACTTGTCATTACAGTTTAAATTAGCAAAATTAGGCATGTCTTTGGTTCAATCTAAGACGTTGTTTTGTGGTTAGGACTGTCTTATCCACACTGACATGCCTCAGCTTCATTAAATCTAGATAGAGCTTTTGTGGTGATAGTTATTATCAGTGCCCACTTGTAAGAAAGATCATATAAGAAATATCTTTATAAATAACATGTAAAAGGGTAGTCAGCCCCTATTAACTCCTCCTGTGCCCCATTGGAAGTATGGAAATAAGACGAAAAAATAAATCCAGATATATTTATATGAGGGTTATGGGCTTGCTATCATGATCACATCTATACTCACTTTTGGGTTACTGACCTTCCAGTTTAAAGTTGTCTGTTGAACTCAACACTCTCCGTGTGACAAACTGGGTGACCTTTTTATACAATAGGGTACAATTATTGAATAGGGTAATTCACAGGTATTTGGATAATTCATTACCAAGAATTCCTGTGAAAATATAACGTATGCTAAGCATGTAAAGACACTAGAATCAAGGTAGAAGAGAATAGTTCTAATTTGGTTTAATACAAAATATAACATCTTACTGAGATCACAATGTAATCCTTTAGACTTTGTGAGTCTGTATTAAACCTGTAGTGAAATAACAATAACAGTCTTGCACTGACACTTCAGACACTGTATCTGAGTCTTACAAAATCTCTTTCTCATCTTGTAATTCATATCCAATTCATAATCAACTATGGAAGAAAACTATCTGTGTTTCAGGCACGTATATGAAAACTATGTATTAAACCACTTTTATACATACTCCTTGTGGATTTTGTGCTGTTCATGCCAGAACAGTTTTGAATATTTGGATAATATTTTACAATCAGGACTTGAAGATCATTGTGTATTCTACATTCTTCTTTATAAGCTAGATATTGATATCTTTTCCCTTGGTATTTATTTTCTTAAAATAACCTAAAAAATACATGGATTTTGTGTTTTAGAAAATTTGTGAGGCTACTGATATCTATTAACTCTAAGATTACACATTTTGTAATAGTTTACTATATCAAGAGATAGTTGAATATAATTTTCAAATAAAATACTGAAAGGAGAGTGTGAAGCACAAAAAAAGAGATTTATTTCATTGTACTGAATATAATTTTAATAGGGCCATTAGCTGACAGAATCCTGTGCTGGCTAGGAGGAGATAAAAATATGACATATACGTAAAAAAAATGAAGGCTGGAAGATGAATAGGCCGTCTAGGGAGTTGATCTTTACAGATCAGATAAAGATTCTTGCAGTCTGTGCTGCATCAAAGGCTGCCTTTCATAGACAATAACGTGAACTTGGAAGACAAGACCTCCAAAAATGGAGGATTTTGAGATTGACAAGCAGCTGGGCTTTGGACCTTTTTTTGTTGTTTCACATTTCTATAATTTGTGTGTGTGTTTGTATGTGTATAATCTTTTATAATCCCTTTAAAAGTTAAGGAAAGGTTCATAGGCTGGTGGAGTGAATTAACACTTGCACCTTATCTAGCTTTTCAATAGCTGTTTTCCTTTAAAGGTAACCTTTCTCTTTGAAAGATATAAGGAAACCTAGTGGAAGGTACCTCTTGACTCCTTTCAAAGCTTGATTAAAAATACTTATTTGTGGGTAGTCACTGTTTTTCAAGGGGTAATTATATTTTATTGATGATGTAAGTATTCTGGAAATTCCTGAAAAAAATCATGCTGCACCCTACTTAGAAAAAAAAAAAAAAAAAAAAAAAAAAAGAGAGGGCAGTTCTCATTAATAATTTAAAAAAAAAGTTTAAATTAAAAAAAAAAAAAATAAAGGGGTAGAGGTAATTGCTTAATCGAGGAAAATTTATTAAACAAATTGCATGTTTAATCAAAGTGTTTCCAAGCACCTTAAATTTGACTACTGTGTCAAAGCACTTAAATCAGCTACTGTGTCAATCTCACTGGATAAATCTGGCATCAGATCTTTTGATCCCTTGCTTAGAAACACTATCTCACAGCTGCCGGGCATCCTCCAAATGAATAGATGCTACARCATTCTGTCAGCCTTTGCAGCCCTATTTCCCTGGTCCCAGTTTCTCAATTTATTTACTACTTCGGAGTAAATCTGTGTTCTCCAGCAGGCTGCATGAAGTAGGGTTCTTTAAATATATCGAAGTAAGCCAGAACATTTCTGTTACATCTTAGTTTTGTTTCTTTTTCCCTTTTTAGTGTCGTTCTGTTTTACATACTTGCTGTTTCCAAAAAGATGATGTTAAATCATCTTCCATCAAGGCATGAAAACATCTCACAGCTTTCATCTACACGGCACACAATACAGAGGCATGGAGGAAGAAATTATTAAAAGCTAATATACAGGAATATTGTTTTAAACCATTTCTTCTTATTTTCTTACACATAAAAAATTAAATCTTGAGATTTTAGTATTTGCTAGAGAAATCTGTAGGGAGCTGCAGTGGGTCATGGTGTTAGAGAAGCTGTTGCCTTGTTAAACTTTCATTGTAACTAGAGGGAAAATGGGAAGTGCCAGGTGTCAGCCGGCTGTTGTGCAGCTTCTCTGTCAGCATTCTCCAGAGACTCTTCCATCAAAACGGGGAAGGCCAGACCTGACATTTGCATACCTCAAAAGGAAGCAGGCATGAGTTCTTTGAGAGATGAAAAATCAATCTCTCCTTGTGTCACGGTAAAAGGCACAGGTAACTTGAGTTTGCTTAACTGCCTGGCTATTTTTGGCCAAGGAGTGTTGACATAGGGTATTAGGGAGTACATTCTAAATATACATTACAGCTAATGTATTGGATACATTGCAGATAAAATTTTTAAAAATTGATCAAATAACTGTAACAACAACAAAAAAAATAGTGATTTTTGGACAGTAGAGCAAAATGCAGAGATTCTTCAGGAAAGCAGTGATGAAGAAATCAAAAAGGTTTCTCAACCTGTTGCTGGAGCCTGTATGCATGGTCCTGTCTTGTTGTCATGTGTACTCCCACTATGGTGTTCAGTTTGGGGTTCTAGGAGTCAAGGACAAGCTGTTTTCTCATTGGTTATTACTGTTTCTAAACAGTTTGCTTGGACTTTCGTATGAGCTTGATTACCTTTGACAGAGCTTTGTACATGTGTACCAAATGGCAGCYTCTCATTTTGGAGGCTATTTTAAGGAGCAACGTGGTTTAGATATTGCACGTAGGGTTATTTTAGAGGGTTACTTGGGCAGTTAGGATGGGTTCTAACTGAAACCAGACTGAAAAACTCTAAAAGAGAATAAGAATACAATATCTATTTTGTGATGGATATTCTTTCTTTCCCTTCGTTTGAGACAAGAGAAAACAACCCTAAACAACTTTTTTTTTTTTTTTTTTAATTTGCTTTAAGCATTTTCTCTTTATAGTGCAGATTAGCTATGAAATCTACCGGTGGAGCTGAGGAATTTCAAGCATGGCTGCAGTTCTTTCCATGGAAAATTCTTAGTAGTATTAATGATGAGTATATATTTCTCTCCATGATACATCTATCAGTTTGTGCATTTGGGTTCTGCTGTCTTTTGTGGTTCTCAGAGTACCTTAAGGCAATGGAGCAGAGTGTGAAGGAAATCTGAGGGCAGTGTTAACTGCAGCTATTTACACGTGTAGTAAGTGTTATATCTTGCTTTGCTACAATCTGGTGAAATATGACTTAATCAGTTTGAATTTATCAGAGGATATCCAAATTTAGATGCAGAACGGGCTAGATTGAGTGGATAAATTAGATGGGCAAAGTTGTTCTAGTATATTACCCAAAAAATGAAAATACTGTAGATGTTTGTCCAGTGCAGTCAAGAGAGAGTTGGACTGTGCTTTTTCCCTATATAATGTATGAAATGATATCATAGTTTTTCTTTGGTTTATGTGGTACTTGGATACTGTTGAGATACGTCCAGTGGGCAATTCCTGTAGGGTGCTGGTATGTTTCTGTTGGCTAAGAATCATTCGAATTGACAATAAAACAATTGAGTGGGGATACATCTCATGGCAGTAGAGCACACAGTTTTGTTGAGGTTTTTTCTGGTTTTAAAGAATGATTTCAAACATAAAGATAAGGAAAAGATGCTAAGTTCTGATTTGTGAAAYGTATCAATCATCCTGGTAGCTGTTAGAGTGGGGAGAGGGGCTGCCCTCGGGATGAGGTAGCACAGGTGGTTGCAATCTGGGACAGGTCTGAGGTCATGTTCTGACAGCACCATGTCTGCAATTCCAGCTTACATGAACTTTCTGGTCATATTCCTTTCGGTTGTTAGCAAGAACTGACAAGGTGACTCAATTGAAAATGTGACTTAGACACGAGTTCATTTTGTGTAGCGATTGATCTGAATATTAAAAGGGTCATCAGACTTATTGTTACACAGTAAGCATTTTCATCCCTACTTATCTGGTGGACATAGACTGTGTCTGTCAGAAAGGGACCATGACTCCTCCCTAAAAACAGTTGCTAAAATTTTTATTGGGCTGTAAAATAATTGAGTTCTCAAAATAAGTCACTCAACAATTAGCACATGGCTGAGTCCACATGAATTACATTCACATCAGGTAGCTGCTTCTTCTTCAGGCTTGCTTTAGGGATGGGTGCTTGCCTCCAGGAATGGAGGATCTGTATGCAGCTTAGCTGGAGAACGTGCATTACCTTGGCAACTTCTATATGCAAAATTGTAATAAACTTCTAAGAATTGTGTTTGAACAGCTTTTTTTCAAAGACTTCAAATCTTGTATGAGGAGGAACACATTATCCAATCTAATGGATGTATCTGTACAAGAGATTGAGTTGAAGGAGCAAATTCCTGTACACTATGCTTTACTTCCTGTGGAGCTAAGTGAAAAGACTGGATTTTATTCAACATATTAAATATGGGGAAAACAGCCTCTAGGAACATGCCTGTTACTCTCCAGCTGCTAATTCAATCCATGAGATCAGACTCCAGCTAGTCCCAAATTACTGACTTTTTATGTGTCCCTAATAATCACAGGGCTGTCAGTAGTTTCCATAATTGAAACTAAATGATATAATGAAGAAATAAATGTCCATAACATGGTGCTTTAATATTCTAATATGTACTTGTTATTGGATGGTAGATTAAATTAATGCACATAAGGAAAGGTAGTTTGTGTAAGGAGAATTTTTAGCAGGATGTTGATGGATTTTGAACTTAACTAGAACTTAAAATATATTGGACTGAAGGTTAAGTTTTCTAATGCATTAGTACTTAAATATCAAATAATACAGAAAATAGCATTTTTCAGATGAGATGGTTCACCTTTACTCAAATATACATAATTTTCAAATAAATGCAAAAAAACCATAGATATATAAAATTTAGAGAGAGAAAATACATATGTGAGAAAAGTAAAAGAGAAAGACTTTTCTATGTGAAGAATTTGTAAAGACTAAAATTCATGTCCTCTCTCTCTTTGTTCTTCAGCGCCTTGCTAAAGAAGCAGAGAAGTACCAAGCATCACATCAGTGGAGGGATGATTTTGGGGTAAGCTTCAGTTTTTCTCCTTTTAACCTGCTTTGATTTTTCCTCTTTGAAATGTTAACTGTAGTCTTACAAATATGTTGTTTATATATCTACTACAGAAGGGGTTACTGTCTATGAATGGGCATTTTATTTAATTCAGTAAACAGAGTCTCAGGCAGGGCGTCTAGAGAATAAAGTGAACTTTTCCCTTCAGAAGCTCATAGGGAGCTTCATAGACCCAGGGATGTAGCTCTGAGTTGTACACAAGACATCTGTTTGTTTTGACAGGGAATGATTACAGAGAAGACATCTAAGTGATGGTTGCTATCAGTTAAAAGTGTGCTTATTCCAAACACTGAAACAGAAGCATAGAAAAGATTTTTACAAGTTGTCTTTTCCTTATGTGAAGGAAAAAAATAAAAGCAGGAAATAATACAGAAGGATTTGGTTATCTGCATGGCTTGGGATTCATAGACTATTTTTTTGAATACCTTTCTATATTTAAATAACTGCATCTCTTCTTTCAGTATTCTAGTACTCCTGAAAGAGGCCCGAACACGGTCAAACATTAAATTATCTTCTTTAGTCATTTCAGGCTTTTCTGATAAATGAGTGATATGATTTTAAAATGTATAACATTGATTTTTTATTACCAATCTGGCCAAATTAATATTGTGCTGCATGATTATAAGCCTCTTCATTTTAGGCTATAGTTCCTTGCTAAGTGTCAAAGTTATTTATTATGCTTTATTCCATGTTCCTTCAGAAATTAAAGCAGATGGTACTTTTACGTGGTGCTGCTACAAACCTAGACTGTACTTGCACATCCACAAGAATCACAGTGGCACACAGTTAAATGCACAATGGTTTTCTAAGAACATTGTCGTGCTTTAGCCCCAGCTGACAAGTAAGCACTGCACAGGCACCTGCTCACTCCCACTGAATTGGGATGGGGGAGAGAATTGCAAGAGTAGAAATGAGAAAACTCATGCGTTGAGATAAAGACAGTTTGATAAGTAAAGCAAAAGTTGCATGCAGAAGCAAAGCAAAACAAGGAATTCCTTCAGCACTTCCCATGGGCAGGCAGGTGTTCATCCATCGCCCGGAAAGCAGGGCTCCTTTGCCCTTAATGATGACTTGTGAAGACAAACACCATCACTCTAAAAGTCCAACCTTTTCCTACTTCTTCCCCCAGCATTACATGCTGAGCATGGTGCCGTATGGTGTGGAATATCCCCTGGGTCAGTTGGGGTCGGCTGTGCACCCCCAGCCTCCTCACTGGAGGGGCAGTGTGAGAAGCAGAAAAGGCCTTGGCTGTGCAAAAGTACTGCTCAGCAATAAAAAAAAAAAAAAAAAAAAAACCAAAAAAAAAAGCCAAACCACACCAGAATTATCAACATTGTTTCCAGCACAAACCCAAAATATAGCCCATGCAAGCTACAATGAACAAAATTGATTCTAACTCAGTCAAAACCAGCGCAAATGTTCACTCTGATCCAGTGTTACTCAGGCACTTGGAGATCTCAAAGCAGACAAAAAAGCCCCAAGGTCAGGCTGTATAATTCAGATAGGAGTGACTGGCTTTAGGAGTACAGACAGTCTGGATAGAGCCTGAATGCTTTTAAGTGTGCTCTCTGCACAGGCACAGCTTCTAATCCACAGTAAAACACAGAATGCGTATTCCATGGAGATGCTATAACAAGAATGCAGCAGCGACCTTTTCTGCTAATCTGCCTCTCTTGTGAATAGAAAACAAAACCTGCAGGCTTGATGGACTCAGTGCAGAACTGTGTGAATACAGTCAGAATCTCATTCGAATCATTGTTCTTCTGCAGAACATTCTGGTATCATGTCAACACAGCCTCAGCTTTTGCTTTTCTTTTTACCCTTTTTCTCACAGTAGAAGTCAGTCATACCAAAGAGGCATCGGATTTTATCTGAATTCATTGCCAGGGAGACATCTCGAAATAATTTGGAAATGTGATTTTATATTAATGTTGTGGCTCAGGCAAAGACTATGGTCACTATTGAAAGTAAAAAAAAAAAAAAAAGTGGTTGGATTTATAATAAAGTAACTGCAAACTGGGATTGTACTTTACTGTTTTGAATTTGGATCAGAACAGTGTGCAGCATATAATAACCTTGACATTAGGTTATGCAATTAAATTTCGAATAAATGTATTAAGCCTCTTATAATTCAATTTGTTCCATTTTTGCCAGAAGTAATGTTTCTTCTCTTCTGGCCTACTTTTTAGAAAATGCCTGCTCAAATTAGTTTGCACACAGATCTTTCTGATAAACTTAATTTTCACTGGAAGATTCATTCTCCTAATGGCTTTGATGGAAAATGGAAGATATAGACTGTAAAACTTTCTGCAGTCGAGGGTTCTTAAAGCACTTCTGATAGCATTATGGATTGTCTACATCATGATGCACGAGGTTCATTTCTCATCCAGGATTTGGTTTTGGGTGATGAAAGCCCTTCCTGCAGCATTGCACATGAGTCACTGTAGAAAGAAACTCATGGGACAAGCTATTTCTGCTTGTAATGAGCTTGTGATCAGCAATGTCCTTGACAGTCAGATTGCAGCCGAATAATAACCTATGGAGTTTTAAGGAGAAAATATCACGAGCATTCCTCCTGGGGAAGTGTATATGGGCTGACTTGAGTGGAACACAGGCAAAAAAGGAAGGGCAAAGAAGGCTGACTGTGAGACCAAGGTCTGTACAGAGCTACAAGGGATGTGTCAGTCAAAGGACCGCCAGGGTGCCTATTCTAATACCTTATTCTAAATATGAGTGGGTTTTGCACAGTTCACAGCAAAAGAAACGTGCAAGCATTAAAGATTTTATTTTCAGATTAATGTCACAGTATAATAAAAATTCAACATCTTAGATATGGTATTTTGAAATAAGCTAGCACAGGGAAAAAACCACATATTTACTTGCACAGACTAATTTTTTTTTTTTTTTTTTAATTTCACCTAATGATTTAGTGTAAAGGCTGTCCAAATTGTCTAAAGAACAAAACTTGCTTGTCCTTTAGAAAAATAGTTAGGAGACTAAATTATTTACAGACATACAAATCCACATCTACTAAAATCCCTTTTCTGTACTATTTCTAATTGAATGAGAGTATAATTTCTTCCAGTGTTTTAAGTACTATAGTATATTAAATTCCAACTACTTCAAGCAGTCCAAACAATGAAAAACAAAACAAAAAACTTAAATTTTGAATATTTTATAAATCACAGAATCACAGCATGGTTTAGATTGGAAGGGACCTTAAAGCTTATCTTGTTCTGACCCCCCTGCCATGGGCAGGGACACCTTCCACTAGACCAGATTGCTCAGAGCCTCATTCAGCCTGGCCTTGAACACATCCAGGAGACTTCTCTGGGAAACCTGTGGCAGTGCCTCACCACCTCCACAGGAAAGAATTTCTTCCTAATGCCTAATCTAAACATACCTTCTTTCAGTTTCTTAGAATCATAGACTGTGCTGAGTGTGAAGGGACCCATCAGGATCATCAAGTCCAACTCCTGGCCCTGCACAGRACACCCCAAGAATCAATCCATGTGCCTGAGAATGTTGTCCAAACACTTCTTGAACGCTGCCAGGCGTGGTGCTGTGACCACTTCCCTGGGGAGCCTGTTCCAGTGCTCAACCACTGTCTGGGGGAAAAACCTGTTCATATCCAACCTAAATCTCCCCCAACTCAGCTTCAGGCTGTTTCCTTGGGTCCTGTCACTCGTCACGAGACTGAAGAGATCAATACCTTATCCTCTGCTGCCCCTCATGAGGGCATTGAAGACCACACTGAAGTCTCCCCTCAGACTCTTTTTCTCCAGGCTAAACAAACCAAGTGACCTCAGCTGCTCCTTTTAAGGATTCCCCCGGCCTTCCTTTCCACACTCTCTAATAGCTGAATGTCTTTTTTTTATATTGTGCTGCCCAAAACTGCATGCAGCACTCGAAGTGAGGCCACTCCAGAGCAGAGCAGAGCAGAGCAGGACAATCCCTTCCCTTGCCCGGCTGGCAACGATGCCCTCCAGGACAGGRTTGGCCCTCCTGACTGCCAGGGCACTGCTGGCTCATGTTCAACCAGGACCCCCAGGTCCCTTTCACCCCTGCTCTCCAGCCTCTTGTTTCCCACTCTATAACACATCCAGGGCTGTCCCATCCCAGGTGCAAAATCCGGCACTTGCCCTTGTTAAACTTGATTGAGTTGATGGTTGCCCATCTCTCCAATGTGTCAAGGTCTTTCTGCAGGACCTCTCTGCCTTTGAGGGAGTCGACAGCTCCTTCCCAGTTTAGTGTCACCAGCAAACTTCCTTGGTGTTCCTCTGAGTCCTGAGTCCAAGCAATTAATGAAAATGCTGAAGAGAACCAGGGTGAACCCCACCAGTGACAGGTCACCAGCCGGACGTCCCCCCATTCACTATAACCTTTGTGCCTGACCTGTGAGCCCAATGCTCACCCACTGCGTAACTCAGTTATACAGCTGTGAGCTGGACATTTTGAAAATCTAAAATGTTAAGAGCATGTATCTTACATATTTATCATTAGTTTTAGCTAAGTGACAGAAAAAAAGATCACAATGGATATGGGTATTTTTCACTGATAATTAAATATCAAAGTAATTTTGGAAATTACTAATTAATTTACTAAAGGTACAAAGTTATTCAAAGCCATATTAATTAAGAATAATAATTAAGAATACCAAATGTCTTCTAAGTAAAAAAGGGAAAAAAAGAAATATTGGATTGTGATGTGTTATTTCCTGATGAAGGACAAAGTTGGTTAAAATAGCTGAACTGCAGTTCACTTGTATGGCCCAAAAATAACACTTACCTGTTAGAAAACTATTATGTCTTAAGAGAATATTTGTGAAGTTTATGAAGGCAAAACAAAAGTGCTTAGGTTCAGACAAATAAAGAAATCCCATTCTCTGTTTCCTACTCCATTGGTACTGCCCAATTCCCCAGCTGCCAGTACAGCTGGAGGAGTTAAACCTGCTTGAATGTTTTAGATTAAAGCAGTTACAACTCAGAGGTACAAACCAATATATCTAAATGAAGCAGCTTTGCCAGTTTGAAATTTCTTGTACACTACAAATTGAAAGGGGGATGGTTTTGACAGGTGTGAGGGTCCAATTATTTTTCTGGCACGGAGACTCATGAAAAAAATGTATGCAAACTAAGAGAAGGAAGGGAGAATTCTGCATTAAGTAATTGCTGTTATTCCCCAAATGAATCTTCTACAATTACATTTGATACCACACTTGATTGCCTTGCAATGGTTGGTTAACTAAAGCAATTTTGTTTCCAGTTGGGTTGCTGTATTAATTGTACTTACACATGTATAAACATAAGGGATATCTCATTGGTATTTTAAAAAGGGAGTCTGTATGGATGGCCTATTAACATCCACTTATTTATACAGAGACTGAAACTCAGGCTTTCAAGAATTAATTATCACATAAAAATGCCACATGAAAAATTCTTTCAATATGCTTTATCTTTTAACCAGTAGTGTCATTTTATATTCTTCTGTGTAAATGATGTTTTTGTATGTCTTGGTAATTTTGAGACAACATTTGCTCCGATGATAATATGTAGGCTGGTGTTCATGTACCAACTGGGCTAAAAATAAAGACAAAAGGTCATGGGAGTATTAGTTTGGAATTATGGTTTGTTTGTTTATTTTTTTCCAGTAGAAATTTTGGCTGCATAAAACTGTAGTGAAAAGTTGCTCAGCAAAGAAACAGAAGATGAAAAGTGTAACTAAGATAAAATAAGTCTTCTAACACCAGAGTTGATCCAAGCAGTGACCTGCAAGAGCAGAGCAGTAGTAGGTATCTGTGTTGTATCTTGCAGTTTGAAGATTTTCAGGACTGTCTGTAATTTGTTGTGGATGTTACAACAATGCTAAAACACTGTATCTTAAAATCTCAGCTGGAAAAAACAAACAAACAAACAAACCATGAAACTTTCAGCTTTGACACTATTTCATTATAAAGAGGCAGTTTACTAAACGTATTTTGTCTCTTGAAAGAAGGAAAACTCTGTGAAGGAAACAAACTAGAATCATTTTCTCTCATCTCTTCAGAGAGAGGATACAGCTCTCTCATGGCTTGTACCTCTGATAATCCTCTTCTGTGCAAAGAGCATCTGTAAGAAATAATACAGTTGAGATTTGGCACCAGACCTCCAGCACAGAGAACTGGTCCTCACAGGTGCAAAGTAGGTGTGGGATCCTTTCCCAGTAAGTCATACATACTTTATAATTTTGTGAAAATTATAACACTAAACACAGGCARAGTGTGAAAGCTGTCTGTGTCTTCACATGATGTTTTGGTCCAAAACTCAGTGAAATAAATCTTCAATTAATTTTGATTCATTTTGGATAATGCCTCACACTTCTAAGGTCTCTGTGACTGGAAAAAAACATCCAAGTGATCGATTTAAATTGACAGATTTAAATTGACAGATGGTCAGTGTTTTAAGGAGGATAATATTTTATTCTCTGAAGGGCTGTGTGCCACCTCTTCTATGACCTGTAGCCTTCATTTGTGTATAATTTAAATTAAATGTGCCCTATCTTATTGAAAGGAATGAAATAACATTTTTTTGCCAGTGATTGCACTTGGACATCTTTCTACTCAGGGGATGAAGCTCTGTGTGAGTGCACTGGGAGTAGTAGGAAGGTGAGGTGAAAAGGAAATAAGGATAAATCATATTTACTGAAATTGTGTGGTTTTAAGGGTTGTTCTGATGTTTATTTGAAGTTTATCAAATCACTTATACCTGTTTGAGTCATGAAAGCTCACTGCGAATGTTGCAGGAGCACGTATTTCTGCAGTTTTCTACAATGTTTGTCAAAGTGAGACAGGAAATATAATAGTTACAGCCTTTGGAATAAGCTCACCTCAGCTTCCCAGGATCTCCATCATTAGTAATGAGAGTTTCATCTTGGTGTGGAAATCCACTGTGAACCTGTCCACGCTGAAGCCTGGTGGGAGACGTGGCATAAGCCTCACCAGATTAGTGCAGAACTTGTCTGGCATTCCCTCCTGGGAACAACATCCCACTGTTTACTTGTCTGTCCCCGACATCCTGCCCCCTAATGTTCAGATTCTTATCTCAAAAAGTCTCAGTGTACCTTCTGGTTTACAAATATCTAGCAGGCACTAGTTAGATAAAAGAAAAACATCTTAAAGACAATTAAAAAGAAAAATCCAGCTCATTAGAAACCTTTTTTGAAAGAACTCTTGTTTGCTATCTTGCCTGGAGTTTTATAACTTCCTAGACTCTCGCAGGTGTGTCTTTCAGTCTAGAAATCATTGATTTTCCTCTAAAATATGGGCTGCTATAGGAGAGCTCTTCCGTGCTTTTTTCAATTATGTATCTGATATGATCCTGTATGAGAATTACACCAATGAGTGTTAGTGTGATTAATCAAACTGGTAATCCTTGATTTTTTATTTTTTTTTTCACACTTCAGGAATTTTAAACCAATTAGGAAGCTGATGAGGAAGACAGTGGTAGCAGTACAATCAGAATTAAGATTATATATAAGCAGGGATTTTAAAGGTGTAGCTATAGCTAGCTATGTGTAGCTAGCTTTTGGTCTTTTGGTATTGGTTATTTATCATCTCTTAATGAGCTTACCTTCAGTAAAGGAGTGTAACTTTATAATATAAATCATTGCAAAGATCTCATCTGTGCAGTGAAGTGCTTCACTGGTTGGAAACATGCCAAAAAAGCTTTTAGAGTAAAGCAAAGAAACACCTTCAATCATTGTTGAGGGCTTTCAAGCATTCCATTTTATCTGAAAAATCAAATATGTTAAAGACATCTAATACACTTTTTACTTATTGACCAAACAACTCATTTGAAAAATGTGCAGCTTCTGAAAAAGAGGTGGAGGGAAGGACCTAGGCAAGAAGAAAAGAAAGAAAGGTGTGATTTCTATTATCAAGCCGCCATACGTATGCATTATCACCTTCATTTTGAATGAGGCTTTAATGCGCTTTCAGAACAAACATCTTATTAAAAGCAAGATATACTATTGTACTCAATTTATTAACACCCTGTAGGTTCTTCAGTTTAAAATCGAGAAGTACAATATGTTAAGAAAAGCTTTTGCAGGCTGCTATTGTGCACATTTTCTAAGAGTTCATTGAATTTGTGGAACAGATGAAGCTAGCTGATTTTTTGAATTTACCTTTCACCCTCAAATTCAGTAGCTCATGTAAATCTGGGATAAGTAATTCATAGCACTTTGCTACCTTTGGCGAATCAGGAATGGACTAAAAGGATGCTGTTTATTTTGTCTGTAAGCTTTTTTGTCAAATGTTTTCATTTCAAAACTAACAATATATTTTTTCTGTGATTTGTCCTTGTCAGTATAACTAGGATCTGACTAGTTTTCTCAGTTTCCAAGGAAAACTCATTTCCCTGTTGCTCGTCACATATTATTGTAACCCTTTTTACACTGAATTTAGGAAATGAGCCAATATTTTGGAAAAAAAGAGTATTAACCAACTTAACTTTGTTGTCAATATTTACTAATTGGAAGAGAGAGAATTATTTTTTTAATTAAAACTAAAAACACTTGATATGATTGAATGTGCACAAAGAGTAAATCAATGGCATAAGATTCAAATACAGCTTCTCATAATGAAGACAGACTTCTGAGTTTGAGAAATTCAGAAAATATTACAAAGGTTTGGTTCTTACTTCAGAGAAGGAATGCCATTCATAATAGCAAACCTTAGAGATTTTTTTTTAAGCAAATTAAACCGAAATATGGTTGAAATATTCCCTGCCAGAAAGAGCAAATACTGTAAATATATAGATATGGACTTCTACATGTATTATTTAGTATTAAAAACAGAGCTTTTCTGAAAGTCTGAGATTAACAGGTTGGATTTTTGGAGGTGGAGATATTTGTGGGTTTCTTCACTCCACTTACTTGTGGTTTTTCCAAATGACAAAACCAAAGGTGTCATGCAGGCCCTGGTATCTTACCTTCTTTTGTCCCAGGATTCCTGTAAGATACTAGATGAAATTTAGGCTTATCTTTATCAAATCTCATTACCTTTAGAAAAGGACCTAACAGGGGAGTTGGAAAGTTTCCATATTTAAAAGTTTGTAGACTTCTACACTCCCAAGAAGCACTGTTCCTAGAAAAGAGGTTAGTGCAATGGATGAGAACAGAAAATGTTTGATGTCTGCACTCTTTTGCAGTTGAAATACCATAGAAATTTTAATAGATGTTTCATTTTGTATAGACTTTCAAATGCTCTGGGAGTGCAAGACAATCCTATTATTAAGAGCTGCATTTTACTCAAGGGGTTTGGGAATTCTTAGCTTTCCATCTCCTGAGTATAGTGTAATTCTCATTAGAATTTAAACACAAGGTGAAAGTGTGTCTCTTTTATGTCCTGCAAATGGTGATGCATGATTGAAGTAGTGTCAGATATTTCTGTAGACTTGGCCAGAAAGCAAGAGATGTGCATAACACAGAGCAGAGAAATTCTTCAAAATTAACAATATCCTAACATGCCCTAACATCATGTAAASAAATGCTTAAAAATTCTACCTGATTTGACCAGAAATGTATCTGTTAAGCATTTGCTTTCTTTTTTCCCAGTTACTTCTTTCTATCAGCTATGAGCAAATAAGAACTCTATAAATACACAAACAACTCTAGGTCTCATTGGAGGGATATGAGGATTTATCAAGTCTTGAGAACTCTGGGCCACCTCTGTGACTGTGATTCATGTGTTTGTAGAACACACTATCATTCTGTTTTAATTTTCCCTTTTTTTAGTCACAAATTACATTGCACTGAAATACTGTGAAATGTAACTTTTTTGAAAATGTGAGAATAAATATAAAAATGACCAGATCAGATCCTTGCTTTTAAAAATGGGTGAATAATCCCTGATGAATTATTAATTCAGGCAGGATTGTCTTAGTCCTTTGGGCACTACTGCTTCTCGGAGGGCAACTTCAGTTTTGCATTTCTTAAGAGTACCGTAGAACTAAAAAGTTTGGCTCTATTGATCTTTTTCTGTGCTTGCACAAAATTCTAGTGTTTTCACCTCATAAAACTTCTTGTACTTTGTCCTTTTTTGTGAGGTTTTTTTCTACATAAAAATTTAAAGAAAACTTCCAGCAAAAGTTTTCTGCCAGACTGAATGTTCTCCATATGGGCAAGTTTAATTTCATCTAATTTGCTATGGGCATCGTAGTTTAAATGACCTCTAGACCTAAAGTATTCTAAAATGCTCATAGAGGAGGTCTTGCCATAGCACTTCCCCACCTTTCCAATAGAACATTTCAGTTTTATTTTACCAGTATTTGCAGATATTTTGTCCTAAATCTGTATTGCTGCGAAAAAGAGTGGTTTGTTGTTTTTGTTTTTTTTTTTCACTTTTGGTGAGAGATACCAGCAAAAAAACCCCAGAAGCTGGATTAAGACTGAATTTTTTTCAAAATCATATTATTAATATATTTATTAACCCCAAGTGATTGCCATTTCTTCTACTGGCAGTTGACTTGACTTATTTTCCTTATTACAGGGATCACACCTCAGGGGAGATTTAATTCCAAATACTTCCAGTCTCTGTCGATCTTTCATGTTTTGGGTCTACGTTAATTACATTGGGGCATGTAGGAGTGTGTGAGCATACGAAACCTGTTGAGATGATGTTGGAGGCATGTAGAAAGCCAGACAGAGTATTACCTCCTGCAGACCTGCCAGCACAGTCAGCTGAGAATGGCTGCTGTGCATGCTGTGCCACAGAATGTGTCTGGGCATTGCTTAGGTGTCTTGGGGGCAGCTGTAAAAAGCACAATACGGATGAAAGCAGAGTGTGTTCAGGATTGATCTGTGTTTTATTTTGAAACACAGACATCGTACTCTCTGTGAAGGATAAAGCATGCTCTATCCTAAAAAGTCATGTGGTTACACATCAGTAAGCACTCTGTGTCAAGAATAACCACCAAGAGGAAATATTGTTCAAGAGAAAACAAATTTTATTCATAGCAAGAGATACACAGCAGTTACAGATAAATTAACCTTGAAAATTGGAAAGAAAAATCCATCAGTTTAGTAAGTTCTTCATACACTCGACCAACAGCAGTAGGAAAAAATTCCCTGTATTTCTGTGAAAATATTTACAATATTAGGAATTATGCCATGATTGTGAACTATGAATGTTGCTTTTATGAAAAAATAACTCTGACATGGACAAGACAGGATTTCCTTTACAGATCCACATCAGGAGTTTTTGCTGACACGGGAACAGTTCACTGAAGTACTTACATGTGCTAGTAAGAGTAGAGAAGTGCAAATACATAAATCTAACTGAACTGGTGTATGTTTGTCAAAAATAGGATGCACTTAATTCATTCAGCTCCTCGTGTCATCTCTATATTGATAAGAAAATATTAAGATAAATACAACTGAATTCATCAAATCTTTTATCTGTACATGAGTTCTGCAATATTGTGTTTTCAAAAGCTTTAAATGTTTTAATATGAAACAGAGCAAATAGTCTTTTTTATTAGTTCAAGATAATAGGTTAAAGCTTAGAGATTTCTGAGATATTAGATATGCTTTTCCCTATTGCTCAGTGTTTATAAACAACATTTAGGATTTACTTTGGGAATCAGACAAATTTTAAGATTGTGCTGGTCCTAGTTAAATGGGTAGGAGTTGTTTTAATGCACATATAAATTATATAAATTTTCCTCTGTATTTATACTTACACATGTATTTATACCTGTATTTACGTGCATATATGCTTAAAGAGATCATCTAATTGTGGTTGTGTATTTATGTCTATGTACAGGAACATGCATTTAGCTGAGTCTCTTGGAGGTCTACAAGGAACTAAAGCTGGTGGGTTCAGATAGTCTGAGAACACAAGTGGTTAAACTAGAATGTGCCCATACTTTTGAAATTTTACCTCTTTCGTGTTTTAAACTCCAGGAATATTTTATATTCAGTGTGAACAGCATCTTTGTGTCTTACTGCAGGGAGGAAGTCCTGGCCCTTGGAGTCAATTTGCACAGYTGGCGAATGCTCGCTCAGTGCAGGAATCCGTGGTTTACTTATGYCTGTGATTTTCAGTTCACTGTGTCCAAATAACACACAGACTGTGCTGGTCTCATAAGGACAGTGGGGTTTAGCACAATGCTGATAAAGGGTTAGATCACTGGGCAAGTGTTTGGAGGCATTTGTAGTACAATGCCTGCTGAAATAGTTTTGGAGGACTTTTCTAGGCAAAAAGTAGCTAAGTTAGGATGGCTTCTGCTCATATAGTTTTCTGGAGCTGTAAGAGTTTTCAGCCCATCACGTTCAGTAAACTTCCTAAAGTGAAACTGTGAATGCTACAAGCCTGGCTGCAGAGAGATTTCTCAGTTTTCTGACAGTGTCTGTGTGAGACCCTTGCTTTCTCACGGACGCTACGGGAAAACAGTTGAGAGATTTTGTAAACTATGGTATTGTTATGATACCAAGGAGAAAATATCTGAAGGAAGTGTTATTGGGTTCAGCCAATCCCTCTGGGGGTGGTTGGTCAGAGAACCAATAACCTTATGTCAGTCCAGCGTGCTAAGGTATATAAGCGAATTTGTAAATTAATAAAGGGTCAGTTTCTTCTCACCCTGAACCATCCATGTCGCTTTCTTCTTCGGTCTCTGCTCACTAGCGACATGAAACCAAAAGAAAACAATCTCTAGCAAGGTGGATTGCAAAGTTTGTAATGTGAACTGTGTAAAATGAGAAGGGGGAAAGCAAGGCAAGGGAGGGGAAAGAGGCCCAGGAAGTTTTGGCTGTTGCCAAAGAGGTCATTGATGGGAGAAGTTTGGAATGACTGCTTTGCTGCAATAATCTCCTGCCTTTCTCTGCAGTTTTCATTGCTATGTCTTCTCTGGGTGTGAACATGGCATCACCCTTGACGAGACGCTTCGCCCTTTTTTGCAGCATTCCTTCTTCTTTCCTCTTCAGCCTAAGTTTCCCATCTTCCATTATCCCTTTTAAAATACTTGTAGTTTCTCCCTCTTGTGCTTTCTGCAATCTCAGTTCATGCTTCTGTAGTACTGTGTAATGGTGCTGTGGAGAGCTGAGCTGAAATAGTCTCAAGCAACACAGCATAAATTTCGGGGAACAAAATGATGTGTTTCTTCAAACTAAAATCAGTTTAATATATACTTTCCAATTTACTTCATACTCTGTTCTTCACTGTGATCTTTCAGTGCTAAGCTCTTTTTCCAGTAGCCTTCTTGGTTAGGTTTGCAGGAGCCTTTCTGACTGTCTCTTTTAAAAAATACCTGCCTTAATTTATTTTTTTTTTACAAGAGAGAGCTATTTTGCTTGTTCAAGATTTCTCACATTGGCTCTTTCTTCACATCTTCACACTTCTGTGATGTATCTGTCTGTCCACCCTGAATTCTAAAAAAGAGATGAATTCCAAACTAGTGCTGATTTGTAAAGAATTTGAAAGTGAATAATACAGTGTAAGGGCCCAAACTTACATGTGTTAACAGAGATTCTGATGGGAATGCTAAAATGCTGTGAACTTCAATAAGTCTCTGCCTAGAATAAGATTCATATATAAAATATAAAATACTTTTTGAATTGTGTGCAGTTTTTGAACTAGAAGGATGTGCAAATCCATAACTAGATGATTCCTTCTTTGATTTGTTAAAGCCCAGGACTGCTCCCAAGGAGAGATTGCTGTTGTCTCCATCCCACTGACAGCCAGAAGCCACCAGTCTAGCTTTCAAAGGTTTCTCTGTATTTCTTTGCAGTTTGTGGCATAAGCGTCAAGTACCTGATGAGTGAGAAACCCCTGTCATGATCCATGTAAGGAAACACAAAACTCTTTTCATTTAGTGCAGTGGATAAGACCGAGAATGAGAAACATAATAGCAAGATGTTGATACAACTCTTACATCCTATTTCTCTTGTGCATGCCTTCCAACATACCAGTGTAACATCAATAATTGAGAAGAAAAGTAATTTTGTTCTGATTATTTGTGAAGTGAGCCTTTTGCTTGTAGTGATTAACTGGAAAAGTCTTCATCATGTTATGTTAAATAGTAAAAGGAATATTTTCCAGCTGCTGGCTTGTCTCATGCCACTGAACTACTCCTGAAATAAGGTGCACTCCTGAAGCTTCGCTTTATTGCAGTGATTGAGTGCAAGACGTGCACAAAACAGCTGCCAAAGCTGAATAATTAAATTATGATTCCTTCTGTTCTTTATTAATTAGGTGAGCTTGGGATAATTCTTAGAGCCTGGTAACTGCTGTCCAGAGTTGTTTTCTCAGAGATAGAGAAAAATAATTTAAATTAAAGTCTTAAGGAAGATTTGTCTTTATAAGAGGCCCATTAAAACAATTAACAGTCAATATGCCAGACATTTTTTACATGAGTAAACCAAAGCAATCTGAAAAGAAAACATGGCCTGACATATTTTGAACTTTATTACCTTTTGTAAAGGTACTTTTCACATTTAGGAGGAAATGGAGAGATTTGGTAGGGTTTTTTCCTAATATTCATTCAAATTGTGCAAGATGAGCTATAGGAATTGTTATTGGTTTTTTGAGTGGTTTGTGGACACACCTAAAGTGATTGAATAAACTCAATGAAGATTTGATCCAGACAGGGAAAGAAAAGAGTGTTTTTAAAATATATATGTTAGAGATCATTAACTTTATGGGTCAGTGTCAGCATTGCAAAATGTGGTCCAAAGTTTGGATCATACTTTCATAATTTATTTGTGAAAATTTATTTTTCCTGTGTTACACAGTATTGTAATACCCTGTAGAAATACGTTAAAATCTTCCTATATTTTAGTTTTTATATGTGGATAAAAGAGTAAAGAAAGAGCTGTATAAGGCTCTCTGCTGATGCAGTTAGGAAAATTATGCAAAATGTTGACATTTTCTATTCCAGTGAGATTCTTAAAAGACATTAATGTTATCTGGGTATTTTTGCTTAGACTTTAGTTACAGTGACTTCGTGTGATATGTTTCTTGTGATATATGAAATTTTTTTGTGAAGATAAGCCTTGGAATATGCATAATTCAGCCACTCTTATGGATCACCAAGAAGCTACCCTCTTGAGTTTTTACTCCATTTTAGTGTCATATGCCTAAAATTTGATTCCTTTTTTTTAACAGCTGATTGCAGCATTGATAAACATGGTCTTATTTGTTGGTTGTAATGGATAGAACACAGTGGCAACATAACAAATGTACACAAGTTTTTTTTTGGGGAGAAATTCTACTAAATGTTTGCCTATTGCGTGATAGAAAATAATTTTCTCAAAGGCTTTTGCAGATTTTTTGTAGTCGGAGGACTGGCATATTTTCTATATTTGGTTATGATAGTGCAAGAGGTTCATTACATCCCAGCACATACATAAGTATGAATTCAGAATGCCAATTTCTTGTGAATCCAAAGTAAAATTATGTCCAAATTGTTTAACTAGGCACCTGTACTCTACTAGTTGCAGTATTTACAATCTAGATAATATGCAATCAGTTTAGACTTTTTTATTTTATTTATTTCATTTTTATATTCTTTCATCAACTAAAGAAAGTAGTGCTGAATAATTATAATAAACATACTTTGCTGCTTTAATTAAACTGATCAGACAGTGTGATATGGAGGTTAATTAGCTACTAACAAATTAATTTCATTTTCCCACCTGGAAATCTGCTTTGTAATCACTTGCATTTTGCCTTATAAAAAGAAGCCATTCGCAGTTGCTTATACTTTGAGGAAGTTACTGTGATGAGGAAATTAGCAGTTTCCTGGACCTTTTGGAAGAATTTATTTACCAAAATTAAAATGAATTTAAAATATTTTTGTTTCTCAGGGTTGTCTCTGTCTTCCTTGCTTTTGACTTAGAGGACTGGAGGAAGAACAGAGAGGACAGTTATTTCTATCTCTTTACATATGTAGCTGGTTCTTTTAAATTTGGTAACTCCAGAAGAGTCCCCTTATGATTTTCTTTCCTGGCCATTTGTCACACATGCAAGTACCTAAAATCCTAGGTTTTACTGTGGATCAAAATATCATTCTTAAGGATAATTTTTCAGCTTGACTAACTGAAACGACAATCAGTCTGTGAAATCGGCAACTATACCAGAGAATAATACCAATGTGGTTTTGCAACTCTAAATTTTCAGTCACTAAATTTTCATTCCTGCATGAAGTATTTGGCCTTTGATGCTATGTCGAGCAGAGATTGCTGCTTGACTGCAGGCCATTGAGCCAGAGGATGTCTTTATGCAGAAGTTATTCATGGGGTATGTTGTATTCTTTCAGAAGAACAGGCAGCACTGTAGATTTTGATTTAGGTGTGTGTTTGTCTGACTTGTATTTCTCGTCATCTTATGGGCTCTATTACATTTAACCTCACACGTTCAACTACTTTTGACTTTTAATTCTACAGTCAAAGTGTAGTCAGTACTTGAAATGTATTCTTTTTTCATGATGTTAAGTATCATCCTGGCAGCTTAAGTAGTCCAATGGCAGTTTCTAACAGTTATTCTTACAGTGAAAAATAACTCAAAATTGGGGAATTTTGTTTGACATGGAGAAATGTTGCCTATTTTTAGAGTTTCTGCGATGAGTTCTAGAGATCTGAAGACATAAGCACTCTTTCTAGTGTTTTTTATCCTTCATTTTGAGGTTATGCAGGTAACCTTAATACTCTTCACTACTTCCCTTTTTTCTAAGTAAATGTATAATGTAGCATAATATGGACACTGAGGCAAAAGAACAAAAAATCCTACTTATTGTACCCTGTGAAAAATAGCAGGGTTTCCTCCTGAGATTTGAATGTGATATAAAAAAAAAACTTCTTACTCGGCTTTACTAATTATAATTTGCACAAGACAAATTAAATCAAGCATGGTTTAATCCAGCACGTAATCAGATATTGTCACGGGGAGCAGGGGGACACGAGGAAAGGTGTCACTGTGAAGGTCAGGCCAGTGGGTGCAGCAGGGAGCGGATGGGTGGCAGCACCATCTCTGCTCACGCAGTCACTGTGCACAGAGTGAGCTGAGACCTGCCCTGGTCACAGGGCTGGTGAGTCGGCAGAGCCCAGCCTCGGGTACGTGGGATATCAGATACCTAGAGAAGATTTGTGTTGGAATCTCAGATATTTCCAAAGTTTTAGATTCTTCCGAGTTTAGACTTCAATGAACTCTTTGAAGATCTCAGTTTTTAACTCAGATACCTAAAATCTGACCACTGTCAGCACTGCTGTCTTTGGATCTAGACTCAGATCAAAATTCCTCAGAATCAATGTCAAGGGCTTGAAAGTATATCTTTCACATACTGTATTTTTATCTGGATTCTGTATGTGTGCTTTACACTTCTCTGTTTGTACAGATGCCTTATATAAGCCTTATATAAGGCTTGTATGTTTTAGTCCCGCTGCCAAGCATGCAGATAATTGAAAAATTACTCATTTTATTTATCACTCTGATGAATCCGTGAATGGTCAAGTGATCACCTCATGAAAACTGCCTATAAATTTTAAAGTTTATGAATTGATAATTTCAGCGAAGGAATAACCTGTAAATGAAGACTGAAAAAGTTGATCTTTCTCACCATTTAAAAGAAAGAATATTCTATGACAGAGTGTGCAGCACCTTTAATTCTCCTTTATGTTATTTGCTGTAATCTTCACCTTCAACTTTTCATTTCAATTATTAGTCTCAGTGGAATCTTGAGAAAAGCCCTTTACATGAATCTGATAAAAGAGGCTTATCATAAATTATAGTGCAGACCTGGAAGGTTTTAATTAGTGTATGAAATTTAATATTCTGACAAAGCAGTTATTTAATCGAATTATGTTTGGGGGAAAAATGTCTAACACAAGTGACTCATTTGTCCATATTATGGGTATTATAGTGACATATTCCTTGACCAAGTGTTATTTCACTGTTTGATTTTTTATTTTAATAGTTTGATTTTTAAAATATCTTGTTTCTATGTCCAGTTTCAAGATCATGTTTTAAATGCGCTTTCTAACCAGTTTCTTACAGCCCATGTTCAGGCACTGTAATTGCATGCATACACTGTAATTATAATTGCAACTGGTTTATTATATTGCCTGAATTTTTTTTCACTTTAAAGACAAGTGATAAATCAGTGTTTTTGCACATGGATACTGAAGGGGAAGAAAAAAGCTATTAGCTTCTAATCGCCTTATTTTATACATGTCATTTCACTTGTATAAAATCACAAAGCTGTAACAAAAGACGTGGTAGTAGTTGACATTCTTTCATTTTTTTTCCATATTTGCAAGCTTTTATTCCCTAATGTTATCCTCTTTAAGAATAAATGTAATATTTTTATGTGTGATAGGCTATATTTAGCTTTCTTTTCTTAAAAGTCTAATTGTGCCTTAAACTGCATGTCAGACTGTATAAAGGATTAAACTAAAACTGCCTGGATTATTTGTCATAGGATTTATTTGGATAAGTTTAAACCTTAATTACCCCAAAGGTATTAGAGTGAACTTTTTTAAATGCACTTCTTTATCCTTTAAGGGGATACAAGGAATTTTTTTTTTTTTTTAAATTAAAGTGGATATTTTGCCAACACTTAATTAAATGCTTTTTTAACATTTGTAGGCATTTACACTAATTTCCTTTGGTCTACCTATAAAGAGTGAAATGGACCAGTATTATTAATATTTTAAGTGCTTCATGCTAAGCAAAAGGCCTACCAGTTCTTTTACTAATGTGACTGCGTTTTCCAAGTGTGTGGGATTAGTATGACTATAAAATGTTCTCCAAATTTGTATCTATAGTTCTAAGAACTTATTTTAAAACTGAAGAGTCAAGATCAGACTTGCATTTGCAGTACGGTTTGGTTTTTCTCAGATTTTGATTTCTTTCTCAGCCTCTTATCTGCAAACTAAAAGAATCCCCCCTACCTGCAGATTACCTGCAATATAGAGCAGCTTTTATACATTGCCTCACTCTGGGTGCTCTAGCACTTCTTGGGTGAATACTTAGAAGTCATGGGAAGTATGCTGTTTTAAAACAAAATCCAAATAAACATATTTGGCTGTAATTTCAGATATTAAAACATGCACTACTAATTATGTGGTAATATATATTTGCAATATAGTCTGCTACACTAATTTTAGGTTTGCCTCCAGTGGTTTCCTGAAGAAAACCTTTGAGTTTTGGAGACCTTTAGCAAATGTTCTTCTGTTTCTTTTCTGAGGGAGCTCATTATTTTCTAGCATCTCTGTAATGACTAAAAGTGTAATTTTTTTTTACTTTCACATTTTACCTACAATTGTTTTGGAAATGCATCTTTTGGGGAAAAAAGGATAATTGTGATATCTGTCAAAATCAATACATTATATTAATTTCTTATGATATGAAAAGCTGAAGAAAACCTTTTTTCTTCTCCTCCCCCTTTCTTTATTTTATTTTTTTTTAAATAGTCTATTTATTTTCTTGTAGTTCATTATAGAGTCTCATAAAGTTCTAGAATTCACTTTAGGCCAATCTCCCCTGTAGGCCTAACACCATTTTGGGCTGCATCACAGGATCTGGGTTCAGTAGAGCCTCTAGGAAGCCCATGGATAGACCTGAGGGTTTATGTAATCTTAACCACAGCTTGAGTGAAAGCAACATTTCTGAACAGACTGCACTGGATGTTTGTTGAAAAAGACTTCAGAAAACAAATCTTTAGACTAGTTGGTGGAGCACATATTGCATGAAAAGTTCTTGGAATTATAGCATAAGGTTAAGAGAGGAGGTTTCCCTGCAGACACCACTACATGACAGGCATAACCAGGAGCTTTCATTCTGGCACTTGGTAAAGGAGGATGTATATATCTTACCAGCAAAATGGCATAGATGTACTATTACAATTTTTGCTGTACATAATTATCTGTAGTGTCCAATATCTTGTTGCAATGTGATCCCTTCTCGTTGCTCTTGAAAGAACTTGATTGGAAAAAGCATTATTTCCTGAGATGAAAAGTCAACTTCAGCTTCATTAATGTGATCCTGAGTTGAGTTTAGGCATTTACTTGTTGAATCAATGGACTGTGTCTGTAAACTTGCTCTGTAGAGAAGCAAAATCTGAGTGTAAGTTAGTGTTGGTGTGAGCTCAAATTTCATCTGCAGATATTCTGAAAGATGATGTTATCTCACACTTTTCTTCTACATGTCTCTTCAAATCTCTAGACACAGAGATTATAGAGACCATCAACTTTGGATTTTGTGTGGTGAAATTTAAGAACTTATATTACCCGATATGTAATGTTTCCCATTGGAATAGTTTTCTACGCTGAGCTGGAAAAGAGAGAACTATTGAAATGAAATGCAGTGTAAAGACAGTGGAATAATCTCACTTCAGCAGATAACACTACCAATGAAAGTGTGGAAGAAAAATTACGATAGAAAAGAAAAATAGTAGGAGTCAAAAATAAAACATTTATGACCTGGTCCTTAATGTAATTTTTATATGGCTTGCCTATGTCTCAGATACTAAACCTTTTTGCTTTGAAAGGGGAATTAAAGATGTTGAAAACTACCCTTCACCTTCCCAACTGCAGAGATTTTTTGCAATCATATGCTGATACTACACTAAAGTTTTTTATTTATGCATGTGGTCTCCTAAAGTCATTCTTTCATTAGTTTAACTTCAGGACTGTCTTACCAAATCCTTTCAATGGTGAACAGAAGTAACAGTGAGTCTTTACCCCCTCTTGCTCACAGCATTCCTGGATAAAGAACAAAAATAAATATCTAGGATATTTACACTGTACCTTCAGTTTGCTGACCAAGTTTGCAGTATTACTTGATGGCAAAAGTGTACAACAATGGGAAGATTCAAATTCTTTGTGTCAAGAAGTTAATAAATAACTAAACTACTCACTTGAGAGCCAGCAACAAAGCAATTTGTTCTTGTCAACTAGAAGTGGTTAAATTATGAAAAATTGTCCTCTAAAGATCTGAGTGATCCATGAATCTAATTTGTGAACCGTACAGCATTCAGTGTGTTGTAGCACTGGGTATCTTGTATTTTCTATATTAAGAGTAGTGAGATATGTCCAATGTCAGTGCCAGTTTATGCATTATATAGGTAGTATTTCCAGGCAGGGTAATGGACTACAAGATATGAATAGCCTGACAAAAAATATCCAAGTCATTTGGGCAGGGAGTGTTTATTTTCATTAACTTGTAAATATATCATGTTTCTGAAACATAATTCTAATAGGTGATTTGAAAAATACTGTTCAGTTTAGTAGAGATAGATAGTAAAGCTATGCCAGCTTTGAGAAATTTAAACAAATAAAAAAGTAGAAAAGACAAGGAAAATATAATTGTGAAAATAAAGAATCATTTTGTTTAAGTAGATAAAGAGAGTTGTGTCTATTGATGACTGTGTTAAAAATCCTATACAGTAATGATTTGATGACAGGGTAGACAAGAGCAGTGGAGAGGGGCTCAGGAAATAAACTCGTATCTAGATGAGGGTCAATACAAGAGAGGGCCTAATAGACATTGTGTTTCATGAAAACATTCCTTTTAAAAACAAAAGCAGTAAACAAAAACAATATACCCGGTTAATTATGTCTGTATTGCTTTTCTTGCTCTCATTTTTACTGACAAAAACCTTCTAGGGATGAGACTGCGAGGTAACTGCTCTAATACAACCTGGCATAAGGAGTTGTGGTTAACAATTTTTTTTCTTTTCTTTTTTTTTTTTTTTTTTTTAACAAAATAGATCACCTTGTGATTAAAACACTTGTGTTAAAATTTCTGGCTAGTACCAGTCAGAGCTGGGCCCTTTGCAGTTTGAAATGTTGTCCCCTAAAGAATCAGAGGAGCTTTTGAACCGATCACATTATTTACAGAACAGTTATTTTGTACATAACTATTTACAAAGTGAAGAGGAACCAAAGAAAATAGAATCTTTTGCTCCTTCTGACTTACTCAAAGGCTTCCACAAGCACTTTATGGTCTTTTCTTTACAACAATCAAATGAATAAGCAATTAGCTTCAGTCTTTAATGACGAAAAGAATTTCTTCCTGTGTCTGTACTGCCTTGAGATCTATCTTTGTTGTCCAGACACCAATAAAAAACCAACTGACCTGTGGATAGAAGAGTGTCTTCATGGAAAAGTGGAAAAGTTCATTTTGAGGGAAAAGGATGAGTTTGTGTTAATAGCATTTACCTCAAAATGGCATTTAGCTGATCTGTAATATATTTCATGTTTGACTCTCTAAAAGGTCACAAAGGAGAATAAATGATGTCATTATTTATGGAGTGAGTAAAATTATGGTTTGTAAAGATGAACTGCATTACCTTGCAATACATGTCATACTTTTTAGTGAAAGTAAAAATTGTCATTGGCTTACCCTCTTGAAAAATGATTACTGAAAGCATTCTTTCCTGTTGGTATTTATAAAAGAACACTTTGTTATGTTCAACTTCTTATTTAGACACATAAAAGGTATAACCATAAACAACTGAAAAAAAAATTGAGACAATTTTTGAAGGTCGACAGCAATCACCTATTTTAAGCACACTGCTGGATATGAAGAAATGTAACTTCTCCTTTTCTTCATTCAAAATCTATAAAGGTACTTAAAAATACTATGTTCATACGAGTCTCTATATCATACAGAAATGCAAAAAAAACCTGTATTCAATAGGACATACCTCAGTTTTCAAACTGCTGCAGAAGTTAACACTGAATGGAATTTCTGACTGATTTTGGAATGGGAACTAGCAACCTCCTTGTTTGCTTTGCTTGAATTACGTGGTACAGTGTTTCCACAGAGCTGCCAGGATCTGCTCTACACTCCAACAGCCAGACTCTCCTGTGATGTATTTTCACAGATTTTATTTTCGCAGTGGGAGGTGAATAAAACAATAAACGTGTGCAGCAAATGCTTACTCCACTTAGCAAAGCCCGTGCCTTGGTGTATTTATTGTATTTATCTTGCATAAATCCCCTAATTGCACAGTGAAAGTCACATGTCTGTGACAGAAACAACTTATGGAAGCCTTTTATGAGCTCTGGAGTTTGTCCAGTGTTATCTGTACTTTTCTAGCTGTGTTTTGAGTGACTTATGTAGCCTCCCACAGAAGAACCATTAAATGAATGAAGTTAAGCATGAGCATGGGAAATTGTGCATACAACAGAGAGCAAGCAAAGACAGAGTTTGTCATGTTTCAAAGAGAATACATAAAGAACTGTGGGTTTATTTCAAAATGTATTTTACAATAGTAGAGATTATTGCTACATAAATTTATTCTCTTTTTTCAAACTAACAGAATTACTTTTCTTTCTCTTACAGAATAACGATATAATCTATTACAATGCAAAAGACGATCAGAATGATGTAAGTAATATGTTTCATTTAATTTCGTTGCCTGTAATCTCAGAAAATTAGGGGATTGAAAATATTAATGAAACTCTAAGACTATAATTTAAAGATTTGGCAGAAGCAAAAAAGCAGAAAACTTAAAATGTCTTGAAAAGTTTCCTCAAGAGCCAGACAATATTTTATGTTCTAATTCTCAAAGTCTGTCTCCTCTCATACAGTTTGAATTACTGGTCAGGCAGAAAATGTGCCGGAGAATGAAGATCCTGACAGCAGTATAATTCACTTTTTGAAATGTAATAAAATCATAATTATAGGATTGGAGAATCAAGATGATAAATGTAAATAATTCACTTTACTCTGAGGGAACCATTTTCTGGCCTCTTATTTTCCAAGATCATATTATGTTGTTCTGTATTCTTTGCAATAATTTTTTTTTTTTTACATGAGGAGAAAGAAGATGTGAAATGTTAATGAATAATTATTTTCATTCACTTTGTGGTCATTTATGTGACTGTAAAAAGATTTGGGAAAAATGAAAATCCAATCACAAGATTTAGAGTAAATGCATGATACTTTAATTCCTGGTTTACTAAAACTCTTACTTTAAAAGGTTTGAAGTCTCCTATATGCTATTAATTGTTAAAAGTCTTAATGTGTTCTGGAGGCAATACAAGTTATCCTCACCTTCACTGGAGATAATACAATTGCTTGTCTTCATTATAGATTTAATTTATAAAACCATAGAAAAATGTTGTAAATGTATTAATCAGAATTGCCAGCATGCTTCATTTGCACTTTTTAATCAAGTGCACTTTAGAGATTGATGGCATCACTATTGTAATTGATGCTTCTGCTGTAAGGCAATTAAAGAAGGTACATAGATCATGTCAAGCAGAACTTTTTTGTATGGTTGCATAGAGATATGAGTCCTTGATTTCAGATGCAACAAACTACTGTCCTGAGTTTGCATGATTTAAGTAAAATTCATTAGAAGTAACCTAAATTTGGAATATATTGTTCTGTTCTCATTAAATTCACTGGGATGGCAGGTGCTAATCTTCTCTGGAAACGAATGTCAAAGCTTAAATATTGGATTTTTAATCTAAATATACCAGATAGTGATGGTAGATTGTGGTGTGAAATAAGAGACTGTGATGTATCTGTTATGATTGAGTAGTACTGGGAAAGGTTTTGAGATTACTACTTCTACAACCTAAATCAAAATCTGTTAGGCAAGGCAGGAAAGGAAATACTATTTCAGAGTGTATTGTCTTTGTTTCTTATCATTTTCTTCAGGATATTCTTTTCCCTTCGAGAAAAAAAGTACACACACCCCACCCTAAAACAAATTTTGTTAGACCATATATTCTGTTTTATTTCTGTTTCAGTTTTAATTTCTTTTTATGTCCTTTTGAACTATTAGAATGAAGTTTATAATAATGTTTATTGTCAAGGAGAGCTAAGGATACAATGGTCTTTTATAGTGATAGTGATTTTTTTTTGAGAAGACCTTCATCCAGATCTCAGCTATGTATGCAAGCACCATAAACTCCTCTTCCCTCTTCCTGCCTGAAAAAAAACAAAACAAAAAAACCTTGAGACAGCTTTTTTTCTTTCAATATTGAGAAATTTTAGTAGAGTCATCTCTGAAGCACTGGTTAGTAAAACTGCTTTTGCAATCCATTTCTTTCTGTGTCTAAGAAGTCCAGACTTTCTTTTCCATGCTGTGAGCCTTCATTTATTCACAGGAAATGATATTGTATTTATCTTTGAGTACAATCAAGAATAATTAGCAGCAGAAATTAATTTATTAAAATTAGACATCTAAACTAATCTCTGTGGGTATCTCTAGAGAGCTGTTCAGTTTGTTTTGAGCAGATGTCTAAGGTCATGTGAACTAAATCAGTTCTAGGTGTGTGTTCCTCTGTGTTGACCATGTTCCTGTAACAGATCCTTTTAGATCTTAGCTCTTGGATGTTGAAGAATTAGAAGAAATTAATCTCACAGTTCTGGCCTGACAGTTTTCATTTGTCTCCACTCATCCTTTGAATATTACAGCTTTTTCAGAAGAGCAATCCTCTTAAAGTCTGTGTATTTTTGTGGTGTATATTTATACGCTGCAGTACCATTTGATTTCCTTCTTCCTGTTTCCATACCACATTCAGGAGATCCTTCCCTCATTTTTCATCTGCTGTCATGATGGGCCTTTTCGAATCTAATGACTGCATTTGCTTGTACTAAAAAAAATAAAAGAGCATGTGAAGGCCAATCATTCTCTGGCCTTTGGATTTCTCAGTCTCTCAGATAAAATGATCAATTTGTAACCCCGTAGTCCATCAATCAGTAATAGACCTTTTGTACTCTTTATCCTACAACAGCAATTATATTCTGCTTGCTCATTTCCCCCTCCCCCCCAGCGCTCCATGTAATGTGTGAACACTTGATGATAATTAATGAGTTTTATCCTCACAGCAAGGTAGGAGTTATTGTATTCCCATTTTTTATATCTCATAGGAAGATAATGGCCGAACTTGTAATTTAATACAGGTCTCCCAGGTTTTCATCCACTGTCCTTTTCCCAAGAACCCTTTCAGTTTGATATATTGCAGCCTGTTTGTGCACTTTAATTTGCACGTGTCAACAGCTTGTTGTATTTGGACAAATGCTGCAGTGCTTATATTGGACAACTGAGTAGTCCCACATTAAGCTGCTCTTTCCCATTAGTTTTCATATTGCTTTTCCTGTTTTCTCATCTTGTCCTTTGTACACCTACCTTATTTATAGTAATTTTACTTCACTGCTCAATTCTTTCCTCTTTATATTGGTCTCCATTTTATTTCCAGTTATTCCACATCTTGTTTATAGATTCTTCCTAAATTTATTTTTTTCTCTTTCCTTGTGTTCAAATAATCCACAACTCCACTATGCACTGAATTGCTCAGTTGCCTAATTTTCCTTTATCCTAAATTCTTTTCTTAATGTTTCTCTCATCTCCTCTTTGCATCTTGCTCCTTTTCCACAATTTTTAGTGTAATTTCTTGTCATGGTTTTATAAACGTTTTCCTGCACAAGATACAACAGCCTAGGGAAATGAAGATTTAAATTTTTCAATGATTTGATGGAAAGAACTAAGTATTACAAGTAAAGAAATGTCTTTAACATGAAACCAGCCACACATCATTGGAAGTTTGCAGCTTCCCTGTAGTCCCTAGGTTTTAATTGGGAGCAGCCAATTGCATCTCCTGGCAAGAGTTGTGTCCCTAGTTAGCACAAGTGATTTATTAGACTCCTCCTTCATATAGTGTCACATTGGTTTGCAGTCATGACTAACAGGGCTGTGCTTCTTGTGCAATTATTGATCACGTACTAAGTGATAGTAGCACTTTTTATTTTATTTTACTGAATTACTGTAAAATTATGGGTCCCTTTGGGCAGTAAGTATCTGCACAAAGTGTGAATTCACAATGTGACTAGGAGTCAATGTGCAGATTCCACTAGAGGCAAAAATCTGGAGCATGCCTGTGGTTGATTTTAAAACAAATACATTTTTTATTACTTTATAATAAAGAAGGAAGAAATTTTTTAAAACCGATAAGCTGTTTGTGCCATATGGTTTAGGAAGTTTTCCTAATTCATTGATGCCTTGTTATTTTGGAATAATTTGTGAAACACTAGCTCTCTTTGAGTTTAAACTGCAGCATAAATGCAGCTATCAAGTTGAGGTTTTATAAATACTAAATAAAAAAAGTATATCTACATCAAATTGAAAACTGTTACAAAAATTAGAAAGCATAACTAGTTTTGAATGTAAATTCTTCAGAAAAATCATGGTGTGTTTTAACAAACATTTTAGAAAACAAAATAATTTCCACCCCTCAAACTTTTATTTTTTTCTTTTTAATAGGAAGTTATGAATAAGTATTGGGCAGAAATAAGCGGAGACCAGAATGGCATGTTCCTTGTGGGTCTGCTTCTTCCCAAGAAAAGACTTGGAGGTTTAGAGGCATTGACAGTGGTTATGGAAGTTTATTGAGTCTCTGATTATACCCTTACACAAGTCTTGCCTTTTCTACTACTTCATGGTATCAAGGTTGCAAAATCGGCTTATATGTGTACCTATGATTAATTTAGTAAAGAGAAGTCTGTTAATGAATTATCCCAGGTTTACTTGCAAACAAGTCTGAACCTACTGTAGATTTGATCAAAGAAATGCTGGTTTGTTTGTTTTTTTTCTCCAGCCACAAGAATTCAGGAGTTTCCTGGCTTTTCGCCTTATAACATACATTGAGAAATGGCCGAATTATTTAATTTATCCTAGTGTGATATTTTATGTATTTTATCATCAGAAAAGAAAAGTTTCCTCTGTGTTTCAGGAGCTGTGTGTTGGGTCAGGTAGAGCCCTTGAGGAGGAGATGGCACCTGAGTGTGGTCAGTTTGGAGTAGTGTCTGGAACTGAGGCAGGGCAGATGGCAGACTCCGGTGATCAAGTGTCAAAGGAGACAGGTATAAAAAGACTTCTAGAGACTGAAAGGGTGATGCCAGATTTCTGCAAGTCCAGCAGCTGCCAGTTGCTGGACTGAAAAGTGAAACTGAGTGTAATGGCTGGCCCTGACACTACACAGAAAGCTGGGACAGTGACTGCTTTTGCGTGTCATCCAGCAGATACAGATTTCCTCTGTCTTTTCAAGGTTTTTAAACCTGCTTCTGATAAGACAGAACTTTTAGAAAATTCCCTTTTATCTGCATGTGTAAGAGTAATTCTAGCTCAGTGCTTTCACTGTGTCTGGATGCAAGCATGCAAATAACCAAATCAATCTTACGATCTGGGTTTAGCTAATGGTGGACTTCAAAGCATCAGGTTTTTCTGAGCTAAAGCTGCCGACTTTTCAGTATTTCATAGACAGTGAAGGACAGGCACTTCCAATAAGAAATTTATCTCAAATAATTTAGAATGAGCTTAAGTGCTAAGCTGCAGAGGATGTAGTCTCCTTTTGCAATAGGGCAGCCTAGCAAGAGTAACCAGCTAACTTCCCTAGCTCCCTCAGGTCTCTTATTCCCTCTGCTTTCATTGCATGACCACCAATATGGTTTGGCACTACAGTCACAACTATGATGTGTTGTGTTTCTTTTCATCTTCACTTTGTCCTTTCCTGCTTCGATACTGAATAAATTTTTTAAAGAAGTCATAAAAGATTTGCTCCAGCTATTCTCATTTACGATAAGCAGGCAAAGTCTAGGTCATAGAGATTGGAAAATCTAGATGGATAACTCCACAATAACTGTGATTTCCACACCCCTGCAAGAAGTTGCCAACAAGTAAGTGTTCTACATACAGCATATCTATTTAGGGCTTATTTTTATGACTGCTATTCTTCATGTGTGTAAGTTGCAGCTACTTTTAGATTTACTTTCTTCTCTGCCTGAACTACCAAGGTTTTTAACCTGGCCAAGGTGTCGCGTGTATCAGATTGAGTAATATTTACATGGATCTACATACCTAGTTCTCATATTTTCTGTTTGCCACATCTCTTGATGGTATGTGGTAGAATTAGGTATGTGAAAATTTCACTGGAAAACATAATTTACCACTTGTTCTAGACAAAATTTTGTACATTCTTGGAGAATTATGATACTGAAATGGGCTAACGACTAAATTTGTAAATAGATTGGAATACTAATTGAGTGATGTTTGATGGAGATATTTTGAATTTGAGCTCTTTGAGAACTTGGGCTGCATCTGTCCCAGTTACTTTGATTCTTGGCAATATGGCATGGATTCTATTGAGTTTTTGTTTGTTTTGGTTTCTTACTGTAATGGGTATTAGCTGCACATACAAATGCCTTATTCTAGCTGGTTTTTTGATGCAGACAGAAGAAACATTTTGACAGGGTAGTTTGCTCTTAGACTTACATAGACCATAAGAGGGAAAAAAATTTGTGCTCGTATAAATTATATCTTTCATTATGAAAGACTGTCAGAGTAGGACTGTTGACAGACCCATGTAGGGAACCTTTTGATAACTTTAGACAAATTTCACTAGAACAAAAATTTCTAATCTGTGGTAAATGTCATATTTTTCAACTATATTGTCATTTTTATTGAATATATATCTTGAATATTAACCTATATCTTTTGGTAGTGGAATGTATTGTTTGGAATTAATAATTAAGTCTATAATAAACCTAATGTTTTATGAAATGGGAAAGAAAAATTTTGCAGATTTACACAGACTCCCTAACTAATTCCATTTTCAGAAAGAACTTCCTAGTTGTTGTACTTTTTGTTTCCTGAGGATATTCCAAGCCTCTTTCCTGTGCTTCTCAAATATGCAACATATTCATAGATGTTCCTCTTGTAAGTTACTATATTCTAGATAGCAAAGAACATACTTACTTTGGTACATATGTTGAAAAAGTTTAATTTGAATTAACGTGTTTTAAAATGAATGAACTGCCATAAAAAGGTAGATACTTTTTTTTTTTTTTAAATGCAGCAATTTACTTGTACTCCAGGGAGTTGTTTCTTGTGCATTGCAGTGTATAATAAAAAGAATACTTACGGCCAAAATACACACTTCTTGCTGTAGTGAAGGTTCTGTTATAGAAGTGAATTCTGTTATAATACAACACACAATGTTTTATTTTTCATATATGGGGAGGAGTGAGTAAGCAGGAAAACCATATTTTTTATGTTTTAATCTTTCATCCGTTGTTCATTATTCTTTATATACAAGAGAACTTACTAATTTTAGTAATATCATGGTATTTTGATCTTTTAGGAAAATTCAAGTGTTCTTGCTGTGCACATTTCTCTCTTACATCAGGAATCCTGTGCTATCTAACAGGGTGATTTGGATACCATTCTTTGGAAATCATTGGAACCAATAGTTGAGGGCATGATTGACGTTGTCTACTATAGCAACAAGACTTTTTGCATTATTTAAAAGAGAATGTGTTTCTTTTACCAAGTATGACTGGGAAACATATCAGGTCTTTCCATTTCAAGGTCTTACAGGTAAGCTTGAGTACAGCCCACGGCGAAAAAAAAGGCATTCCTTTGAGCTTCCTATTGCAATTATAATGATCTATTGCCACAGMAAACGTTTCTCTTTTTTCCCCKTTTTTTTTTCTTTTTTTTTTTTTAATATTATGATTAAAAAAGTAGGTGTCAGGTTTATATTCCTTTATTCAAATTTGTGCAAGTCTTCCCTTCTCCCAAATGAATATATGTTCGAGCTTGAAATGAAAAATACATGATAATGAAATAAATGACTGCCCCAAAGCTATCTCCTACCTGTAAAACTGAGTTATGAAATAATAATGGCAAGAGTGATAACTGTAGGTGCCAGTGTCCTAAAAAATATGAGAATGTTCTTAATGTGGAGAATCCTACCTTGAAGGCAAATTTGCACAAAGGAGCAGTGCTTGAAGTCTCCCCATGGAGGCTGAGTTTATGCCACATCAAAGATCAGAATTCAGCCCTAAAGCTAGTGATTCATCAGTTTAATGGAAAATTTCTTGCTTCAGGACATTTCYTAGTAATATCAAATGCATGACTGATAACAATTGCAGTGAATGCAGTGTAATTTTTTATTGGTAAATAAAAGCAGCACCAAAAGCTGGACTTGTCATAGGATGTTTATAACACTTGCAACAGTGAGTTTTAGCACGCATTTTGTTGCCTGCTTACAGATACCAATGTTGTACAAGTTTTCTGATGTGTCACTTTGAAGTGTGTGGGTCACATTGAGACTTTTAAGTTGAACAAAACAAAACAAATTACTCAATCTGGTGTTTTCATGTGAATGGTCGAAGGTGGAGGTAGGCTTTGAAAATTCCAAATCAGATCAAGAATCCTGGAAAGGAGCACTTACAATATTTTAGTACTTAACAGGAGTTCTCTGTGGTGATGTGGTGTTTAGTGTAGTGTCAGTGATGAACTGCAGGTCCTGTCCCTGCCCTGCCCCTGACCGCAAACAGGAGCATTTCTGAACCAGCTGATGCAATCTGCAAAGGGCCAGATCACCTTGCCTGGCCTTTCCATAGAGCCATTCTCAACACGTTCTGTTGTTTTTTGGAGAATAAATGGGGAAAAAAAACAGATAAAAGAAGACAATCATATATGTTATCATCAGCAGAGTTGAAATCTTCCCAAGTTTTTAGTGTTGGTGTGTAAAACGGTACATTAAACGTATTCTTGAAGCTCTTTTTATTGTGTGTATTGAAAATAAATTTTAATCCAGTGGGTGATCACATTGTCCAGATCTAAAAACTTTTGAACTCAAACTTCAATTGGCCTTTTATATAAGTATTTTAATTTGCTGACTTTAAAAACTTTCAAAATCTACAGTTTGATCTGTTTGTTCTTCATTTTGGTTGCACTTTTTTTTTGTTTGTGTGTTTGTTTGTTCTCTTCTGACATGTTTCTTTACTTGGGCAGATTATCCTTYTCAAATTTCCCTTAGTTCCTGTGAATGCTACTCTTCTACATTATTGCATTGTTAGGATTTCACCATACTAGCGTTTTTAAAAATCATATAAATAGTCTTACACAGTGTTATGGCAGTTTACTTAAATTATTATACGATATTTAGTCTGCAGGGAAAGTCTGTGGTCCATAGGTCAGTGCATGGTTTAGTGTTACCTACAGCCTTTATCTACATAGATACAGCTGTCATTTAATTAGTGAAAAGCTGCATTGAATTTGTGTGACCATGAATTAGTGAGTGATGTTTATATAGTGTTTCCAGCCCCATTAGTGGGGGAAAAAATAGATTAGGAAGGCTTCTGGAGGTTATGTAGTCCAGCCTCCTTCTCAAAGCAGGTTTGTACTGTTATYAATGTTGTTATTGACACAGGAGATGGTACAAATTAAGAAGAAGGAGGAATAACAAATTAGTATGCTGCAGGATGTACAAAACCTGGACCTAACCAGTATGACTGAAGATAAGAACGCACTGTGAAATAGGATCAGTTGATGTCTTAGCAAAGCATGGCAAAGACAACTACCTCAGGTGAAAAAAATCAAATTAATTAAATGTTCACATTCAGTTGGTATTATAAATAATACCCAATGAAGCATTGAGATGATTTAACAGTTCTTGTTCTCCAGGGATATGATCTTTAATCAGATGTGGGGATGGTAAAACGTAGACAGGGTAATTTATTCCAATAAGAGTAGAACAGTTCCTAGTTTGGAATTTAATTGGGTGATGTATGAAAAATCTAAATTCTCTAGAGTGCATTTTGGTCTTGAAATTTAGATGACTAAGTATTTTATGAGACTTTTGTCAACAATGGATATTTTTATTTTATTTTAYTACGTATGTTTGAGTACTCTAATGGGATGTGAAAGAACAGTGAAGGAGGCTGAATTTTAAAGGATTTTTTTTRTTTGTTTAATAATTAACTGGGTTTTTCTGAACTCCTAGTAGCATTTCAATAAGTTAGAGTTGCTTTTCTTCTAATTTGACCCTGTGTTCTTACTGTTGTCTAATGATGTTGTCTTATGCAGTCAAGMCACTGTGACAGTCAGTGCTGAATCAGGCGGTTCTGCGTAACACCTGATAATTTAAGGGCAGGTCATAAACCCCTGAGTTTTATCAGACCATCACCCCATTTAGAAGAGGACTGGGGTGGGACATTCAGATGGGATTGCATGTCGTGATTCCTGATCTCATGACCAAGATGTATAACCCAGGAGGGATATGGAGATGTTGCCTGAAACTTCAGGAAGGGAAGGGATGGCATTAGGGACCACCGAGGCTTGTCAGACATATGTGTGCCCATGGGACCAGATGAGATGGATCCAGGAGTGCTGATGTCATTATGAGGCAGCTGTCCATCATCCTTGAAACACTGTGGGGATTGGAGAGGTTTTTGAAGGCTTTGGGGTGGGGAAGTCACATTTATCTTTAGGAAGATAAATAAGTCTCATATTTCTTATGTGCTTAAATATTTAAATACACATTTCACTTTACCTGTCATTGTAGTTCCAGAGAAAAATAGGACAGGACAGAAATGAATTTTTGCATACTGATATTAGTACAGCAGACTCTGTGCACATCTGTAGTGAAGGACAGATATAATCTGTCATAATTAAAAAAGAAATTTTCAGTAATTCTTCTATTACTATCTTTTAATCTTAAGGGGTTTTTTTTTAGCTTATTGAAAAGTGATATCTTAATAATGTTTCTTTTTGTCAGAAATTAAGAAAATTATATATAATTACCTGAATTATGGTATTTAGTGCACCCTCATAGATATAATGTCAACTCTTTCGAACAGAAGAGGGCTTCCAGAAGCTTGGATTTCTGTTTTCAAAATCTTTCCACCTGAAGAAATTGGGAAAACCCAGACATTTCCATCTGTTTCTCTGGAATATAATTCACCGAAATGCTACAATATTTTCACAGGGTCATGGAATAGTTTTGATTGTAAGGAACTTTTAAAGTTCATCTACTCCAAGCCCATGCAACAAGCAGGGGCGTCTTCAACTAGATCAGGTTGCTCAGAGCTCTGACCAACCCGACCTTGAATGTTTCCAGGGATGGAGGCATCTACCACTTCTCTGGGCAATCTGTCCCAGAGTTTCACCACCCTTATCTCTAAATACTTCTTCCTTATATCTAGTCGGAATCTACTCTCTTTTAGTAGTAAACCATTACCCTTTGTCTTCTCTCAAGAGGCCCTGCTAAAAAGTCTATCCCCAGGTTTCCAGATCCTTACATTTGATAAATTAATTACATCAAAGATTCATTTATGCATGAAACCAAAGTCATGATGCATAGAATTGTGTGAATAGGTCAGGATACAAATAAAAAGAAAACAYTATTATGCTTGAGATATATAATAATTTTGTGCTTATCTAAAAGTTCTCATCAGAAGCTGTGAACCATAAAGGTCAGATAAATGAATGCATAACCTCCCATAAAACATCACATAGTCTTGTATACAGTAGACAGGGACAAGCCTGTAAGTAGCTGCAGAGAAATTATCATAACCAAAAGATAGCTGCATTCATAAAAATAGCCTAAGAGGCAAAAAAATACTTTTAAATTATTTTGACTCTGTATTTGGTACACACTGACATTACCYAGACAGCAGAACACTGGAAATAAAATGAATCCTGCAAGAGAATTTATTTTTTTTTCAAATATCAGTACTCAACCCAGAGTTCCATTTGTTTTTTCATTGACTTACAGTAACCAATTGATGAATTAGAAGCACATGGAAACATTAAAAGCACTGAAAGCAACTCATATCTATATTAAATATAATGGCCTTTGAAAATTACACACTGACACATGCAAATATAAAACTATTTCCCTACTAAATTCCCTCCTATTTCCCTTCCTGAAGCTACCCCGACCCTATATTTTTTAAAAAATATGTATTTTCTTATGTTTATACATGCAAATATGCATATGTATATCTTCTTGTGCTTTACACCTCCCTGTTGTATATCAGAAAAKAAGAACATTTTGGTTCTGAGCCAACTGTTTTCTTCTTTTATTTGTTACTCTTTTAATTGTTTTGTCCCTAGGAGTAGACAGAAGAATGTCACTTAAAATCATCATGTTGCAAAGYCAAGGCCACAGTCCCCCACTGACACAGAGTGAAAACAATAGAAACTCTCCACAGTTCTGTCACAACCACCTGAACACACCCAGCAGTCTTCCCACAGCTGGAAAATCACGTCTAGTGAAAAGGACATAAAAAATGTTATCAGAAGGCAATGCACTCATTGCATTATCTAAAATGCAGTAAAAGTGCTGTGGCTAATAGAAATGCATTCTAGGTGCTCTTAAAAATTAAGACTCTCCTCATCCTTAGAAGAGCTGTTCCCAGCCCTTGCTTGATGCAGGCATTTGCTGAGCTGTGTGCTTCAAGCAACATCCCGTTTCACTCTCTCTGTTAAATGCAGCTGTAACTTTTTAATGAGACCACAAGCATTTTTGGAGGGGCTGTGTAYGTAGTTCTAGTGGATTATTTTCCTCAGGGAGGAAAAACCCAAGCAAAACAGAAAAACTGACTAAAACAGGAAAAAAAAAAAGAGTAGAGAACTGAGCAGAGAAGGAATTCTATGTTTATGTTGTATGTGACAGTGTTCATTTGTACAGAGTAGGTCTGGGAGGGAATTAAAAGAACTGAGCCTCAATTTTTTTTAAAAATTTACATTTAGAAATTTCAGCAGATGTTCAGAAATAAAAACCAGGCTGAAACCTAGAGATGAAAATAGAAAACTTTCGGAATTCTGCAAGGTAGGACAAGAAGGAATCACAGAGCAGGAATTTTGATGTCCCTAAAACCACAGTGATTATAATTCCATCTCTACCTTCATTCTCTAAAATGGCATTGGTAGGGACAGAGAGGTTTTATGCAAAACACAGTCCCTGGATATGAAGGCAATGGAAAATACTATCAACCAATTCCTGTCTGTTTTACATAAATATGAAAGCAGGCRGATGTCATTGTTTCTGGCTGGATATCCGTTCAGGAATTGAAAGAAATCTACTTTTATTCTTTCATCATGATGCTAAATCTGTTATGATGCTTTGAGCAACTCCTACATTGTTCCTGAAAAGAATCTGCTTTCAGAAGACAACTGAAGATTGCTTCATTTTRATGGTGGGCTTTTTTGTGTTTCATGGATGATTTTTTAAAAAAAATAGTATCAGCTTTCTGGTTGTGAGTTTCCAACATCTGAAAAAAGAAAAATAAGTTTTATATTAATGAAAAAAACCTTCTCATTTCCGCAATAATCATTATTTTTCAACTAAATGAAAATTTATAAGTAAAGACAGAAAATCCACTCATCTTCTTGCAGCTGTGATGATGGAAAGTAACTGAATGCTGTGGAAAGGAATCAGAATAAGTTTGGCTGCAGTGAAATGGGCAGCTAAACTATGTCACAATTTCTTGAAATGATCTTTATCAATTTTATTTTAATGGATATTTTCTTTTCTGGAGACATCTTTCACTTATCCTTCTCAGCATTAAGCTTCCAGTTACCTCATGTAAATACATTATGTTCAGAAAGCCCTCTAGAGAGAAGTTGCATTATTTCTATGTATTTGGCTTATAAAAAAGATGCAGAAGGTACCCTCCTGTTTATTGTAGATCTTGCCAAAAGTCATTTAGAAATGATCACAAAGAACAGCTGCAAAAAAACCCTCTTTTCTTGAGTTTTATCTGCAATATCAATTTCCTTTTTTTCTGATGGTGAGCAGTAGACACATGAAAAAACCCCAACTTTATTTATTAACAAAAAAACCCCAAAAGCCTTAAAATGGCACAAATGTGAACTGAAAAGAGAAATTAATTTCATCTACCTCTCAAGGGAGGAAGAAATTGGTCTGGAAATTCATTGCAGTGAAATGAGTGAGTTATTTTGCTGACTGTCAGTGGTAGGTAACAATGTAATGCAATAAATGAGGGCCAGGTTTGTATAGATGGAAAATTAATCTTCAGCCACTATCTCCTGTGGGGTTTTTCTGTGCCAGTATTGATTGCATTTCAGCTCCTGAATTGAGAGACAACTTGGTTGGAGTTGGATTTTAATTATATTCACATGCTAGATCATTTTCCTTCAAAATATGTGTTTTGCTACTTTTCTGACAACAAAGTTTAACTGAGTATAAAACTGTACCAACTGACACCACAATCCGTCAGGCTTTTCATAGAAATGCCGGATTAAAATAATTAATAACATTGAGGTTTTCCTTTTTAATCATTCCTTTTTTCTTTTTTTTTTCTAACTTAGATGTAAGCTACTTGAAATTCATAAATTTGCAAATGAAAACCAAATAGATTCATTTTCAGTATAAAGATCCACTATACATTTGGATGTGTAAGGCCTGGCACAACATTTATTGGTCTTGCTGGTCAGGAGGTAGTGGCCCAAGTGAGTTCAGCACTAATTTGCCAGTAATGGTCCTGATACTTACCTGTTATGTTCAGACACCTTTAGATTTACAAAACAAATTGTTCCTTTTTGAGGGTAACTCTGAAATTTTTAAAGGATTTTGTCATTTATTGTCTTTGTTTTTTGGGGCAGATTGGTGTGTTGTTGCAGTATCAGAGCTGTACATCACAAAATACTCCCAGGAAAGTCAACAAGAGCAGTGTGAAAGCATCTGCATTACTTTACGTAGTTTTAGATCCACTGCCCTGCATTAATAAAGTTGAGAAGAGTTTTTAGATTAATGTTTTTGTTGTGTATCATGGAATATCAGTAGGAATAACAACAGACTCGGTCACAGTCTTTTTCAGGTGGACCTGTGCTGGTGTGTGGTATTAGAAATGTGAGAAGTAGATTTTATGTTGAAATTTTAAGGCATTCAGGTCTTAATTAATTAAATGTTTTTGATTTCAACAAAGTTTAATCAGATTTTGGTAGTAGACATGAAGCTTCTTTCATAGCATATGAGTGAATGAAAAGACTGAAAGCTTGTATTTATTAATTTGGAAAGAAATTGAAATATCAAGCAGAAGAAATATGATCATTTTATGTTCCAATGCTTCAGGAATTTCAAGCAAAAATTTAAATATATTGTAATACAAAAACTTCTGTGCAAGACCTACTAGGATGGACTGTATGGCACATTGTGTGATTCTTTGTTTTTTGTATAGTCAGAAGTTAAACTTTGATAAACTTTGACTAGTCAGTCCCTTCCAACTCAGGATATTCTGTGATTCTATGTTCACACTCTTTCTCTTTTGCCATACCCATTCCCTCCCGAATATTTCTTCTGGAAACTTAGTTGAAAGAGATCTTTCGACATTTACTCATTCTGGTATTTTAGTCTTGTGATGTGGCCTGATGATTCCCAGTTCTTTTCTGAAGTGTTCTGTGAAAGCATTGAAGGTTTGTAATCGTTGCTACTAATTTCAGAAATAAGTGTTGGTATTTTTTTTTTTTTTAATCAAATTACTTTCCAACAGAAGAGAAATTTTGTCACATGAATGATTGATTGTTGAGATTGCATTTGCATAATTGGACAAACTCATTACTTTGAGCAGCATGAAGCTAAAAGATAACTTGTGAAAAGAACTCCACAATTTGCGTAATATTTAGCATTCCAGTTTTGGGGTATAAAAAGAAAATCCTGTGGGATAATACAGAAGCAAAAAAACCCCAAGCAAACAACACAACAAAAACCTATGAAAAAATGAACCAAATTACATTGTCTGAAGCTGTCATAATGCTGTGTCATTTTAAATCATACAATGCATAAACTGCTACTAATCCTGGCTCTAATCTGCACCCTTCAAAGTAAGTTATAATGGTTGTGGGGGGTTGACCTTGTCTGGCTGCCAGTTGCCCACAAAGTCACATTCCGCTCTATCACCACCCCCCTCCAGCAGTGGAGAGATGAAAAATAAGACCATAAAGGACTCATGRATTGAGATAAAGACAGTTTAATTAAGAAAAGCAAAGTCCAAACATTGAAGCAATGGAAATCAAAAAGATTTATTCTTTACTTCTCATCTGCAGATGATGTCCAAACCCTTTCTGGGAAGTAGGGTCTTAGGACACACAGCAGTTGTGCCACAAATGCTCCACCTTAATGACAAATGCCTCCTCTCTCTTAATTTCTCTGAGCTTGTAATACTGAGCAGAACATCATTAGAAAGGAATATCTCTTTGATCAGCTTGGGTCAGCTGTCCTGTCTGTGTCCCCTCCCAAACTCTTGCCCATCCCCAGAATGGGATTAAATACTAAGGAACAAATTGAACTTCTTAACATAAGATACATTAGCTAAGCTGCATAAAAAACAGTCTAAATGAGTACCCACCTTCTTTTCTTCCCGAAGTTCAGTAGATTTGTGAGATTAATCTCACCTAGTTCTAGACAGCAGTATTGCTGACTTCTACGTCTAGGTGATTTACCCTAGAGCTRCTTTTACAATCAATCAAAAGTAGGAGGCACTTCTAAAGCATGATTCCTGTCATGGGAAAATAGGTGTCTAATTAAGATAAGATGAATTGCACTCTAAACATGCCCATTTCTCTTCATTGGCTATGAAGGCAGCCTGCAGTGACGAGCCGAACACTGCTGGGCTGTTGAAATTGCTGGCTGTCACTGGCTAGATGAGTTCTGCCCTTTGTGTTTCCAGAGGAAACCAGTTCTTTAAAAGCCACCCACGATTGCTGCTTACCTCAGGCAATATTTGAACCTATACTTGGTATAACAGTTGTCTGTTACCTTGCAATGAAGCAGATGGGAAAATRTAGGCAGTTTCATTACATGGCATTGTGGATAAGCTAAAATTTATCTGTCTATACTTTGATAGAGGATAATAAACAGAATGATGCCAGCACACACATGTCCAACTGACCAGCAGGTGCTTCATTGTCAGCACTATTTATCAAGCATAGCAATTTTCAAAAACTGATGACTCTATAATATTAAAAATATCCTTGTAATTGCCTACAATTGCTGGCCTGAGTAATCGTGCAGTATTATAGTTGCTATATTATTGCTTTAAGTGGCAGTGGACCCATGCCATGGGGCCTCCTGTTCCAGCTGCAGCTGAGACAGGTGAAAACATTCYCACCTCTTCTTTGGCCTTCTCTACCTCCTTGGTTCCACACTTCATGCAGTTTTTGTAGCTGAGTTAGAAAAAGTCTCTGCTTTTCAAAATGTTTAAGAACTAGTACGAATYGACTGAGTGAATTGGAAGGAATCAAGCAATGTGTATCAGGGTGCAGACAGGTGAGAGAGGATGGGAACCCAAAGCTGACAGGTGGTGGTGAGCACCTGAGTGCTTGGGGACCTTTCCCCTTGGGCAGGTTTAGCCGGCACATGAGATTTTACTGAGACATGTTTAAATAAACCAAGGAACAAAACCTGACTCAATCAGAAGTTCTAAGAAGGCTTAATTTCCTTGCTTTGTCTGGATGTACACCACAGTTTCTGAAAAATCTGTTTATGAAATGTATATGAGTGGTATCATTTTTAGATTTGTGATTTGCTATATAATCTGCAGAAGGAAAAAAAAGTATATTTAAGATTTGGTGTAAATTATTACACGTAATGAAAGGTAATTTATTTGCCTTGTGTTATGGGTGTAAAAATTCCACACAGTTATGAAATTTAGGTGTGTAAGGTGTTAGGCTCTTACTTTTCTTTTGAAGGTCTTCATTTCACTGAATTGCACTGGATTATTCAAAATTAAAAGCAAACTATACACAATTATTCTTTGACCTAGAGCAACTAATTGTGTTCATACACAAATGCAAAATGTTAGCACTGAAAGAAAAGCTAAGATTTTTTTACGTAAAAAGAGCAAATGTGAGTGGCATTGTTTTTAGCACACTTTGTAATATTTTGCCCTTTACATGTTTTTCTTTAAAAAGCCTGAAAAGAATGTAACTGAATCTGGCAGCCAGAGAATCAGACCAGTGTTTGAAGATGATCCTGTTTTCCGACGGCAAACTTCTTACCAACATGCAGCAGTCCACATACCAACAGATATTTATGAAGGCTGTAAGTAGCACGAGAACAAAGGATTTTATATTTTAATRCTAAGGTCGTTATTTCTGTCCCATTCTTAAAACAATTTTTGTCTCCATTTTTAGTACGGGTTTGCTGTTATAGTCACTTTTACTTCTTTCGGCGCTGCTTCAGAGATGTGTTGTATTAGGGATATGATTCATTTTGTGAATTGGTAGGTGCCGCAGTTAAAGAGATTCATTAGGATTGGATCTGAGTTTCACAAATGTAACTGGAGGTGAAACAAAACTCTTACATATTCTGACTTTCTGATCCATTCTTTCTCCATGCTGTTCACATTTAATACAAACAATTTTTGACAGCTCTTCTTTACACACCTTTTGGCCTCAGGCAGAGATGAGTTCTGAAAACATTTTTGAGTATCCCAAAAACAGGTATAGTTCAGGGAAATAATATGCTGTGTGATATGGTAGTACCAATATTGCAGCCAGTGCATTTCTAGAATTGCAGTAACAGCCTTTAACAGAGAACGTGCATAAAGTCTGTCTAAACTATGAAAAAAATAATATCTATACATATACTACTGAGGATTCTTTAATTGTATTTCARGATAAAGTATTTATGTTTCAAGATGGAAATAAGTCCCTGTGCTCATCATCAAGCAAAAATCTTTATACAATAAAAAGACATTTCAGCATTCAAAGGGGCTGCATATTTTTTAAAAGGTGGTAAGAAAAATTAAATAGGATTTGTATTTTTAAGTTTTGATTTTTTTTWATTTAGGGTCCTAATTTTAAGTATGCAGTCTTTTTCCTCTGTTAAAGTCTCATCAAGAGGAAAGAGACCCTAGTGTGACCTCAGCTTTTTAAAATTCATGGCCACAGTTGCGTGCAGCTTCCATAAATGGCACAGGGATGAAAATGGAAATGTCAGTATGATGGGGGAGAGAATCATAGTAGCTTATATTCTTATATGGTGAGCTTGACTGACAGACCTAGAAGATTATTTTGGGATTCTGGCTTTAATTAGTGCTAAAGTGCACCTTAATTGCAGGATTACAGAGAAGTGACAGGCCATTTCTTCTGCATTTTTTGAAAAGAATTGATACTTCACTGTTAAAATGTTGTAAAAACTCGTCTCCAATTATTAGGATATTTGTAAATGCTGTGTGAATTTAAGAAAATATAAGATTTTCATCATAGCAGTACATAAAATGTTTTCTTGTTCTGTTGAATTTAATATTTTAAATGGAATTCCTAAGGACATATATCCCTTAAAAATCCCTATGTAATGTTACTGTACAGCCCATAAACCTGAAAAGGAAGATAGATTATGATTTCCACAGGAAAAGTACAACTTTAGTATCTAATAAAATGATAATAACAGACAGAAATGTACATTTCTGGAGAGAGGTAACTGCATGTACAGTATATACGGTTTGTGATTCTTTGCATCTGGTTTTTATATTAATTACCAGAGAAGTGGAAGCCTAGAAAATTACCAGGAAGTCTGTAATTCTATGTCAGAAAAAATCATGTTGTTGTGTGTCTGGGTAACTTTTGGTTACAGATGGAATTTTCAGAGATAACAGCTTGAGAATACCTAAAARTGACAGATTTCATATCAATAAACATAAAATATTCACCAGGTTTTATTTTATAGTTACAAAGTTCATGTGTCATCTGAAACACAGTGAGCAATTGTGAGGTAGTCATTCACCAACAGATTTCCCAAAGTAGAATTTAGTGTTGTTCTTCTCACATTATGATCTACAAGCAATTTTTACAACCCTAGAAAGACTGATAACATATCTTAAACACTGCTGTCATTTTTATGCCTGTTCGTGGGAGCTAACATGTCATTTCTTGGTAGAGATTTCAGTGTCCACCATAACAGGGTGCAGCTCTACATTTGAAAATAGTATCTGCAATCCCTTGTCTAAATCCCAGTCTGTTAGAAAGCGTTTGCAACACAAGTATTACAACAAATCCTGAGAAACAGTGGATGAGACACAGTTCACAAGTTTTACTGCTTGAAAGCCAATTCTTTTGACTGAATTACATCTTGTCAAGCAGATTTCATTTTTTCTCCTTTACTGTATATGCTTTGCAGGGGTGCCAAGAAAATCGCTCTTTGGATCTCACAGAACAGTTTTCAGTGACTAGATATTTGGCTTGCCTATTCCTCCTTGAGATTGGTTTTCACTTCTCTTGCCTCTTACAGCAGCAGGTTGTTGTCTCTAGGGGAGAGAGACAATTGCTGTTAGAGCCATATGTGATCTGAATTTTTACGTGGGCCTGTCAATCACATTTTTTCATGTTGATTAATTATTTTCTGTATGAAACTGGGAATTTGACCCTTAACCATAGAATCATAGAATCATTAAGGTTGGAAAAGTCCTTTAAGATAATCAATATCTTGTCCATTAAAGTGTTTCCTATTTAGGTTTCATTTTTATTCTAGTTATTATTTATGGTCATTTATGATTTTTAAAATTGAATCAAATAATGAATGTCTGTCTACTTAGATTTTTGAAAATGGGAAACTGTTTTGTCTAGTAATTCTGTAATGGTGCACAACCTATTTAAACTTGAAATCTAGTGTGTTCTATAAAAGAATATCCTTTCTCTTCCTACATATGTAGTGATTTGCTTTGTTTGAATTACAGTGATGAGCTTCTTGTGAAGTAGCTCCTTGTATTTCACTATAAAAATATATGATCTATCATTACAAAATATCCATTTACTACATCCAGGCTATTACTTTGTGACTTATTTGATTGAAGAAATAAACATTATGAAAGTTGGTTGTTTTTTGATTTTTTTTCTTTCCCTGGATCTGATGCCAAAACCTGTGCAGAGACGGGAGAAAGTGTAGGGAGTTAATTTACTTGCCTGTTTGTGAGGATTGGAGAGAGAGGGCAATCCCAATAAAATAGACCCAAATCAGGCTTTTAATTCAGTATTTTTCAAGAGGCCCATTTAGGTTTTGAAATAAAATCAATCTGCAGCTGAAAACAGAACAGACCCTCAGGTCCTCTTTCTACCACATGCGCTGGGAATTAGTCATGCATCTCCTGTTAGTAATAGCTGAAGTCTTATTTCTAAATCCTCATTAAAACTGTACCCTGCTTATCCCTAAGCAGAATATAGGAACTGCAGGCCAGAAGTAAGAGGAAATCTCTGGCACAAGGAAAGCGAGGTTAATCTTCCCAGTGGATGCCACCACATGCCCTCGCTCTCTGAGATCCACACTCTCCATCTGCTGCAGTGATTCCTCTAGGTGCATGTCTGTACTGGTGCTATGGTTTGAGGTAAGGTGTTAGGCAAAACACACAAACCAGGTTTGCTTTTTTATGTGTGGTTATTCCTTCTTCACTCCCTTTAAATCAGAAACAGAAATACTGTTTCCACTTGGCACTACTTGATTAGCATGGAAGAGTTGATTAAAGTGTCGGGTTGAATGTAATGTGTCGTGAACATAACAACCTAACTTTGAATATATTTGGACAGCAACCAGCAAGAAAAAAGGYCTTCCCTGCTCTGAAGCCATTAAACCAGGCATAAATATTGAGTTACAAGTAATTGATGGTTCATATACCTTAGTAATCATAAAATATAAATGCTGTTTCTTCATACTCCCCTTTCATGGCAGTCAAAATTCTTCTGCTGTTTAAAGTCTTGTGTTTATTATATATTATTTGATAGCAAGTTTGGCAGTGGACATAAATTTTGCCTTTCTAGTAGTGCATCATATATGTAAATAATCAGTTATTGATAAAGTATTTTGACATTATATCCAGGATATCACTTGAGGGCAATAAAAACTTTTAGAAATCATTCCAAAAATTCGAATTAGATGCTACAGTGATTTTTATCGTGATCAGAATATTATTTCCTGGATGAATTTTTAAAATGTTGTACAGTTTCGGCTTACCTTGTGTTATCTCAGGCTAAGAGCTTGGAAAGAAAAAATATTCTTTGGGAACAGCAGTCTAGTGGAAGGTGTTCCTGCACATGGCAGGGGTGTTRGAACTAGACGATCTTCAAGGTGACTTCCAACCCAGTCCATTCTATGATTCTGTGAATAAAAACCTTAGATATAATGGGAAATGAAACCATGACAGTGACAATATTCCTCCTCCAAAAAAAAAAAAAAAAAAAAAAAACAACAAAACACCAAAAACCCAATTCAAATAAACTAGGAAAAAGTGTGTTATCATTTATTCATTGAAGGTCTTATGTGTGGATAATAAATAAGTTTTATTAAGGAATCTAGATATTGATAAAGTTTTGTGTAAATATTTTGGCACTCTCCATCCACATTCTTTAAATATCCAAAGACACAATAAAAAGTTTGTGTGCTTTTTTTGTATTTAGTTTAAATAGCAGCTACAGAYAGGCAGGACACTTTTATTATAAATTAATTGGTTCATCATATTTTAATATTAGTGCTTTTGGTATATTTTTTGTGATAGCTTTAAAACTGAAGCTATTCAGAACTCTTTTTCTCCTGGTTTATTGTAAGGGATAAATGAATAGTGCAGGTTTACTACATCAGAGATTGAAAAACGRTTGTTTCAAGTCTCTGATTTTGTGTGTGTTCACACCTTTAAATTTGGAAATAGATACTATGTATGTCTTGTGCAGATGGCATGTAWGATTGCTGTAACTTCTTCCTTTTTTTTTTCGGTGTTTTACTTTAATCAGTGAGTTATTTGTGAAAACATGTAATGAGTGAAGTAGACCTTTAAATGAATTTCAGTGTCAGCCTGTTTTAAATACCAAAGACTACGGCTTGGGGTAACTATTAAGCAAAYGTTAGTTGCAGCTAAGTCCCTAAATACTGCCTGGTTGGTTCAATATTAAACCTGGAAGGAAAATACTGATGCAGAAACTTAAGTAAAGAACTCTAGGGTCAGTATTGCTTTTTATGCTCTGACAATTACAGTTGGGTTTTTTCCCCCCAAGTAGCTTTCTAAAGCTCCCTGAATTAAATTCTTATCTAAATAAGCAGCAAAAAGAAATAGCTTTTCTAGATTGATGAAAAAGCTTGTTTCTGTCACAATCAAGAAGGCCAAACAACTTGAACAGTATCCTCCATTGCAAGGAGGTACTTATATTTTCTACTGGGATTAGTACCATTAGTTTAGTTGGATGGATGGATGGTCTAGCATATTCACTTGACATCAAGTTGACCATGACTTCTGTCTAAAGTTACCAAAATTTAAGATAATAAGGTAGAATAAGGAAAGACTTTTTTGTAGCCAAGGGTAATTTTTTTCCTCCTTGGAAGACTAGATTGATTAGGTACATGCTATTTTGAAAATACAAGTGCAGTAAGGAATTATCAATGCAGATTTAAAGCAATCTGCCTAATAATGATGCATCACAAAATGATACAGTACCATATTCTCAAGCTGAATATTTGAGAATCCATTTTGGCCTAGACAGTTTATCCAAGACTGATTGTTAAAAGTGACATAAGGTTCTTAATGGGAAAAGAAATAATGGCAAACCTGAAATAAAATACCCTTCTGTTATAATTCCAGGTACTCTTCTAGGCTTGCATTGTCTTACCTTACGATGTTTAAATAGAATTTTCAGCTGTTTCTGCAAAGTAAGAAAGTAAAATTTTTATTTTCARGAGTAAATTTAGAACCTAAATACCCTAGGCTTTATTAGAGATGTAGTTGTCTAAACACAAATTTCTACTGAAAGTGGGTTTTCTAAAATATTCTACCTCTGAACTGAAAATTGTTTATTTGAAATGAATCAGGGGTTAACTATTTATAATCAGTATGATTGATTTTATTTATTTGAATGTATTAGTGTGAGAGCCGACTGAAAGATGGCATCAGGAGTTTCTTGATACTTGACACTCAGCTCATTTACTGGAATCATTTTTTTTTAATCTTTTTGAAAAATAAGTTTTTATCTAGAAACATCGGGAGGAACTTATATAATATAATAAATTGTACCCCAAATATTTGGGCTAGTGTTTGAATTGTACTAGGCTTTGCTATTTGTCTCAACTTGGAAAGAACAGGTATTAATATTTACATTTCTATTTGTTATTTTGTTGCAGAATTTTCTCAGCTATCAGTTTAAGTACTTTTACAGCTTAGAGCTATATTTTAAATATTTTACATCTATTCTAATCATTTAACATGGGGAAATTAAATACTAAATTCAAGCAAACAGTCACAACTCACTAGCAATTCATGATGGGAATTTTCTCTTTAACTTGGCGAAGCCTTTTATCCTATACAGTAATTTGTTATAGGGATGAAAAGAAGTTATAGGGTTTACTTTATGATCCTTTGGAAAGAAATTTTCTTCACATTGTTGGGGTGATCGTCTCTTACCAGGTGCTATTTTTACTTCCAAATAGTTTTATTTTGCTATAGATCTAATTTTGGCAGAAACAATATTTTCATTTCCACTGCCAACTTTCTTTTATGGGTAAACATATTAACACTACATATCTGTACCCATGCAGACATTCTAGTTTTCTCTGCTTCAGTTTTAACCATGCTTCCAGAGAATCCCAAACTTCATGRTTAGCATCTGTACTTCATTACAGAAATGCACTGAGTAGGTCTGTCTCCTGATCTATTAGATTCGTATTTGCCAGACACAGAAATTTAGTTTCTAATTGATATATTTTTAAAAATCTCTTTTCCACCCTACTTTACTTTTATTGAATAAATATTTAAAGATATATTTAATTACAAAAGAACCCCTATATTTCTAAAACATAATTACGTCAGGGTGTTGTACTGACACAGAATTCCCCATGAAAACCACATTCCACAAAACAAAATCCCATTTTAGTAGTTAACCCTTATTTCTTTTTAAATGGAATAAAATATACCAAGAATTCTTTTTTTTCTATGTAAGTCCAGGAAATGGTTAATTTATTTCCTTTTTGCYGTYGGTATTGTTCATGCTCTTTTTAAAAAAGAAGCAAGCCTAAAAAATATTGAGTTTGGGTTTTCAATCAAACAACACAGGTGTTAGGCATGGCCCTAACCCATGGCTGTGGGTCTTTTTTACAGTGATCTATTAACCACCAAATTTTCTATATTATGTCTTTTCTGTTCTTATAACCAGAAGTTCATCTGCATGGACCTCTGACATGATACAGCCTTCTTAAATACTCAAAGGATATGACCTCCTGCTTGTTTAGAATTCTTAAGATCACAGTGAGCTGTGAAAAGCCATACCAGAAGCCAAATTCAGGATACCTGGTAAAGCTGGTCTTTGTTTTGGCTTCAACAAAATAGAATATCGTACAATGAGGAGATTTTCCTTCCCTTTGATTTTGAAAACTCTGGAGCTTAAACAGAAAGATGCCAAAACACCTTTGTGTTCCTATTAACTTTCTTTTCCCAAACTGTATAATATTAATTTGCATATTTTTTTTTTTAAAAAAAAATGTGTGAAAAATACTTGTCTAATAACAGAATGCTTATTATCATTAGCATTCAGCATAGCTGCCTCTCACTGCAGATGTCTTGACCAGCCATGTGGTGTGCATCCGGAATTATCTTGGACTTTATAGCAGGTCCTGAGGTTTCAATGTCTGTGAGGCTGCTTGACTGAGTAATAAATGTTTAAGCTGTACATACTGCCAAAGTCTSTTTTGGAGAACAGATGATTACTGCTGCTCCTCAAATCCCTTTCCATTTCTTTTGCTGTATTTTCTCTCTTATGCACAGCTTGGCATAGCAATTAGTATTGAACCCTCTCACACCAAGAGGGAAAAGTTGGCTCTGCAGTAAGATTGGCAATGTTTTTATGGTAAAAATAGCTAATGGTGGCCTTTGTATTTTTGCAATACAGACTGCTAAGCAAAACACCGAATATCAGTAGATCTTCATTATTTGACATATTAAAAATATAAGACAATTTTAATGCCCACCAGTAAATGTTTAGGTGTGTTTCGGTTTGTAAAACAAGTAGATATGATGATTGAAGTTGACTACTAAAAAAAAAAAAGMTAAATTCCTTGAAGTAATTTATATCTAACAAGAAAATAACAATTTGTGTGAATCGTGTGAAAACAATTAAAGATGTTCTGTCTAAAGGACCTTAAAGCCTACTCTAAATGAAAGTGTGAGAGGTTTGGAATATTCCTTGGTTGTCCTAAGAGCCTGTCAATTCTTTTTTCTCCTCTCCTCAAAAAAGTTTCCCTTATTTTGTTTTCAATTGTTCTTTTCAGTTCAGTGTGTTGAGATCTAGAGCAAGGAAAGAGGAAGGAGGGGAGAAGGGAAGGGAAACTATGGCCTACCCCCTTTTCCTTCTGTCTCTGGTCTGACACAAGCTGCCAGCTCTGCTCTGAGCTGTGCAGGGGACACCCTCTGTGACCCTGTGCAAAGCTGTAGAAGAGCCAATGTGACTGTGCAGGCAACTTCTGCCTCCACCTCTGTGCTCCTTTGACATCTGATAGTGTTGTCTGGGCTGAAAGTGGACGTGCAGAGCACAGACTTGTGCAACTCCTTAAAGATGAGGACAAGGTGATTTAAAGCCAGTAATATAATACAAACTGCAGAAAATAACTAACATATATTGCCAAGAACAAGTGCCTGATGCATACAGACACATCTTCTATGACACAAAAATAATGTATTAGAATAACAGGAGTTTGTTTATTGTTTACTCAACCCACACAGATTATGAGGAATTGAAATTAAATATCTGCAGACTGTCATTTTTTTTCGCTTGGGCAGTGCGAAATATTTTGTATGGAAACATCCCTCTACTCATTAAATTTTTAAAACTGTCTTGTTGTTTTKTCTTGGTTTAATATCTAAGAGGTCTAATATGCTTATTATCAACAGAGTTCTGAAAGATTTCCCCCTGGAAAGAAATCTAGTTTTCAGCTTTGCAATATTGCAAAAGAAATTTGTTTTTGTAAAACTAATTATTTAATAATTGGTCCTCATATTTCAGAATGTCTTGTATTTCCAGCCTGTAATAACACAGCTGTGAATTTTGCTGTTTTTATGGCAGCCTAGCTCTGACTTCTGGGGTTTTTTTTAACCTCTACTGGTTAAAAATTATATTCCTGTGTTATTGCACTTTACAAGACTTACATGGTGAATCCTTATAAATTTACACTCTAAAAATACTTCATTGATTTGATTCTTTGAGAAGAAAGTGAAATAAAGTTGTTAAATTTTAGGTGGATAAGACATAAAAGTTAAGATTCAAAGTATTTGATTCTGCAAAGTACTAACCAGGATAGATGATATATTAAAAAGAAAGGTAATAAATCTGGATACTATTGGAAATATCCATACTGATAAATTTATCATGGTTGATTACCAAGAAACTGCTTGTAAAGTCATGAGTGGATTAATGGATTGAAAAATATCTTCTATACTTTAATTTTAGTGTGTGCATTATCATCTTATCCAGCACTGCAGTTGTTACTATTTTTAAAGTAGTATCACTTTCACAAACGGTRCATTCAATTTTAAAGTGAGGAAGACAGATAACGAAAATGAAAGGCTAGAAAAAATATTATGTAGTCATACATGGATTTGAATATACTTAGAGAGTGGCTTTTTGTGGATGTGTCCAAAATTTGCAGTCTTGAAAGGTTGTAATAACATACAGAATATAATTTAAGGATATGACTACTATTTATTTGTTACTGCAGACTCACTGTATTGCATACTGGGTTTTCCTATTTTCTCCAATTGCGTCTCTTGGAGTTTTTCATATGCCTGTTGGATARTAAAGAACTTTTGCCATATTTCTGCTTAAGATAATAGGCATCTTGCAGCCTTGGCATCCTGTCATCCTCAGTGTGTCCTTTCCCCCTTGATTGCCTTCTTCTTTCATGCTGTCTCTTTTATATTTCTTTAGTAGTTGGTTGCTTTACATAATACAGATATTTGAAAATACATATAAACAATTTAAAAACATCATTAATTTCTGCCTTTTTCTACACAAAGATTTTTTTCATTTTTATCTTATTAGGATAGTTTTCAATAGAAAAAAAATGTATTGGGACAAAACCCTGAACATTACCCAGTGGATATGTTTACTTGGATTTGCACTGAATTCTGGGTTAGTTGAATGAAATTGAATAAGCAATGTATGTTTTAAAGTACATTTGTGCTTGAAGGACCTATTTCCTAGCAGGACTTCCAAGTTCACGCAGGACATTTCATTGAGACCATTACCTACACTTGCCATTGGAGCCTGTCAGACCTCCTTCAAGTAAATATTCAATTTTTCAACAAAAAACATTTAGCCTAAGCATCTGTTGTAAAATTAGACCAGGACTTTTCCATTAATCAATGTGATAAAATTAGTTACTTCTAACAAGGTCACACATCTCATTGCAAGTCAACTTTCAGGTAATAAGTTGTTTATTTAAATTATTTTTGGTCTTGCAGTTAGACACACCACTTTTTAAAACAATTATCTGTATAACTGTTCAGTCTATAGAAGTATTTCATGGTAAGCTATTTACATTTTTTAATCTTTTGGTCTGTTCCTGTGAAAGGTTCTACGTCCTTGGTATCCATTTATTTTCAATAGTACTTGAAGTCACTCAGGCCCATTAAGGGCAGCACCTTACTATATGTTGTTGAAAACCAATAAATAATTGCTGACTAAGAAAAGAGTAGAAAAGAGAGGAAAAAACAAATCTAGACCTTGGCCTTCTCAGTTGGCAGCTGAAAATCAAAAGCAGATGTGGGTAGCTCAGCATGATGGGTATAGCAAGTGACAGACTGTTCAGAGCTGAGGGAAAGATGATAATGAAATCTTAAATTACAAAATCTTCCAAAACAAGCTGACAACATGGCTCAAAACAAATTAAAAAGCAAAAACAGCTACATAGGGCTTGGCAAAGACAAAGAAGAAATAGAGATTGGGAATGCCAAAAGGCAATTACGTCTTTAGAGCCTTTCAATTCAAGTGCTCATAGTTTACCATGTGAACTTGTTTCCAGAGAAGCCTGGAGTTTGCTGGTTAGCTTTGGAGGTCCAAAGAGATGGTAATGYCGGCAGGATGGAAGGAGATTTTGGTAGCAACACTGCCTGTTACAGATGTTTTCAGATAAGGTGTCTTTGCCCATGGCATGGAGGTTGGAACTAAATAGTCTGTAATGTCCCTTCTAACCCAAACCCTTCTATGACTGTGTGATGCTATGATACTGCTCATATTCCTATGGTTCTTTATGGAAGTACTTACATTCCTTGTTAGAAATGACCAAGCAGGACTATATGACTCTTGTTTGCAGTTAAAACGACTTCTTGGGACAAAAGAAAATAAAAGGAGTAAGAAGAGTGTAACAGAGAAGCTACTGAKCTGGGAGGGTGGTGCCAGGAGATGTTTTATTTAGTATTTCCTAGTAATCTTTCTTCTGGGGATAAAAGGAGGCTTAGTTGCTTGGGCTGTTGTTTTGCTTTATTTGAAATAAAAATCTCAGGAACCAGCATTTTACTATGAATCTGACTGAAATTTCAGCCCACTCAGCCTGAACATACCAAATATATACTTTGTACAGTGCTTCAGTGTCATTTAGTTGAATCCAAATAGAACTGCTCAACTCCTTGGTCAACATCCTGAATATCAAATACCTTTGGTTTCGTTCCTAATTTGCAAAGGCTCACTAAATCTCTCAGATTGTTGCATAACTTGCAAGATATCCAGCTATCTCTACTGATTTTTCAGCTTTCTAGTCAAGTGACATGTTGCTTCACCTTCTTACTTAGTATCTGGCTTGATCTGAGTTTGCATTTTGACAGGATTTTGTTCAGCAGTAATTGCAGGCCAAGGTAATAGTTGACCTTAACATGTTCTCAACCTGGATATAACACTACATCTGATTTTTTAAGGAAACCTAAAGGTGTAGATACAGTGAGATTACTAATTACCTCAAATCCCCTTTAGCTTTTTGGAATCAGTGTACTAATTTTTATTTGGACTAGTATTACACCTGAAGCATCTAAATAATAAAAACAGGATGCTAATATTTTTATGCTATTTATACCATTAACTACTTTACCTATGAATATATAGGAATATGAATACTATGAGAACTTTAAGATGGTCACATTATTAGTTAAAATTATAGAAAAAATACAATTAAACATTCTAAAYTAGTGTTAAAATTACACATTGTGTTAAATTTTGGATGCCTTGTGATAGTAAAATAATAGGGAAATCAAGTGAATTCCTGTTCTCAACTTATATGTGAGAAGGAATTGTGTCATGGGGATTCCATTGGTTCTAGCTTGAATGTAACAGCATGGACAGTGAATAAATGGGATTTCATGCCTGCTCTATATCTAGAAAAAATCAGCCCAGAGATAGTGTCCCTGCTTAATTAATTCTTTATTGACCTTAAATTTGATTTCCTGCAGTTGTCACCAGCATGAGAAATGTATATGACTTAACCAGGAAAATCTCTCTGCTTTGCAAATCTTAATGCAATGTGAAAACTATGTTTTGGCATATAGTCTGGATAGTTGCAACACGTATTGTTAGGTCAACAAATGTAGATGGTTGTCGACTTGATCTTAGTCATAGGGTTTGTATCTGAAATGATAAATATTTTTTGCTCACATGCAGAGAAAATGGCATGATGTTTGAGAATGAAAGAGAGTTTGCCCAGATTCTTGAGCAAATGTGTTTGCCAGTGAAAAAAAATGTGGTATATATCACTTTTTTTTTACAGTGTTGTCAAGTTTATTGAATTGGAGCTCTGGCTTTTTCTGGGATCTGTCATGCTTTTGTTCTTTAGGTGATAACTTCCAAAAAATTTATTGTAATTCTTAACTTAAAGACAAGGCATTTGATTAAGTTGTATGTAAGAGTGCCTATTWGTGGCATATATATCATTTCATCATCTATAACGTATTTCTTTCCTCTTATCTACTCTCTGTATGTAGATGTGCTCAGTTTAGCTTGTTCTCGGTGTTCTGAAAAATGGTTTTAAAAAAAGGAAAAAATGGAAAATGAATGGTTGATTTCAGAAGTGGGAAAGTTTTTCACAATTTATTCAGTTGTTTTTCTGATTTTTTTTTTTTAAGCTTAACTGTTTCTAGTAATCCTTGAGAAATGTGAATCTCAATTACGTCTGCCCTCAACAAGCTCCATGATGTTGAGGAGTCACTGCCCACCTTCTGTTTATCTTTAAAATCATAGTGGTTGTCCCTTACCTTGTGATTGTCCCTTACCTTGTGGTTATCCCTTATCTTGTGAAAGCCTGCCATGAAGTAAAAAAGTTATCTGACATCAAGTAGCATTTTTTCTTAGACTAAATAGTTGTAATACAGGAATTAATTACTTGGTTAAGAATTTTGGTAATGCAGAAGGCATCCAGATTGTCTCCAACAAATTGGATATTGAGTTACCTGGGGATTACCAGGCTGGCAGGTTGCAAGACTGACTTTAGTAAAAATCTTGGTCACCAGCAAAAAAACCTCTGTGCACTGTTTCTTTGGTCATTGGTTGGTTTTTTTTTTTTTTGTTTGTTTGTTTGCTTGTTTCATTTTTGTTTTGTTTTATTGGGGTTTTTTTGATGACATGCTTAGCAAATAGTGTCTTGTCCTTTAGACAGTGTTTGCTGTACATGGGTGTCTGAGATTGTGCTGGTCTAATAGAAAGTCACAGGATAATAGCCTCTTGCCACTAGCTTAAGTGAAAGGTGAAATGGAAACGTTTATTTTCCAGATGAGACATTGATTTAGTAACAGCTTTCTATTACTGCAAATTACTGATATATAAGTTAGCATTTCCCCCTCTTTGAAGCAGCCTGGTGTGTTCAGAATGAGTTACACGCTCCAGCAGCTAAAAGCTGTTTGACTCCAGTAACAGGCTTTTTATCCAAAATAGGGACCACACTTATAAAGGGGATATAAAATCACAATTATTGTAGAAGACTGTCTTTCTTCCCCCCCCCCCCCCCCCACCTTTTTCTTTTCTTTGATATACAGGGAACATGTACACACTGGAAATGGTAAGAAAACAGATCTGTTTCCTTATGATTTTCCGGTRTCTTATCTCTTGTTATTATTGCTTGCTTTATCAATAGTTTTGTTGCACATTTAGAAAAACTTTGTTCCTTCATTTTAGGTATTATAAAATTGTTTTTCTTCCTTTTACGATGTTTATTTTAAGGTGTTTTCAACTGTTCTTTCCCTGTGGAGTCATCTTATCTGTAGAAGCTGTGAAATTGGGAGAGCAATGTCAAAATGAGACCATTTCTCAGAGGCTGGTGACTTCCTRGGGTTTCTTGGATTCTGTGAAACAACAGTATTGCAGTGTAGTAAAATACACAGTGCATAAATATACATAAATATATAATAAATTGATCTGAAATTCTAAGGAATATATGAAAAATAATCCATCGTATATTGCCTGCATTTAATAATATAATATAATTAATTTAATTATTATAATAAAATGTATATTGATTGCACATAGTCCAGCAAGTAACTTCTGTAGTTCAATCTCTGAGAGCTTCTTTGCACGTTTTGGAAGCAGAGAGAAAATAAATCAGACTATAAAGGCATGTTCTACATCTTAGAAACCTTAACTTCTGTGTGCTGGTAATTGGCCTTTGTCAGGTCCAGCTCAAAGTTAGAGCAGAATTCTTACATAAAATAAGAAAATGGAGGAGGGGGAAGGGAGAATTGGGCAGATGAGTTGTGGGTGGTTTGTTTGTTTGTTTGCCTAATTCCTAAACCAAGGTAGATTCTTGATGTGGAAGATAACATATGTTCATTAACTTTTTGATTTATCTAGTCTTGAAAAATGAGAAACACCTTTTTTATCTACTTAAAGTATTGAGTGGATTTGTCCACATAGATGCCTTTAGGGTAACTGAACACAAAGCTCTGAAAGGCTAAAGATTCACCTACTCCTTACAGCAATGGCAGAGAGACTTTCTATGGTGCAAAATGCTTTATGAGGGATTCTCCAAATACATATTTATGTATCTTCTATAGAGAAAATATTTTCTAAACAAAAACTTTTGGAGCATTTACCTTCTGTGCTRGCTTGTGGACTTTTATGTCACAGCTAGTCAGCTTAGAAATATTTAACTTTTAGAATTTTCTATTCTAATCATTCTCTGATACCATTCCTTGAATACATTTTCATAATGCATTTTGCTGAAACACCACGAACTTCTGTAGAACTACATAAATTAATGATAATCAGAGAATTAAAATTCTATGCAGTACACAAGTAAAACTTCTTGGTGCTCTTTTTAAATAGTTAGTTTACATAAATTTATTCAGGTTTATAGAAAGTGCAGTTGTGTGCATTTTGATATGTTAGTTTTTTTATATTTTTGTGTAGCATTTAAAAGAATAAGACAAATATAAGGCGTTGAGTTTTTTAATCTGAGTTCTTTATTTGGAAACAAAGCACGACTTTTCTGTTTTTAAGGAGTGTTTGTGGCTAACACTGTCAGAAAATTTATGCACCCACAAAAATGTGTGGAGAAATTGCATCCTTCAAAATAAAAAGCATGCAGTTAATCTCCCAGACCCTTAGCAATGCATCAGAAAGAATTCCTCAAGTGCACTTCAAGAGTATGGATTTGTCTCCTCTTTGTAAATTAGTAATGGGATTTGAAGTATCAGAAGTCTGTTTTCATCATGTGGCAGGTTTTGAAGGACTTCTCTCCTAGTGTGGTTTTCTTTTTGAGACTTGGTCTGACAAAACCTCTTTTGATCTCTGATCTCCCCAAAAAGGACAGAAGAGCCAGAATCTGGTTTTAGCTAGTATATAAAATCCATTAAAAGATGATTCATTCCTGCATTAGCTACTTCTATGCTGTCACTTTACAGTACCTCCAAATGCAGTCCTAGATTATTTCTAGGAAGATAGAATTTTTTTTTAATTTAGCTGCCAGAAAATATTTTTTTAAATTACATAATAATAATAAATAGACAATAATAGAGAGATTCCTCTCAGAAAAAGAAAATAATCAAGGACTAGTTTCTCTTTTCACAGTATAAGGGTTCTTRAAAAATATCATGAACCATTTGCTTTGATGAATGAAAAAATGTATTAAAATCCTATTTTAAAAGAGAAAGGAAAAAAAACCTCCTTGAGTTGCAAGAACATGTTTGTAAAGTTAATGATAAATGCATTAGTTGAGTTCTCTCAGAAGCCCTGATTAACCGTTAATTTAACTATCCATATCTCTTTCATGTCACCCATAAAAGAGTACTTCTATAATGGTCTCTTTCTAGTCATTCTTTTGAAATATCATAGAGAACTCATTAAATATTGAAACAAAACTTGAACAATCTTTCTAAGGCAGCATAGACTTAGAAGCTCCCTCTAGCAATATTAAAATTTTAGAAAAAGTTACACCCTGATCCAGGGCAGCTTTAAATCTGACATGATGCAGCAGTCCATTAAGATTTATCACTTTACCTGTACCTTACTCTCATATGGTAGTACTCTATGCATGCTTTTATATCAGTTAAGGAATATTGTACGTCACGAAGAGAAGACTCAGGTTTCTGCTGATATTTATGCCTCTAAATCCCTCAAAGGAACACTTCCTGTATGTTGGAGGTAGACAGAAACACCACATATAAAAATCTCTGGTTTATATATTTGAGAGAAAATTCAGTTTTCCAGTTTCAGAGGCTGTTTCGTCCCTGATGATTTCACAGAACCCATTAATTCACTTGCAGTCTATTATTGATTACTGGACTTAGCATCATGTTTTTGAAAGAGCCAATTTATAGTGAGTGCCCCTTAGGAATAAGGATGTTTAGTTTCTCAAAAGGATGAAAGAGGTTATTTTTAAATTATGCCATTTCAGCATATTAAAAAAAATCCTAATTTTGATCAAAACAAGTTGTATCATAGATCCATTGCCAGGAACTGAATGTGAATGTAGATGCCGTTGAGAGGATGATTGGTCTCAATGATTTCATTTTCAGGCCTCTGAAAATGATGCTTTGAGTGATTATACCAAAAGTCCTACAACAACAGACAGAATCCAAAACCTGTTCATGATACAAATAAGGATAAATATGAGGAGAAATCTGTGCCACAACGGGGAAGAGTTCTAAAACACTTGTGAGTTATTATGTTTTACATATTGTTGCAACAAACCTTTTTAAAATCAGATGATAAATTTAAAAAAATCAAAATTCAGAATACTATCTTACAATTGTGTTAATCCCAGAAAAAAACAAGAAAAAACAAATTAAAACAAACAAACAAACAAAAAACAACAAAAAGAACTAAGAACCCCAAGAGATCCCTTTTTCCTGCCCCAAACCCCTTAATTTGAGTTTAGTAGTCGAAATATTATTTTTACATCTTCTGAAGTATAGGGTACTGGAATGGGTTCCAGGGTGTTTGGGGTGTTTGCCTATTTGTTCAATGCAGATGCTTTGGTCAAGGTGAGCTGTTTGAGTGCTGCATTTCCAGTTCATCAGGCTGGATCAGGGCAATGATCCTGTGCAGGATGAGCTGCAGTGAGCTGCAGTTGCCCAATGCTGCACCTCAGCTAATGGGGTCAGACTCTGCCTGCTTCCATACCACTTGTATTTCTGACTGTATGATTGCCTACTGCTGATGTATGTTGAACTCCTTTCTCCTCTCTCTTTGCTTGTTTGTTGGGGGTTTTTTGTATGATCCCTGTAGATGTACTCACCAGCTCTACTTGTGGTACAAGCATCATCTTTCAACATCAGTAGCTGTGCAATGACACTAATACTGAAGCACATCTGACCCTTTCTGCTTCTGGTTTTTTAAACTGTCAGAACATGCACCTTCTAAGGGAATATTCAGTTAGATATAATCTCATTTCTACTACTCATGTCTTTGACTTTATTCTCTCCACAGGTCTTCCAGACCATGACTCTTTATTGATAGGGCTTTTTAGGTTTTATGTCATTAGTATAAACTTTAAAAATACTGAAACGGTGCTTAAAACTGATGGTTTACAACCTTCAGTTGTAATGTCTTCTTAAACCCATATTCACTTTACCAGTGCAGTTCCCTGATTAATCATTATCCAGCCTACATTTACTGAATCCATCTTCACACTTTGCCTTAACTGATGGTTGTTGTATGTACACAGCTTTGAAAGTTTTGCTGACAGCCTGATAGATTATTTGAATTGCCTTCTTCCTCCCCATCCCTCAAGCATCAAATAAATACATATTTAGAATTAATAGATTTTCCCTTCCTCTTTCTTTTTTTCCTCTTTCACTGCTTATTCTAGCAGCATGCATTAAAGGTCTCTTGATATATAAGTCACTACTTCCTCCTGTTTCTTCCAAAGTGTAAGTCCCGTATTCATGTAGCACTATGGTACTATTGTTAGAAATCATTCCTGTAAATTCACAATCCCTTTCTTTCAGAATTTAATGATAAAGATTAACCATTCCCTTGGTTGTTATGCAGTATGCTTTTACTTCTACTCAGTGTTATGTTTTCTGTTTCTGCATCCTCATTTACAGTACTTGAGAATCTGTATCAATGTGTTTCTGAAAAGGAAAAACAAAAAAAAAAAAAAGAAGTTGCTGTAGGAAATAGAGCTACTAGTAGAAATGAAAACTTCAGTTGTAATGCATTTGCCAGCTTTTATTTTTGCCCTGACTTAATAGCCTTTGACACAACAATCACACCCAAACATTTTCTTTCCTATGCCAAGCAACTGCATTGTTTGATCTCCCTTTAGGAAGCCCTGAGAGGACTTGCAAATAAGGGTTACACCTTTGAAACACATTTGAAAGAAGGCAAGCTCTGGTCGGAATATCAAATCCATCTATTGAAAGGAGCTGTCTGAATGCATACTCTGCACTATAAAAATAAAGTAATCCATCTATTAAATGGAGCTGTCTGAGCACATGCTCTCCACTATAAAAATAAGGTAATCTACCTTTGCAGGGAGCACTAAGCACCACTGTATTCACCGTAGGGAAAAATATATGTGGGATATTTAGTTAGGTATATATTGAGAGTTACTTTCTGTTAGCTTGTCTTTGCCAAAGTGCTAACTAAGCATTGTGTTAAAGCATCAATTTATCCACGGAGAGGCAATTTAGCAGTGTGCATTCCTTAGGCAGTGTATTATTTAATATCATATAAAGCTGCATATATACTTAACCTATTGATGGCTTTGTTCTTTCTGCTTTCTATGTTTTAGTACCCAGTAGGGCACTTCATAATTTCTAACTCCTTTTTTTTTTCTTTTTTTTTAATTATCTCCCTTGATTTTTTGTTTATTTTTGGTTTGGGTTTTTTGTTGGTTGGTTGGTTGGTTTTTGGTTTTGTTTAAAAACAACCAGAAAACCAGCAGTGTTTCAGAATGGCCATTTAAGGACAACTGTCTTTCTCTTTAGGAGGTAGAATATGTTCTCTTTCTCAGTAAGCAGAGGGGAGTCATCTTTCATTAGCTGGATTATTGGAAACACACAGTTCTTGCTCTGGGATATAATTTTGATCAGGCACAGTATCACTGTACCAAACACCACACTGCATAAAGAGTAGTGTTTGGTATTACAAAATTCCTTTAACAAGAGGGCATTTACTATTTTGTGTATTCTACTTGGATAAGATGCATTTTCCTACAGTTTAAAAATGGGAAAAACTGCTTGAATTTTCCTGAAGGCAATATATTTCACTGCCTACTTAAAATGATTGTTAGTGGGATGGTTCATAAAACACTTAACTACATCGTAGAGTATCCTCATCTGAAGGTACTGCTTAAATAGCTTTGCACGTCGARCACTTCATGCTGATAATTTTTTTCCTACTATTTGTACATCACAGTCAATCTGCTATTTTCATTGCTACTAGGTCAATAATTATTGATCACTTGGTCATTCAGCATAATTCTTTAGTGCTACTATTAATGAAGGTACAAATTGATAATGGAGAACAATTCCATTTTATTTTAATATTTTTTCTAGGAAGGTAGAACCAAGCACACAATCATTTCGGAGGCTTAAAGAATTTTGATACTTAAGATGTGATACTTCATTATAGCTATGAGGTGGCAACTCAGATTTCTTGTTTCAAAAACCAAATGTTTAAAGCTTCTATTAAAAAATGATTGATATATGTAAAAATAATTCATGTGCTTTGCTGGAAGGGACAGAATGCCCAATCAAGGCCAGCTTCCTGGAGCCATAGCTCTGTGTCACCCAAGCTGATGTCACCAAGGGGAGGAGTTGTCCAGTTCAAGCGTCCACATCTTCCACCGTCCATTTGGATGTCCATCTYCCAAAATCATCTACTCTTTTGATGCTGTGAGATACAGGTCACAAACTATATTCCAATTATCTTCCACTGGTAGTAAACTTAAGAACTAAGTAGAAAATCAATGCCACTATTAAAGTCTTCCACAGGAAAAAACATGGGAGAGATTAAGAGCATTTCATTCCCATACTAGCAGTACATTTGCTAAGTCAAGATGTGAAATGGAAAATAACACCCATTTATTTTAAAAAACTTTTAAGAACTGGAAGTAGCTACTGGAAGACTCCCAGGAAAGAGTTCAAAGCAAGGCAAGCATATATTCCCCTAGTATACTTCCAGTATGCTGACCTTTGTGGTGCTCCCTGATGAGGGTTAATGTCTTTGTATTTCATATTCCTTTTTTTTTCCTGTGTCAGTAGGTTTTTGAAGCCATATTAGCTCTGTCTGTTCAGAATAAGATTAGTATTGCAAAAATAAATAAACATTTTAATTTTTCGTCACTAAAGATACAATGCTGCTATATTATAACTTCATATTCTTTTGCTCTAGTCATAATTTTAGTTATGTTTCATGTTCTCTATATTCAATTAGTTATCCTCTACTGAGAGCTCTACTTCTTCCAGGATTTGTTCAAAATATTGTAATTATGACACATGCTTTTACATTTTCTTATCTGTAGCCAAAATTGCTGTGGATATGACACAGCAGATGTGTTGACTATAATACTGTTCTGTTTGATACTCCGAGATGTTTCTTTTTAAAATCGCTTCCATTATATAATTCCTTATCTGTGTTTTTGCTTGAATTGTGGTGCACAAGTGCCTCACATCGCTTCCCCTTTAGGTGAAAAATTGTATGAACTTTGATCCTGCTTTCCTCATTGATTTTTTGAAACTCTTGAGAGCTTTACTCACCTGCATGGTTTTTGTGCTTATTGCGGTTGGACATCACCAAACTGTGATGACTCTGTTTTCTGGGCCTTTTTTTTTTTTTTTTTTTTTTTTTTTCCCCTTTGTGAGCAAGATTCCTTTCTGAGGATTACCTGAGCCTTCACTTCTTTGAACATCTTTTGTCATCTGTGACACTTCCTTCAGAACAATGTGAAGGAGGGTTAAACTTAATTATTTATTTCAGCATGAAAAACTGTCGGTAATCTCTGTCTTGCTGTTGTTGGGGTCTTCTCCAACTTTATGTATTTTAGTTCCCAGGGGACAGGATGCCTATATGATTTGTGGACCTTATAATATGCCTATTATCCTTAGTACTGTTTTCTAAAGACTTCTAGTGATGTTAGTGTGATTTTCCAGAATTTTCTTTCCCCTTCTTTCAACTAAATATGTGCATATATCATCCTGACATCTCTCTAAAATATTGAAAGAAGTACTGTCTTAGACAGTCTCAGAGGAATTACAGTATCATCCATCCCTTTTGAATTAGCTGCCCGTTTCTCTCCAGTTTCCTTCATTTGCTGCTGCTTGTTTTTTTCTTTTTATCTTTGAAAGCATCAGATTTATACTGTTGTTTTTTCACTTGCTGGTCTTTCTCTGCTTGTTTTTCCAATTCTTTTCTTCTACTGGTTGCCAATGCATCCCTTGGTTCTTTGATTTAGCTGCTCCAGTACAAGCAGCTTTATGTCCAGTCTTGTTCTTCCTTCCTTCCATCACTCCTTTGATTCCAACCTGATGTTAATTGCTGTTCTCGCTGACATTTCCAATCTAAAGATTGGTTTTCTCAGCCAGGAGTTCTACCTTCTGCATACATTATGCCTACATATATACCTATATATATACACCTGTATATGCATATATGTTACACATGTGTAGGTACCTTCAATCAGAAACAAATTCAGAAGAAAGCCATCTGGGTTTGAGTTTTCAGGAATTGAAATTCTGTGAATGTAGACAGCTGTTACAAGAGGTGATTCCTTGTTTTCTCAACAGAGATGTGCACAGATTTTTTATGAAGAAAACTCCACTTACAGTAACTGGCAATGCAGTGGCTTAGAAGCACCAGGAATTCAAATTTATGAAAGAACAGAAACTACCTTTTGTGCTTTAACGCATATGTAACAGTAATGACAGCCACATTGTAATAAATAGCATACTTTGTTCGCTGAAAGTAAGCAGAAAATTGGGTCAGATAGCCTTCTGGTGCTAGTTTCAGCACGGAAATGAATGTTTTCAGGTTCCACTATAAATGGATCATTTGAACCATACAGAGGGCTTACTAATATGTCAAATCAGTGAAATGTACCTTCAAACATGATAACAGTGCTCCATTAGGAATAAAAGCAGCTGAAAATTTGTACACTGGTTTATTCATCACCTTTTTTAGAAGAAGAAATAAAATAGAAAAGCATCTTCTATAGATCCCATTAGGGCGAGTCCCTTCTTTTTTTCTTTTTTATTTCTTTGATTCATTTTTCTCATCTTGACAAATTTCTGATTTATCTGAAAGATATTTCTGAAAGAATAGTGATTGAAGTAGCTGCATTGTTATGTTTCTTGGGAAAAGTTCTGCTTTTGATGTGTGTATGGAGATACAGGATTTAGAACGTACATTCCTGCACCTAAGGCTTGTGTTACTCTGTAATATCAATTTAAGGAGCAGCGTGTAGCTGGAGAAGTACAAATGGGTGGGTGCTTTGGGGGATTGGGACCTATTGTCCCAGTACCTTTACAATGAGGTTAACTTTCATGTGAAATAAAGAAAATTTGCTTTAGTATGTCATTTCATAGTGTATAAGTATGAAATAAAATTATTTGGAAATTTTGCATATGTGTCACCAATGATAGAACTACTTAACTCTTAAATTAGGGTAGCTCTCTCTGGGTGTTTTTTGTTTTTCTTCTTTTTTTTTCCCCCAGTAAATATGATTTTAATGTAGCCCAGTGAGTCATTATTGAATTTTTTTCATTGTGAATAATTATTTTCTACATGTTTTTGAATATATTTTCTAGGGTAAATATTGATTACATTAATTACTAAGATTAGTTGTGGGATTTACTCTATTTGTATAGATAACTTCTGGATGAAGAAAGGCATTTTTGACTACCAGCAAGACTCTGAAATGTGTTGTTCTAGAAAATTAATTGCTCCCTAATGCTCTGCTGTTCTGAGATTTCATGTGACCTGGAAGAGTTGCCTGCTTGTTCCTTTAGTCTTCCAATTTTATACAATTCTTTCTTTCTTTTAGTTCAGTTCTACTAATTTTATTTTTTTGATCCACTATTGTGACTATTACTCAAGAGATCAATGGGTTGATCTCGAGACGCTGTGTGCTACTAAGAGTCATACTGTGAGAGTTAAATGATTTGAGATCAAATTTGTTGATGTTAAAAAATGTGTGGGTTTTGTGTTTTATAAAATTAAAACATAATTTGTTTATCTTTCAGTAAATATATACCTAAAGTTTTGTATTTGGCTTGTTTTAAAATGTTGGACTCTGTGTTATGGTTATTATGAAACCCTGATGTGGTCTTTCAATATTAACTTGCAGGAAGTTTGGTGACGTATTTACTTTATTGAGAAAAGAGTGGTTAGAAAAGGASTTAAGCCTTAGGCTAGAGCTTCTCCACTGTAGCAACCTCTAACTGCCAGTTGTTATTTGCTTACCAGTATTATATGGCTAAAAATTAAGTTTCACAATAATGGTATCTATCCAGACTGAGATTTTTACTATCCCTCAAAGCTGTCACCACATAGGTCATAACCCAGAGAGGATGGCATCTGCTCCGTCCTTACACCCACAGTGCTGCTTGCAGATGTGCTGTGCACTGCTACACTTTTTTAATTGTTTTAGTCTGAAGTGGAATTGAGAAATTTTSTGGGGGCAGATACAGTGTTTTAAGGCTCAGATCTGGAAACCAGTAGTAATCAGCCTTTTCAGGCCACAAGAAGAATGTGTTTCACTGAGGGTAAATGGAAGTGAAGTGGTGTGGAGATGAAGTCCTAAGGAAGAACCATCAGTTCTTAAGTTATTTTTGGAGAAATATTTCCTGACTGCTGTGGAAAGTTTTGCTTTTGTAAAGGCTTCATGAATAAGTGAAAAAAGTTGATTGTCCTACTTGTACCATAAAACAGATGTGCAGCTTTATCTCTCTSTGTGTGTGTGTGTGTGTGTGTATGTGAGACCAGCTTACACTACTATGAAATTTTAGTTTATTTTTCTTCCCATCAAAATCAATGGGACAACTGGAAGAGGGGACAGTGTTTGGTGAAAAGATTGAAAGTTTACATCTAAGAGTGCTCTGAATTTAGCACTGTAAGAGACACTGAACAAAGTCATCGCTGGGTTTTGGATTGTCCTCCTGAGTGGTTAACAGTAACGTCAAAAACCAAGCGTTAAAAGTGCTTTTAGCAGTAGAAAGCCTATAATGTGGAAAAAGGCAGTGGAGTGTCAAAATGATGACTTCAATATAAAAATGAACATGATACCTATGAAAGTGATATGGAAGTGGAAAGCTGTTACTTTGAAAAGATCAATACAAAAACATTCAATAGAAGCTGACARGAGAAGTGAAAGCTCTTTGCTAGAATAAGATTAATATAAAACAGAGACCAATAAAATCTGACCCATAAGTGAAAGATGGCTGAATGCATATGATTTATATGTAAACAAATGCAATGCAAACTGATTTAAAAAAAATAGGGGGTTCTTGCAAGAATAAAATTATTTTGGGAATATGTACAATAAGTAAAACAGAAATCATTGCATTGGAAAAAATAGAGCATGTGATAATGTAGATAAGATTAATGCTATGTTAGTGTACTTGTTTCTTTTACTATTATGATTTTAAGTTGTTTAAGTTACTGACATTGAAATATGCTGTTATTTGGTCACCTTGTGGCAAATTTTTAGTTCTTTTTTCTTTCTTTAATAGCTTTTGTAAATTATTGCAAGTCATAGGAAAGTTCTGAGGAAGTGAAGGAAGTATTTTGGTGTAGACTTGTAAAGAATATTGTATGCATCCTTGGAAGGGAAACATCCAAACTCATATTCTCCACATCGTCTCTTTTCAGTGGCTTATACTTTTTTTGTGGGATTACTGCAGAAAGTCACATCTGCTGTGTTCAAGAAATTCTAAACTTCAAGCCAAGATGGGTTTTGAATGTCTGCAAATATGAAGGCACAGCTTGAGAGTTTAAAATCTGTCTTAGACTGTTCTTTAGGTTGTGTTGTTTATAAATAATTGAATCCTTTGTCTTGCAAGAATGCGCTGTTTAGTAGCACTAACTAGAGAGTGGGAAACACAAGAGAAAGCTTTCTGGGCCTTTTGTTTCAGTAGAGTTGAAGAAAATGAAGATATTCCATGTTATTAAAGTCACAAGACAATATAGACTAAAATGAATGTCTTCCTTTCTTCCACCAACTTATCTGCTGCTCCAGAGGCTTTTGTAAGGATGCTCTAGAAATTTCCTGTTAGAAAATACAGCATCACTCTCTTGTGTTTGGAGAGGTGTTGTTGTCTGGGGTTTTTGGAGCAATAACTGTAATGACACAGTTTGTTTCAGGAGATGCATGTCAGTTCTTTATGGCACTGATGAGTAATTTATTTGCTATTCATGTTTCAAGATCACTTCTTTGAAATTTGGCTTGACTTCTTAACACTAGTATTGACTACTGAAAAATAATTCAAATATCACCAATACGTGCAGATATAGATATRGAAAAGGAAAAAAAGTAATACAGTAAACTCTGTTGAACTCTCAGTAAGGGATTGATTGTCACTGAGCTAAATTAATCTTTTATCTCTGAAGATCGGAATTCTAATAGTGCTGAGATTTCTTTGCTACTTGCTCAGATAAGTGATTTATGTTCTCTCATGAATGATCCATTAGCATTTTTCATGCACTGTGGCAGTTAAACTTTCAAAAGATTGAAATATTGCTTGAGTGTTTCAGAGCCGGGGGTCATCTTGAAGTCACTAAGCTGAAAGATGGGGTAGATGAGCATTGTCATGCCCCATCCCCGGAATTGTCCGAGGCCAGGCTGGATGGAGCTTTGAGCAACCTGTTCCAGTGAATGCTGTCCCTGCCCATGGCAGGGGGTTGGAACCAGATGATCTTCAAGGTCCCCATCCAACCCAAACCATTCTATGATTCCATGATTACGTAGCAGTCTAAAGAAGAGCAAACCAGAGTCCTTGCATTAGAATTTTGTCCTGTTTTTCTATTAAATATACTCTGAAGACCTAACAAATAATAATTAAAAGGCTAGCACTGCTGACATAGTGGCTGACAATGTTGGTATTCAATTTTGCTACTCACATTGGAGGGAAAACTCTCCCACATAGCATCCTGATATGCATTAATATCAGGGAGACTACTCACATCACTAAAATCTGTATTTTTATGTTGCTAATACTCTGCTGATTCAGTTTTTACTAGAAGATCCCGCTGAAGAATGCATTATTTGCAACATTTAGGGTAATACAATGCTAATTAAATCAGCAAATATAGTCACTGGATGAAATGGTGAATTATGTCCTGATTTCAAACCCAGAAAATTCTAAAAAGTAAAATGGTAAGCCTATTTTTTTTGCATTTTTTCAAGCACAACAAGCAAACATTCCAGTTGTTTGTTTTGTTTTATTTTTTTAAATTTGTTTTTAAATTATTATTATTATTATTTTCATTTTATTTTATCCTTAGCACAGTCTTGCTAGATGCAAACACTGAAAGCTGTAGGCAGATGAAGCAAGATCATGAGCAAAATATGAATTGCTGGAATGGCTAATGAAAGCCTAGAGTAGGGCTGAACACAACCTGAGGCAAAATTAAGTAGCTGTTTATCTCAGCTTCTTCCCACTTGTGTGGGAACTGTATTTTTAGTCTCATCCATAGATTGAACTGATTACTCACTGCTTTTGCAAACATATGTGATATGTATATGTACACATATTAACTATGTATTTACAAAATTATGTAACATATAATCCAGAAGATATTGAATATTTAAAATTTATTTAGATCAAAATTATGTATATGTACGCTTTTAAAATAATTATTTATATGTCTTTGCTTGATTGATGGTGGAAAATAGTACAAAATACATMGTTTTTTTGCAGTAATCACGCAAGGGCATGGACTTCGCACACAAGATGGAAAAGTGCAARGCGTTTATTGCACACTCCAAATTCCCCTAAATACCAGCACCTAACAGGATATAACATCATATAAACTGGAAAGATGTTCACCTCAGTGTCCCCCAATCACCTGRGRTAGTGCACAGACATTGCCTATTATGGTWACAKGTAAACAATACCCTATAAGGTCACAAACTACAATTATCACATCTCATAGGTCCAGCACTGTCCAGAAACCCACAATCCTCTCTCAGCCCATCCCCGGTGACCTGGATGCACTCCCAGGGTCATCTCCGGGCTCAGGGAAGAGGCTCTCTCTCCAGCCCTTAGGGCCTATGTCTCTTCCAGCACATAGTGCACCCCAACATCTTTTAAAGATTTTTTTTTTGTGCACCTCTGCAAGTAGCTCAGTTTCAGTTGATTGGATGGAGTTACTGTTTTATTTCCCATTTCCTTTCAGAATATTCAGAGCTAATTTTTTAGGTAATTTCATGAAACACTTTCTGGTTGTCTCACAAACATTATTCTTGACTTAATGTCTTGAAATATCACTTTTCCTTCCAATTATAGATCTCCCAAAAAAATTCTTTGCATTTTTTGGTATCTCAGTACATATCTGCACAGAACACACCTTTTCAGCTAATTTTTCATGAAAGTCTCTTCATTTCTGCACCAAGTTCATTCTTGCACCACTTTTCCTTCCATTTATAGTCAGTAAAGTTTCCTTCAGTTTGCAAAACTAGTCTTTATTTGATCTGACTGTCACAGAAATCAGGGAAAGAGAGGTCAGAGGCAGAGGGATGTTGAGTAGTTGTTTTTGCTTTTCCGAAACCAGGAGGAGAGTAGGGAATTGAAGGGTAGGGCAGAACTCTGCAATAACTTCTGTTTTGCTACTGATAGAGTTCTTCCCTCAGTCCCCTGCTTGTGTTTGTCTAAATGCAGTGGGTTTTAATTCTCATTTTAAAATTTTCAAGACATGAAAGATTTCTACTTGTTTGATTAGTACTCTTCTCAGGGTTATACTCTTCTCAGCGGATGATGGATAACTTGTCTGCTTTTTTGGTGTGTTGTATGTTGTCACAAAGTGTGAACTGGATGCCTTTGACAGTATTTTATGCTTTGCTGTGGCACAAGCTGTCAAGAAGGGAGACAAGGGTTAGATACTCGATGATTACTCACTAGGTCATGCACCTGAAATCTCATCTTGTGAGAAAAATTGTCTTTGGCTATGAAATTAATTTTCTTTGGTTAGTCCTACAATGTTTCTTTAAATGTTGTCCCTGAAGTAAATTTGTAGGAGCTTGTTATCCAGAACATTTCTATCTCGCCAGTTTTTTGTCTCTCTTGTACATAACTGAGGGAATAAAACAACCTTTTGTTTGTTTCTGCAAAAATATGTATGTCTTATTTTAATAATAAGAAATATTTTTGACTTTTTTTTTTTTATTTCTTGAATTCAAAATAAATTGTTTGATTATTTTGGTTTGTTTGTTTGTTTGTTTGTTTGTTTGTTTGTTTTTACATGCTGCCAATGAAAGGAAGCCTGAAGGTCTGAAATAAAAAACTACTACAAAGGTTGACATCATAAAGTGAATTTTATTTGACAGCTCTAAAGGCATCAGTTGATGTTCCAATTTTTGGATTGAGGCGGTGAAAAAAATGCACAAAGTAATTTGTTTACATATGACATGAGTTTACAACTGCAAAATGCTAGCCAGATGTTGATTCATAAACAGTATGGAACTATGTACGTCGTAAAGCTGCTTTTGTGCCACAGTGCCAGATTATGTCAAGAAATCATTCAAAAGACTTTTAAGACATTAAAGAGCTTTACATTTCAGTACTGAATCTGATGCTAACATTGAGAATAAAGAAATTGTTCCTGTTGTATAGCTGAGGAAGGTGTTCAGTAAGATTGTGATGCACCAAAGATTTTCCTGAAAGTCAGCATTAGAATCAAAGTTAAAAGCATGTATATCAAATTGATTTAGCACCAATGCCTTCAGTATTGATACATCAGTTTCCATAAACCAGGGTCCCAGCTCTGGTTTCTTTACTACTGGTGATGTCTCATTTTCTGAGCCACTRTATGCATAAAACATTTAGAAGAACTGACTAAAGTAAATTTTAACTATTATGTAGTGTGTTCTTGGATACTTAAAGTGCCTCAGTTTTACTTTTGGGCTGCAAGTTGTAATGATGAAACAAATACTTATAAAAATCAGAGTCTCGTTTCCATATTGTGTACTGGAATAACATAACAGTGGCTTTAGGGAAAATACGTCCACTTGCAACAGGTGGGAAGCTGGTCGTTCATCTACAGAATATTTTTATCAAGGAAGCAGTTGGTTTTCAGATAAGAAGTTCATTGTTAAATGTGTTATAGTTTGTTTGTACATCTGTAAAAAATATGTGTTTTGTTTGTTTTTTATTATGCTCAGGCTCATCTTGTTAAATAAGTTGAGTGTCCTCTCCTTGCAGTTATAGTAGAAAATATTGCTATGTTCCGAATACATCTGCTGCTACAGATAAATTAAAATTGTGAGATCACAGTGTGGTTGAGACAGAATGACACTCTTGAGTATGGAGTTAAGTGTTGCCAGTTGACTGTGAACTTCTTTGCCACTGGAGAGCAAGTTGCTCTCACTCTCAGCTGCCTAATTTATTTGACCATTACTGCTTCATGAGAGCTGGATCTGTCTACATTAGGATTGTAGTTCAGGTCAGAAATGCCCTTTGGAAGAAAACGGTTTGGCCCAAGTTACTGCAGCTGACATTGCTGAGCCATCTCAGAGAGTGGCAGCTGGATTTCCCTCCCATGCAGCCTGACCAGAAGGTGCATTCTCACAGTGCCCCTGGCCCACATCTGCTGTTAGTGGGCATTCAGGCTACAGCACAGATCAGGTGTTGCAGAAAATAAAATCTCCAAATCCTGTATATGAATATCGCAATCCCAGTAGCAACTTTTTCAATATGCATACCTGATTCCATTGCCCTGCACTTCTGGCTGGTACAGGTGAAGCCACTGAAACCAGTATGCTGTTAGAAAAGCAAAGTAATGAGTTTCTTACAAGAAGCTTTCTGTTGCTTCACTGGTTCTTTTGGTTGCTGTTTTTGTTTGTTTGTTTTTTCTGAAAGTTATATGAAAAAGAAAAAAAAAAAAAAACATTGGGTCTTTCCTTTTCATTTTTTGAAACAATTACTGGGTCTTTCCTTTTCATTTTTTGAAACAATTACTGCAATGGGTTGTTAGCAGATTGGGCCATTATTTCCCTGGAGTACATCCTGAATTGATGCATCTGAATTGATGCAGGGCACAGTGGGATTTAGCAGGTGCTGAGCTGCTGGCAATCAGTTTTGCTTCTTTCATTTATCAAATACGAAAGTTATATATGTGTAGAAATGCCTGCAAGAATGAGGCTGAAGTTTTGTTTATTTCACTATGTGGTATGACTCCTCCACTTTATTTTAAATCCAGATTCATACTTTTATATCCTCCTCCTTATCCTGGGAAATACGGCACTCTGTATCCTTACTCCCTGACTTCAGTTGAAAATAGCTGCTTAGAATACTGTGTGACTTCAGGGTTTTGTGTAATTTATTCTTAACTAATTTGTTTCCATGTGCATTTTTTCACTCCACAGAAATTGCTCCAGCTGTGTCTGTATTTCCTTAATACATTTTTTTCTCCCTAGTATTGGAAATGATCCATATAGAAGCCTTTAGAAACTTCTAACTCAGCAGCTTCTCTCGTTTTAAGAGCTCTGTTTATGCAGTATTTACTCATTCAGGAAGGATTATGAGTCTTAGTTAAATATGGGAGGCTAAAGTAACTGAAATGCAGTACACTTTAAGCCATTAGAGTAGGTATTTATATGGAGATAAAATTTCTTCTTAAACAGTAAAGTCGATGTAAGATAAGATGTCTTCATCTCATTCCAGTTTTCTGGAGCTTTACTGCCTTGTCCTGTGGTTTTATATTCACAAAATAAACGAAAAACAAGGAGACCTTCAGCAAGCACATGATTGAAAAAAAAAATATTTTCATCTGGACATTGTAGAACAAAGAACTGCTATACTGAGTGATTAAAGCAGCGAATAGAGAAAATTCAGATTAATATATACTCATGAGAGTACCCATGACATGGAAGCAGACAAAAACAACTACAAAGAAGCTTAATTTTACTATGTTCTCAAAGAACCTTTTGAGTTTTTTATTATTTCAAAGGCGTTTGGATTCTTATGAAGTGATTTATAAGGATTTTTTTTCATTTGCTTAAAATGTCTAAAGCAATAAGCTCAACTCCTAATATTGTCGCCTGATTATCGCATCAGACTGCCAAAATACTATGTACAGAGAGAGTGGCTGAACACTGCAGGGTTACCGTGTTCTGAAGATGAAGGATGAAATCAGTTCCCTGGGCAGTAAAATTTTTGTCATTAAGTTCAGGGAGGCCAGGATTCACTCCAAGAATGGAACACAGCTTGGCATCTCAGAAGAACAGGATAGAGAGTCTGTGTATCCTTCCTCATTGGGTAAATGCTGTAGATGAAATAAAATTAATGTGTTTTTCCTCTTGTACAGGGAAAGACTTTATAGCAAGAAATAGAAATGTCTTCAGAGTGAGAAGCACCTCTGTTGGCAGCAAGCTTTCAACTTTCTGGTACTTTATAGCCCCATGATCTTTAAGAGAGAGGAATTTTATTCATATTCCCTCTATGTAATCTGGAGAACAACACCAAACCACACATTTAAAAGTCAAGGTACAATACCTATGATGGTGCTAGGGCCAAGAATAACAATTTCTATTCTGTTTTTCTGTTCTGAGAATGCATGATGCAGTTGCACATGGTACGGATTTTTGTCTGTTGGAGASAGGGGGACTTTTCCTTGGGTAGTTGAATTTCAAAAAATATCAGTCCACTTCCTSTTTGGACCAACCTTTGGCCAACAACAAGATGAAGAGCAAAAAAAATGAATGATTGTGGAAATTTCATTATTTTTAATTTGTAAGGCTCATCCATGAGCTGGTTGGAATACTGATGAGGAGCAGGAGCTGTCACATCTGTACCAGCTCACGTGATGAAACAGACCTTGTCTCATCATCATTTTTCTCACGTTTCCTGCTTGTGCACTGTATTCCCCTCACACTTGGTGTGTCTTAGATTTCTGTTGCCAGAGATATATTTATATAAAATAAACCGGCCTGCTATTCCTTAATATTTYGTATATATGGGGATTAGATTAGAATCCATTAAGCAAATCCTCTGTATTTCTTTAATATTTCTTAAAATACGTGCTCTCCATATATTACCTATTTAAGAAAATAATTTTTACAATACAAAAATTACTAATAATTAGTTTGAATATTTTATGTTACATAAAATATACATATGTATGTACCCTATTTAGAAATATATATGAAGTCAATATAAATATCCATAGTTTATTTGCAAGCATTTAATGTTCATTAATTAAAGATGAATAAGTGGTTTTACTTCCAATTCTTGCTCTGCCCTTAACTCTGTATAAAATGCATTTTTGTGGTTACTAAATTTAAGCTTCTAAATGGAAATTTTCTTTATTTGTAGCAAAGGGTGACATATCAGATTAGGGCAGCTTTTTGCTTGACAAATCCAATTCTTAATCTAGCTAGCCCATGTCATTCCTTTATTAAACTGATCAAGCTTGATCTTAAAAGATCTGGGCTGCTTGCTGGTATCTCATAGCAAAAGACAATTGTAGTACCTTCTGCTCTAAAAGAGACCTTCTAATTGCCTGTTTTAATTTATTAAGTACTTTCTGCCCATTTGTTATTGTGCCAGTGCCATCCTTACTCTCACATCCCATTTTTGAAGGTGGGCTTGCTTTCTGACTTGTTTTTTAGCTTGCGTTACTGAACCTCTGTCTACTTTCAGAATGCAGATTTTCTGTTCTTCGCAGTTCATCTTAGTGGCCACTTTCAGCCTTTTATCCACTTGCAGTTTATCTCCGTGTCATGATGGACAAAAAAAAAACTTATAGAATCCCAAGCAATATGATGAGTGAGCTTTATTTAATTGTACTAACACCTATCTGTTTTTACTGGAGATACGTGTGCTTTCCAATTTGCCATGGCGGGGAGAGGAKAGAAGGAAGTGTTGATGGACATTATGTATGTTGTAATAATAACTGTAAGAACTTTAAGAGGTCATCTACATAAAACCAACAGGGGATAGCATCCAGTTCTTAATTAACTGTTTTTAGATTACAGTTAAAACAAAATGTGATGGAAAACAGCAAAATAGTTTAAAAAGCAGACAGCATAAGGTAAGAAAGAGAGCATTTTTGCATGAATTGGTGTGTTCCTAGCCCTTTTCCTTCTCACTTAACCCAGCTATTGCTTGGGATTTACTGATCTTTCAAGGTGCTCTAGTGATTAGAAAGTTATTGAAGTGGTGGTACTCTGGCTGAATGAAGAGAGAGTTTAATAAGTTATTCCAGAACAGCATTTCCAYAGTCTTTTGATTGGTTTTATTTGGTTTTGTTAACACCTAATTAATTTTTTTTAGAGAGAGAAGTCTTCATTAAAGATCAAGCATATCTCTATAATTACTTTAATTTGAATGTCACTATGATATCCTTTGAAATGCTAACAAAAATTAGAGCAAAGTGAAGGAACAGCAGAGTTAATACGTGAAATATGTGGGTGTTTTTTGATATTTAGTCCCTTATATTTCCATAATAATGCAACATACTCATCTCTTTGGATTTTTTCTTGGGGTTTTTTGGGAGTTTTTTGGGATTTTGTTTTTGTTTTTTTTTTTTTAAGGAGGAATTATTTCTAAATAGAGGCCTTACTTTGAAGTAATCTGTAAAACTAAAAGTGAATAATATAAATAAAGAGTCAGCAGGTTCTTAGGCTGTGCATATCTCTACAAAATCTGAAAAGTCCTGTAGAATGACTCTAATGAACAGCGTCTTTCATACATTTGTCTTCTTGCCATCTTCCCAGAAAATAACCTTCAGTGCTATATGGTTTCCATTGGGTACTATTCCATTCTGGAATACATCCTGGTTTGTTTTGAGATAAGAGGAAGCAAGGCAGCAACATGTAAGATGCACAAATGCTGTTGTCAGCAATGGGTTGCAGTTTATGATATGGCTGTCTTTTGTGTTTTGTAGAGATAAACTTGTTGAAAAAGTATGAGTGTCTACTAAAGAGTCTGTGACTCTACATTGTATTAACTCTTTTTTTTGTTGAGTTATAATAGAACCTTAGTTCCCTTTCCTATTTTTGACACTTTTATTCTTATTTCCTTCTCCTGGGCATTACTWATTTTTATGAGATTTTGCTGTGCTTGTCTGGCTTCCAGCATGTGGCAGCTAAGCCAGGTAGCAGACAACATATAGCATTCCCAATTAATTTACTTGGTTTGACACAGACACAACATTATTCTAGACTTCAGTGACTTCTTCATGGAATTATTTATAGAAGTGTCTGGGACATAGTGTCAAATATCTAATGAGGAGTGGAGAAGTTGTTCATTTAAAGAAAAAAGTACATGACATTTTATCATTTATGCTTTTAATTGAGAGTGTGAAATGTCTACTCTATAGAACTTGAAATTATTTGATTCAATAATTGCTCCATATGCTAAAAATTGTATTTTAATCCTTTGGTTTTATTCACCATTAAATGCATGTTACCCGAACAGTTCTGATTATCCACTAATTTTAAATTATGACATGTTAGGAAATGGAAATGCTTCTTTCAAAGCAAGATTTTGTAACAAATATGAAGATATGTAATATGTACAAGATCCAGCAGAGCATCACATAAAGTGAACAACTGTTATTTGTTAAATTCAAAGACCTATTTTTGCTTTTCCTCCCTTGCTTTGAATGAAAAGGATACATTGCCTTAGCATTTGCCTTGTTTTGATAAAAGTTAAGAGTCTAAAAAAGAGGATAGATAAAATACTACCCAGTTCCCTTATCTCTCAAAATTTTCCTATTACTCTCCTTTCACTGTTTTCTAATCAGCTGTAAAGTTTCTTTGGATGACTATTTTGCGTTGGACACTTTCCTATGGTTTTCTATGGAAAGAATAAATATGTAAATTCAGGTTTCCAATGCCACTCAAAGGACCAGTTACCTTGGAGAAAATGTTCACTTTGAAGCCACTAGAATCTTTCCTTTGCTTTGGCCTTTCTGCTATTGCAAGAGAGAAGCTGACTTACGACAGACATCTAAATTCGAAGGRTTGAAGTTCAAGTTACTACTGGAACAGTTCTTCAGATTATTATATTTGGGAGTTATGTAGAAAATACATGTGTCTGTGTGAATACATGTATATGTATATACTAATACAAACACACATATGGATAAGCCAGTGCAAAAATCTAATTTAAAAGTACCTTAAAATAAAATGTCCATTCCTTCCTAGTCCCATGTAAGAGAAGACAGGAGTGCAACTTTCCAGTGACAGTGGAGAGTGAATAAAATTCTGTGTAATTTAACATAAATGTGAAGGAATGTAATCTTTAAAAAAAATACTGAAACACACAAGTCATGAAGAAAACTGGTTTATACCTTCAATAGTGTTTCTCTATTATCTGATGAGCAGAGCTACAGATGGAAGTGTCTGTGTCTGCACACATATATGCAAAAATGTGCACTTGAAAAAGTATTGTCTCTCTGTGCCCACTTTTAAATACCATAATATTTGATTGAAATATATATTTAAATCATAACAATTACTACTCAGCGTAATCTTTAAAGAAATCAATGGAACAACTTCATTAAGCAGGATATGGAAGGGTAATACATTCCAGACATTAAAAGGAGATTAATGAACTGCTAAGGAGCTCCCTTCTGTTCTCCCCAGTGTCTGTGTAGCTGCACATCAGGGAACAGCAGCTCACATATTTTCAGATATAGGAAATAGCTCTCAGACTTTTCAAATAAAGTTGTTCTCTGTCTTCTATGCAGGCCAGAGTCTCTACATTGAATAAATCATCAGAAGCGTATTCCAGTGCTTTTAAAGAGAGCACAGCAGTGCTCCCTATTTTTTATTGATTGCATTTGCTGGGGAAAATTGAATCCATTCCTTGTCAAGGCCCCTGAACCTCATATCATAAAGAAGAAGGAAAAAATGAACAGATGGATGGAGTTCAGTGGAATTAGCCAGAAAGAATGATGTTTCGTATTGTCTGATGATGAATTTTATTTTTTCATCTTGCTTGTATCATGTGAAAGGTAGCAGCTGAAGTACTCTGAAGTAGTAATCTTCAAAGACTTCTTTTAGCGGAGTTGAAAATAAGCTTATTGGAGAGTTTTCTCCAACTAGAGTTTCTGCCAATTATCACTCAAAAGCTCTTTCCTGTATGCAAGTTAACTCAAAAAAAAAGACAAGTAGATATACAGAAGTGTGACTATAACACCTCTAAACATTTTGTTTTAGTAAAATGAATTTCTTTTTTAAACAGAAAATAAATTTTCACTATATAAATGAGGTTAATATGAACTGTCTCTCCAATTAGGGTATCCTGACAGGTGCTATGGTCTCTACTATGAGCTAGTGAAAGTACCACTGCTTCGATTTTTATGTGCCAATTGAAAGTCAAGATATTTTATAAGGAACCATTTGAAGAATAGTTTTTGGCTGGTTAGGACTTGGTCTGCTTGCTTTTCTTGGGAAAGTTTTAAATGCATTGTTGTAGGCTTTAAATCAGAACTCAGAGRTATTGGTTTGAAGTTCCCTATCACCAGTGATATTGCATTCCAAAAAAAGAAAAAGAGGATTTGATTTACAGCTTTGCTTTATAAGTGCAGGGTTTATGTTTTAGCAGAAGGAAAACATGAATAGAAGTTGTGGAAAAACACTTAGTAAAATAAATTATTCAAACTGAAATTCCCAGCACTCTTTTCCTCATTTACTGATTACTGGATTAGTTAACACAGATGTGAGTGCATTCTGTATCAAGTATACTTTTAGATAGAATAAAAAAACCCAACAGACTAACCAAATGAAAAAAAAAAAAAAAGAAAACCTGAATGAACAGAGCTAGTTTGAATTTCAAATAGCAAACTGCTCCAGGAATGATTGTTTTAATGATCATACAATCATTTATTTTTGTATCAGTCCCATCAAATAAACTGTGTCTCTGTTCCAAGCACAATTTTTTCATCATAATGAGAATGTGAATTAAGAGGAAGGTGATATATGTTGAACCTGTCATGTGCTGTTACAGTTTAATACTGAAATGAGACTCGGGCACTTAACTGTGAATTTCTGGGTGCAGGAATATCTGTTTTGCAGTGTCTGAGAACACATATATTACAAACTCTTAGTAGCCTTTTCCCAGATTTATTTGTTTCCTTCTGTTAAGATGCTCTGTTCTTGTTGCTTTTCTTTAATTCCACATTATTTATTTTTTAAATTCCAGCTTCATATCTTGGGTTATTTGAGGGTTTKGGATTTTTCCATTTGCTGCAAATTCTTGGATTTTTTTAGGTTGTTGTATTTGTCTCTGGGAGAAAGTTATAGAGGAGGAGGAAGGGGAAAGTGGGACATAAATAATATCATAAAACTCTTAGATCTGACTGTAAAGCATCACTTCCCTAGGAATACTACAAACAAGATCTAGTAATCCTTCTCTCTTACTTTATAGCCTAATCTCAACAAGTCTAATAAAGTGCTAAAATTATCAGTTCCAGTGTATGGATTCAGCACTTCAGTATTTAGTTATTTTGTTATCTGTAGACTGTCTCTTTTTTTTTTTGTATGTGTGTATTTTATATATATATTTGCATATATATGACTCTGTATGTGCAGAGTTGTATGTATACATATGTAACTCTTTGCAACACATTTTTGGGTGATATTACAATCACAGAATCATAAAATATGCTAAGTGGTGATGCACTGAAATGGCGACCTAAGAATGTAGAAGGGACCCATCAGAATTATTAAGTCCAGCTCCTGGCCCTGCACTGGACACCTCAGTCACACCATGTGCCTTTAGAGCGTTGTCCAGATCCTTCTTGAACTCTGTCAGGCTTGGTGCTGTGATCACTTCCCTGGGAAGCCTGGTCCAGTGCTCAGCCACCCTCTGAATGAAGAACYTTTCCCTGATATCCAGCCTAAACCTTCCCTGACACAGCTCCCTGCTTTTTTCTCAAGTCCTGTCACTCATCATAAGAGTGAAGAGATTGGTACCTGCCCCTCTGAACTGGAAAGAATAACATGAAAAGAAACAAAATCAAGCTGAAAATGTCTTGCTTACCTAAGTGACAGAGCTTCTAATGACTTTATGGAGCCACTTCTGGAAGCAAGATCTGACACAAAGTCAAGATTAGAAAGTCCGTACATAATACTTAATTGCACAGCAGGTCAAACAGGATCTAAAAGACATAATTGAACATTAACCATTTTTAAATTATAATTAACATCTTATGGTACCTCAGGGAAATGTTCTTCTTTAAGTAAACATATATTTATTTATAATTATCTACTTTACAGAGAGAGGGATATATAATACGAGCTTATTGCTTAYAGAAAATCTCAAGAGTTGGAAATTTAATTTGATATTTCTTCAAAAAGCTATCTCTTGAGAGAGTAATATCTTAAAACTACTCTGAAAAAACAGATAAACCTTTCTGCAAAATACATGATGTAGCAATTTTCTCCTTAACCTTTAAAAACAAGTCTATAAAATTTAATGTCGTGATCTCATTTCTTTAGTACCTTTTAAAAGCCTCACTTTGGAAATGGGCTGTAAACTGTTAACTTTCAATCCATCCTTATTTTTATCTTTTTTTTTCCATTGTAGCAGGGAGCAGGAATGTGGACTTACATACCAAATTTTGCACTGTAATGCCACTCAGGTCTCTTAAATGTGAACTGATTTTATTACAGCTTGACTTGCCCATTTGCAAGACAAAGTGAATTTTCTTCCCTGTGTACAATACCATAATGTAAGAAGGATCTCTATGCCAGTGGCAATACTCATTGGATTTTTAACTACATCTTTAGCTCTTTTCAAAAGTTTTTTTTTCCCTCTAGTTTCCTTTCCACTCTTGACTTGCTGATCTAGGTGCTTCAATTTAAGAAAGATTGCTTACAATTCATTAGGAAACACAGAAGAAAGAATTAGTGACTAAACCATCAAAAATCCTTTGCTTTTCGTAATTACCCATGCATTTGAAATTGCCTAAAATTAATATGATTTGGGGGGGGGGGGGGCATGGGGGGAGAATGGGAGAGAATTAATTAAATATTTACAACCAATTGAGGTAAAAAGCATGATTTATCATAAGCTATATCCTAAGGTGTTTTGTATCACAATAAAATTTCATTGATTACTGACTCTAGTCCATTGACCCTTTAGTGTAGCAGTGTTCATCATTTACTGTTCAATTTTAAAGTTTTCTCAATATATCTATTTCTCAAAATGGTATAGAACATGTTAAAATATTCCATACTTGTTTCATTAYATAAACTATTTGATTGATTAAAACAAGTATTGGTAGAGGACAACTTCATGAATGTAAGTTTCTGTGTAACTGCCAACATAGTGTTTAGCTGAAATGTGAATTTTCTTGTATTTTAAGCTAATTGTGGAGTTGACCTGACTCATGAATGTTAACATTCACTTTGCTGTCCATACTCTAAGGGCCCACATCTATGAACCTTAAGATCTGTTTAGTGTGTGATAACGAGCACTGCTGTTCATGCAGCCCCACCTAAATATTAGAAATAACTCATCAATGTCTTTTTTTTTCCATATAATCCATTTTGAAAGGGACATCTTTGTTATGTTTCTATTATACCTACTTTCATTGATGTCGTTCTAGTTGTTCTTATTGCGGTATGTTTGATTAGTAAGCATCAACTTTATATGCTTGCATTTATTTTTCGATATGATTGGGAAGTGCAATTAGAGTGACATCTCAGAAACCGAGTATTTGTAGACAATATTGCCTGTGCAAATAAACCAAGAGTCATGGCATGCAAATAATGTGGAAGAAAAGAGCATGAGGAATTTAAAGAAAATGCCCAAAGAAAAGAAGTGTGTTCCTTAAAATTTAATTTCTGGGTTAGTTAAATTAAATCTTACTGCTTTCTCAATATTCCAGTTTGCTTTTTGTAGCCATTGCTTCCCATGTTAGGATGTGACTTTCTAATAACAAATTTGTTTTGTCTTCAACAGCAACAATAGTGTTAAATGAACTCAACTGGACTGCAGCACTGGATGATGTGTTCAAGCGGAACAGAGAAGAGGACCCCACTTTATTATGGCAGGTTTTTGGTAGTGCCACTGGGCTCGCAAGGTATTATCCAGGTAACTGAACTGTCCTAGACAACTGTCCTATGCCATATATTGCATTAAAAATATTCTGAATTATCTACGAGCTGTAAAATTTAACTAAAAATTGCTTTTTTACAATAGGTGCAGTTTCTTTACATCAGAATTAACTCAAGGACTGTGAAATTATTCTGGCATAAAGCTAGTATGAGGGGGAAGGAACTGGGAATTAAATATGCAACTAGTATTTTTTTTCAGTAAGAGGAGCAGAAGGTTATGTCCTTTGAAAAGCTGAAGAGTTTAATTTTATTCTTTCTATTGTTTTCTGTATCTTGTGTGACAAATCACTTGAATATTTGCAAGTGAGATTTTTGTACTTGTCTAGTTTTAAAGGTAGTGACCTGGAAAGTAGATATATAATCATGTTKAATGTCAGTGAAAATACCAGTGCACCATGCTACGTTCATGTCCCTCAGAATCCACAACCAGATACATCTTTGCTATTAGAGCTAAGGTCAATAGAACTTGATTTCTTCAACCAGCAGCTGTTCCACCAGTCAAAGAATCCCATCACTTGATCACACTAATTAATTTAAATAGATGTATATTTTACTGMATTTACATCATGAGTAGTCTGAATTACATTTTTGTTGTTTGCTATCTAATGGAAAGCCTTGTTTTAAGGCCGGGCCTGTGCCGCTGCTGCTGCTAAGTGATGCTTTTATCAATGCATGAATAATGTGTCCACTACACACGAGACAAGTGTGAAGCATGTTGACTCATGCCTACAACTGCCTAAGGAAGAATTTTGAGAACCTTTCTCTTCTGTTTAAACAAGATTGTTTGTGTTTCTGAGGGTGAAGGGGGTTATTCTAAAGCTGTTACTGTATCATTAGCACAACTGCTAGCACAGGCAGAGAAACTGCCTCAGGCTAGTTTACAGGAAGAATATTTCATAGCACTTGAATCCTGTTTGTTTTGTCGTGCTGGATGATCATGAAATAAATACGGGGAGATGTTGYAGAAAAAAGATAATATTGAAAATGCTAATTTAATATTTCTTTTGTTTTCCAACTCTTTCAATTTTTGAGGATCTATCATCATATGTGGGGTCACCATTTGTCATGGCTTACTATGTAATGTTTTTTTTTCAAGTACTGAAAAAGGAGTATGTCTTAAATGTATCTTTCTGGCAATCTATAGGAAATAATATTTCACTTGAAAATTACTCCCATATATTGAAAAATATATTCTTATATCTAGCTAACATGTCTACTCCAGTTGTTCACCAACACAACACAAGAGCCTCAAAATCTCGACGTATTCTTCTTTAGAACACCTGTATAAAATGGGAGAAGCTTGTTTTCTCTGTTTTGCAGGTGCAGATCTTACTTGTATACACTTCATCTAAACACAAATTTAGTATAAATCCCAGATACTCAAACCTKCTATTTATTGCATAGCTAAGTATTTCACAGCTGTCCAATCCTGTCAGAACACAACATCATAAATTTCTGAGTAATTCCCCARTTCTTAAATTCTGCACACATATATACGACATGGAGCAGTCTGATACTCTGTAAGTTCTATGTGTTGTTTTGTGCATCTGCTTCCCATTGTAGCTCAAATTGGAAAGCCCTTTACATTTTAGATTTTTTAGAATAGGTCTTTGTGCAAGGTTCTTCATCTCTCTCTTTTTGTAAACGTTTTCTCAGTTTGCTGTCACAGTAGATGTTCTGAAAATTAATTCAGGTTTCACACGCCAAAGTGGATGCTTTTCACATTTGCATTTTGAAAATGATATTATAAATTGTAAAAAAATTGCTTTGTTATATTGGTCTTTGGAAAGCTTGTTTCAAAGTGATTAATTTTTCCATAGTGATGATATTTGTGAAAGAATTTGGAAATATCAAAACCCAAAATTTAAATGCGTAGTGAAGTCTGCTCATTATTACCTGACACATAYTCATCCAGTCGTTCCTCTCATGTTAAAAAAAAGTTCAGTTCCTCTAAGCTACAAAGGGTGTTTTCAAACAGAGTTTTCATGTACTAGTGTTTTTGTCTGATATTATCCCACTGCTTTGGGCAAAGAGTACATCACTTCTGTTCTAAGGAGGCTTTTGGGCTGTCCTTGTCACCATAGTACCCAACAGCACGAAGGGATCTTTCTGTGAGCAAACCCCTGAGTAGAAAGTATGTGTAAAACATGAAAGTTTGAGCCATCAGCATCCCAGTCTTCCCCTATTGCTTGTGGATACATTCTCCCTAGACCTGTGATGATGAGACCAGAATATCACCTTTATCTTATCCCAAGTTCCCGCTACAGTCCAAATTCCAGTGAGTAGCCATATTTGGGGAGGGATGGACTTTGGTGGGCGTGGGTGGACAGCTGTGCAAGGGTTCTTAGATGATTTTAGCAACATTTAAGCCATTAACCGTTTCAGTTTCTCACATTACTATCAATATTCTCATTAGTTTCAATGACAGCATATTTTTGAAGAGAAATGCTAAGTTCTATTACTCTACTGGCAGTCATCCACTTTGATATGAAGATGCTCAGAGCAATGTTGAGATTCCTATTAGCTATTCTATGAGCTCTGAACAACTCAAGAGTAAGTAAACAGTAATTTGATAAAAGACCTCCAAAAAATAAGCATAAAAAGTGCATGAAACTTTTAAGAAGGATGTAATATATGCTCATTCTGTTTAAAGGCACAAATCACAGATTAGTCTTTCATCCATTGTAAGAACAGCCCTCAGTAATCCCAGGCCTCTACAACCAAAAGGAAATTCTGGAATAAGGATACCTTGTTCCCAGTGGAGGAGGGTCAAGTTAGGGAATATTTAAACAACTGAACTCAAAAAGAGTACTACGTAAATTTGCCAGAGACGCTAAACTGGGAGGAGCTGTTGACTCCCTCAAGGGCAGAGAGGCCATTTTAATATGGAATAAACAGTTGCACAAAATTTGAATATTTTATGATTACTTTTTTTTTTTTTACGTTTAATGATTATTATATATAGTTAAATATGTCAAATTGCTATAACAAGTGAACAGGCTGACTGGTAAAATTGTCAAGTCATTGAAATAAAAGCATAAAGAATATGATAAATTTAATAATTTTAAATAACTTAATATTTAAATAAATTTAATATTACTTTAAAATATTAGAAATTTCCAGTCTCTGTCCTGCAAGCGAACAGTTTTCCATAATTTATGTATAACACAAGAGTTAGAGCCAGCTTTCAAAAGTGCTGTGAAAGAAAGCTGAAATGTATTTTGTGGGGCTTCTTTAAGCAACCACTATTGAAATTCAGTATTATAGAAACAGTAGACAAAACCAGAGGAGTTTCATAGAACTGTGAGTCACCAAGTTCAAAATTTGGATTCTCTGTGATAGGGCAAGAGAGCACAAGTTACTATAAATGTTGAATCACTTTCGCCTTAGTACTAGTAAATGTACATCTATCTGCTTGATTATTCTCTTTAAGTCTAGTTCCAGAACCCTGTATTGGCTTTTAAGGCGTCATTTTAAGATGACACTTAACTAATTCTAGTCCAGACAGGGGGTTTCAGTAGTTTTTGGTTGAAACTAAAAGCAGTAATATGGCAGAGTTTTATCAAGATCATTGAAATTAACAATTCATTCCAATCCAATTGAAACTTTTTTTTATAAATCTTGAATCCATTGCCTGTGTGCTGGCACATGTAGGGCTTTGTTGGTGCAGYGCAGACGGAAAAGTACTTTAATATAGATCAGGCTTCAGATTTAATTTATAATTAACCACAGAGCACTGGACAAATCTGTTGCTCAAAAATGAATTAATTTAATTAAAGTATTTTAATATGACTTGACAGATATTAAGTTACCTACATTTTGTGAGGCATCTACCCAGGTAATTTGACCACTAAGTTTTAGAAAGCAGATGTCTAAAAGAACAATTTAATACCACTTTTTTGGTGGGCTACTTGGAAGTGTAGGTACAAAGTAACCGGTTCCTCTTTTAATGTTTAAATTCTTTTTAATTATAGACATAATTAGGATTATAAATGTTAATCAATGTTTCATTAAAATACTGCAATGGGAGGCATATTATTTTCACTGCAGCAGTTACTAATTAAAAAAACTTTCAAAACTACTTTGTATTCATGTGCCTTTTACCAGATACAACCTCTCTCTTTCATTGTTTTGAAAAGCTGAGATTCTCGGTAAAGGATGCTTTTTTTTGGACTGCAGACAGCAGACATTTATTTGCAGTTAAATATGATATAGGAGGCTTTCTAGTTGAAGTAATAAATCTACTTAAGAAAAATTGGTTACATAGTATTACCCAAATAAAAACACAATCTTGATTTAGATGAATGTTTAGTAAAAAACTGTTTGATCAGCAACACTGACTCAGCTCCCTCAGGGAAGTACACTAAATAATAATTTTCCCAAGGGTTATACTAGACAGGGTTTATACTGATGTGGAGACTGATAGTACTGATAGTTTCAGATTTCAGTTAGTGACTTTTATATATCCATAACAGTGGCATGGTGGTGCATGAGTAGATTCAGCATCTTTTATGCAGAAATGCTGAACCTAGGCTCAGTGTGACAGTATTTGGTTTGCGGTGTCCTGAAGGTGGGAATGTGCTTGGTCAAGATCCAAAAAGTTGACACAATTCATAACAAAAATAAAACTGAGAAAGAAATACTATCCTGTTCCCAGCTGTTCCAAATCTTCCCAATTCTATCTGGAAATTTAACAGGGGCCTATGGGAAGTTCAGTTGAAAACCTGTGTTCACAGTATGGTATTTCTGGCAAAAGGTATACCTTCCACTCTCCCAAGCTTCTGCATAGATCTGTGACTTCTCTCTGTTGTCTTTGTGGAATATTTTTGTTGGGGGGTTTTTCACAGAGGAGAAAGCAGAGTCCAACCTGCAGCTCCACAGCTCTTCTCTTACCACATAACCTAGACACACATACTTGTCATCTTCATTTGACCCTACTTGTATTAGACAGGAATTCTTACTTTAAGTGTATCTGATCACGTCTTAATCACATATACAGGTGTTTCTTAAGTTCATCTGCTCCCACAGCTTTAAGATGTATCTGTATTATTAAACAGGATGAGGTAGAGTTTTATTGGAATCCTTTAGACAGCCCCACAGTGTGACTGAAGGGACAACATGTGGTGGCAGCTTTTCCCAATAGACAGCACTGAATGCTGTTGTGTTTCTTAAGTACTACAAAGTTTTCCAGTTTTATTCCAGGAGACTTTATGTTCTCAGAGACACCTGGATTATTTTGTGCTATATTGCATGGCATATATGTGCTTCAGGGCATGTAAAACACACCTAAGTTTTCATCCACAAAACACTTCTGATTAAAAAACTAATAAAAACCTCACTGTCCTCATTTTGCAGATAAAAGAAACAGGTATGGAGAGATAAAATGACTTCCTCAGTGATCCTCTGAAGGTTAGGTATTCAATCAGGGGTGTGCATAGGAACAGTTTTTTTAGTATTGAGTGTGCATTTTTATTCATTAGCTCATACTTAAATTCAGTTTAAGTATCAGCAGCTCTGGTAATCTTTTCTGAATGTTTGTACTATCAGTACTGAAGAGTACAGTGAAAAGAACTTGTGTTCTTCCCTTTCTTTACTGTAGTCTTGCCTTCTATTTAGTCTTCCTTTGTTTATCTATATAATAAGTAGGTATAATATTATGGGAGTTTAATTAATTAGAGAAAAATCTCTTTGCATTGCTCATGCCAGTATTTTACTAGGATATTCCTATGTAATTTGAGTTTATGAGGTATTAAATGGAAAAATTCACAGATAAAGAAAGCAGCGCTTCAGTGATGACTTTCCAGAAAAATAGTCTTGTCTCTAAAGTCTTCAAACTTTTGGATTAAAAATATCGATAGAACAGAGCTATCTGGATAAGGATTATCTCTTATCCTTCTTTAAAAAAAAAAAAAAAAAAAAAAAAAGAGAGAAGGAAAAAAAAAAGAAAGAACTTAACCTGTTTCCAGATGTTAGTGAAAGAACTTAACCTGTTTCCAGATGTTAGTGAAGCAAGTTTCACTTAGCTACCAGAGCATTCCCTGCTTAGACAAATTAATAATAGAAGAGCTTTAAAAATCAATTTCTAATAAAATAAAATGGTGTCTCTCCAAATGAAGAACTTGCTGTGCACAGCTGCTCTTGTGTTAACAATTAATGGCAAGCAATTTTGTTGTGGCCATGATATTGAACTCTCCAGAGAAAGTAATTACTGAAGCAGATACTAAGAGACTGGAAAGCCTAAAAAATCCATACAAAATGAATCAAAAGCCTTGAAAAACTCAGAACTTCACTTTCTTCTTTTTGCGAAAGTTTTATGTTTTATAGCTGTTAGTTCCTGTTAACAGCTGAACATTTAAAGGAGCCTTTAAAGTAGGCAAAGTAAAACCACAACACTTTCCTAGTAACGCAGCTTATAAATTATCAATTAGTGCAATTAGTGTGTGTGAGTCGGATACTTCCACTTTTTCAAAGAAATAAGTCTCTTTGAGTGTTGACTTCRTTGTTTTTGATTTTTGTTTTTTTTCCTTTGAAATCTGGGAGAGAAGAACGGGAGCTGACATGTTTTGGATCTAACCATACTCGTCATAGAATTTTTGGTGGAAAAGACCTTTACGATCAAGTGCAGCCATCAACCCACCACCACCACCATGTTCACCACTAAACAGTGTCCTCAAATGCCACATCCACACATTTTTTGAACTTCCAGGGATGGTGACTACCATTTCCCTGGACTGCCTGTTTCAATGCTTCACAACCCTTTCTGGCAAGACAGTTTTACTAATACCCCATCTAAATCTCCCTTGGCACAACTTGAGGCTGTTTCCTCTCATCCTGTCACTTGTTACTTGAGAGAAGAGATTGACACCCACCTCACTACAACCTCATTTCATGATACAAAAAATCTTACAATAAGTTCAGTTGTGGCTCATTTTTCAAAACCGATGTGCTGAGTTTTGCAGTTACGCAAGCAGATCCACCCAGTTATAGGATAATGTGCTATGTCTAGTGAGTTAATGAAATTACATACCGCAGGTCATCATGCGTTCATGCTGAAATCCATGCCATCTCTGTCTTTATGATACAGATTTAAATCTCCAAAATTTGCTTTTATAGGAGAAAAAGGAAAACCACAACAGACCCAACAAAACAGCTTGTTGCTTCTCCTCAAGCCCTGGTACTCCAGCCCTCTTTGGGAACATGGTCACTAGTCCAGGTGAAACTAATGCAAGCAACACGTTTAGGATGAAATTCAGTTTATACATGCAGAAATAGAAATGTTTGCCTCTGAAGTAAGATAACAGAAAGAGRCTAATTTTAAGTTGCAGACTGCAGTATGTATTGCACATTCTAATAGCTTTTGGGGTTTTTGGTACATTGGGACCAAAAATCAATAGATTTGTTTGTGTATGGACTATTCCCATATCAAATCTTTGCTTAACTGATTTGTAATAAAATGGAGTGCAGTTATTGCCCGTAACATAATTACTCATTACCACATGGGTAACACATTCTAAAAAATTTCAAACTCTCTTTTCTGTGTGGTGATGATGCTGTGAAAGCTACAGAGGACATTGCACAGACCTATGTTAGACAGATTTTACCTGAACACATTTTAAGGTCTTGGCACTTTTCAGTCCTTAGGAGAAGAAAATCGTAAAGGAATGGCTGCATTCAGGCCTGACCGAACATCTGGTGTGGTAGCATAGAGTTGGTCAGTAACAGTACCTGTCTTGGGAGGATGGTACTAACCATTATCCAAGGCATCATTATGATACAAATATTCTGAATACTAAATAAAGCAGTTGAAAACACTTTATGGTGATTAATGTTAGAAGCTTTTAAAGTTATGKCTGTTTCTTATGTTTAGTTACCTTGTCTCACCTTTTACTGAAAAATAGCAAAGGAATTCTACAAAGGTGCTGCTGCTACACTGAAATTCAACTGACTTCTTTCTGGGTAGAAAATTGAGGAGTATCACATTTATCAAATAGTCTGGACTATCACATATCTGAATGCAGGTTTCTTCACATAAGTTCACTAAAAGATTAAAAGAAACATGAAATTAAACTATTGGCAAAGTACATGCTGTAACTCATACCTTTGCTCCATCTGAGGAAGACTTTACTGAATCTGGCTAAGGGAATTGAATARTCTGTGTTTTTGATTGTTTTAAATATCCACATGAATGTTAATTTGAGAGATAGCAAGATAGAATTTGGAGTTTGAGTCAAAATAGGATGATGAGGTCTGGGATTTGATAATTGGCATTTGTTACCTATCTTATTATCAGCTTTTAGCTTCTTTTCTCAAATGTGTTAATAATGTAGAGGGATGTAAAGCTGTTAATAATTCATCCCTGCCTCTCTGTTCCTTGCACATGCACACCTAACCAGTAGAACAGGGCAGAACATTCAGAAGAGTTTCCCTCATGACTCACCTATGCCTCTGGAATCATCTCATGAATTCAGAATGGGAGATTGTAGCCAATCCTTTCCTAAAAAATATTTTCATTTAGGCTCTACCCTGTGACAGTGTCTATAGTGCATGAATTGGTTCTGCTTGTAATCAACAAAACTGAGAATTTCCACTCTACATGTGCAGAAATAACAGAAAAGGATGGCTTACTCTTGCTTGAAATATATCCAGTCCTGTATCTCAATAAAGCAAACAGAAGTGGGAGTGATATCAAATTGTGCCGGTTTGGCCAATGAATAATTTATAATTTATAAAGTATCAAATCTATCCACATGCCAAACAAGAAAATCATCAAAAGGGAACATGACTAAAGCCTAATGTATGCACCGCAGAACTGTGCAGCGTTGACATAGTTCAAAGATACTCATATGCAACAGTGAAATGTGGTGAGGCTGATTTCTTGAAAATGTTGGTGAGCCAGGTTCCAAAACACCTGATAAAAATGTTTTAAATAATAGGTTATATAAACAAAACTGTAAACCTCAAAATCCTTGATCAATTTAAGTTTATGAGGAAGAAGGKTTTTTTTTTATGTATTTCATTTTGCTTTTATCTTAGACCACATAATAGCTTTTGTCAGTAAGATGTAAGCCAGTTTCCCCAAATGGCTTTATAGTCTTTTCTTTATATGGACCAGAAAAGCACCACATCTCTTTCAGTGGTCTCCATCCCTTCTAATTATTTCCTGTATAACTATAAATGCGTACTTATTTATTTTTGCATAGAAAGTATTTATCACCTTTAAAAAAGGAAAAAAAATTGTTTTAAAAAATAAAATTAAATTAATTAAAATTAAATTAATTAAAAAATTAAAAATTAAAAAAATAAAATTAAAAAATAAATTAAAATTGATCAGTAAATATTGTAAGGGAATTTCAGTTTCCTATTAATAACAATTTCAATAATATCCATAGATAATCAGAATGTTATTAAAACCAGTGAATTGCTTTCAGGCCATTCAAAGTAATTGAAAATTAAAAGTGTTATAGATAGAGACTAGACTAAAAGTGTGAGATAGAGACTAGGATAAATGAGTAATTTATTCATGTTAATTCTCGAGGTTGGAGAGGGAATTCAGCACTTTGGTGTGAATGAAATTTTAGATACTAAGGGCTGGGTCCTTATTTATGGTGTGCAGAGCCTTGCAGAGGCTTTCTACTAGATTATGTGAATTGTTGTAGAAACCATCAGAAAGATCAATAGAACATGTTTTCTCATTATACATTAAATATCTTATTTAGTGTATGATCCAGCACCCACTAATATCCTGTGATAAATTGTGCAGTCATGGAAACGTAAGCATGGAGAAGCTTGTTATATTTTCCTGGAAAGAAAATAATGTATTAATTAGGAAAACAAAATTTRTTGACATTTGGCACAGGAAATAGTAGTTTAACAGCATGGTAATAAATAATGTTTTTAAAGACCTTCTCCAGATCTCCCTGAAGCTGCTGACAGTCATTCCCAGGACTGTGTGTACTGAAAGAGCCATGCTAATGAGCAAAAAGTAGAATTTAGTTGTGGTGTTCACCACTGTGTCTATCTACCCAAAACAAAAACTGTTACCATTCACAGTAAYCTCCAGAAGGATCAGATAAGCTGTAAGTAGTGTGCTGAGTGGTTTCTGCTCAGTTTATTTTGTGTGTAATTAGACCATTATTATAGTTTTTAGCTTAGTTCTGGTGAATGGCTTCCTTTCCATTGTTCTTTTTAACCTGCTAATGCAGATGTAGCCAAAAAGGGACAGTTTGGGCCTCATTGCAATCCAGGCTATTGCTGAAAAGCTATGGTAGAACTCAGCCCAAGGCTTAGCAGCTCAGGTTTTAACCGAAGGAATTCTGCTGTAGATCAGTTTTGAAAAAATTGTCTTCACAGACTTCATTTTACTGTCTCCTCTAGAAGTTTTGAGCATCCTCTCCATATTTAGGAAATAAAACCAAAGAAAAGAAGGAATTTTTAAATGTGTTGTTGTGATTTGTATTCCAGTTAAAAACCTCTCAAGTCTTGTTACACAGACATTTGGTGCTTTTGGAAATACTAGGGAAAGTTTCAGGCATTTCAAATTTTACTTTTTGGTGTTTAAATTGGTATAAATTTTGCCTCTTTGTGTTTCTGAAAGATTTTCCACACACTGTTTGGTCTAAAGGGCTCAGTTCTGAAGTGCTTTCTGTCTGGAGAAATGGTGTCAGCCTGAAGGATGTGATGTGCTTACCTGTCAGGTGGTATTATTAACATGCATTTGTAGCTCTCAAATTTTGCAGAAAAAAGTAGCTGAATTATTTCTTGTGCTCTTCTGTTACACAGCTAAAATGAAATCTTAACCCATATTTCTGTAAATTTAAGTTTAGCACTTAGAAAAATTGCACTGTAGTTTAAAGTAGGATGTGAAGGTTGTGATAYCAGGTGAATTCTAGCTAAATGTTCCTATGCTAGTTTTCAGTAGATAATTTAGGTTAGCTAAAGGGCTGTTCTGTCATACTGTATGTCTTTAGAACATTGATTTGGTTTTAAATGATTACCTCTGCCAGTATCCACTGTCCTGGTAGTATATGAAGATGATGTTAGAAGGGCCCTTCTTCAGCTCCTGAGTTCAAATTCTCTTTGAACCACCATCATTTTGCTTTAGAGAATGCACTTAAGGAGTTGAATTTACCCTTCGTGTGAAATAAAGTAACGTTACAAGTGTAAATTGAATTTTCTCTGTTGTTTTGAAATAAATCCAGATCATAAATTGAGATAATTCTCTGTTTAAGAAGATTGTCCAAGACATGTGTCGATTAAGGGGGCATATTTGGTAAGGCATAGCCTTTCACTGGATGTCACTGGAAAGACTGAAAGTTTTGGCAAAGATATAGCAGTCTTAATCAGTATYTTGATTTATATTTGCAATTTTATCTCAACCACTCATAATACAAACTGAAATGAGCACATTGCATGCAGATTTTGCAAGTCTCAGGGAATGTATCTGAAAGACGGGTTTTCAGATGGAATTCCTATGGAAAGGATAGCCTGGACAGAGACAAAAAATCCATCACTGAACATGTGCTAACTTTGTAAGATCATAAAATACGGTGAATTTAACCTGCGCGTATCTAAGTAAGGATACTTAAGTTAGAATTTTGACATATATCCATCTCAAAAAATTAAATTCTCTCATTTCTGAAAATTTTCAATACTCTTATACTATCAGGTCCCAAAGGAYTGGTCATGTGGTCTAGTCTGAAATCATAGACAATACCGGTACAGATTTTGAGGTTCTCTTGTTGTGCAACAATACACAGTGTTCTCTGTGGCTGCTAAATGTGTACTGCTAAATGTGGGTTACACTCGGCTTAAAGGTTCTGGTACGTGCTGGGTCAGCTCATGGTCACTTAGGAGAGGGCTCATTTCGTAAAAGCAAAAATAGGCAGCTACTCAAAGCTGATGGCTTCTTTTATATACATGGGTGGAGATATAATTCTTCCATTTTGTCTTAGATATATGATTTTTCATGAAGAATCCTGGAGCTGCCTATATATTTCTTTATTTCCTAGACAGAAAAATGATCGATGTCAGGAAATAGCTCCCCCAAGGCTCTTGGCATGCAGCGAGAGAACAAATTGTGGAACATTATCTCATTCCCTGTAACTTTTCACATTTTCGTGTGTGTTCGTTAAGCTGTCACATGGTTTTGAAAGACTCATTTTGTTTTTCAGTAAGGAAATAATTCCTCCCCTTGCTGAAAATATTGATAAAGCCTAGATTAAACACTTGCAAAAGGTTATCATTTTTAGAATTTTCTTTACAGAGACATAAATATTTGCATTTTTTTTTTTTTTTTTTTTTTAGAGAATATGCTACTTTCATGTTACGTTTATACTGTGCATTTTTAGGTAAAGCTCTTGAGTCAGTGTACAATTATTTAGGTTCATAACTGACTTCTAGATTGGTATCTCATAACTGAGATACCATTACTATGCACAGCAATAATTAACTTTTTTTTAATTAAGTATGTTGTTGTTAAAAGATTTGTTTCATAATCTGAAGTACTTGGGTCGAATTTTTGCTTCCATTGAAATTAGTGGTCAGTAATTATCAGTACCTGTTTCTTCAACACACTTAGCCATACATATATATATGTATATACACATAAACACACACATACAGGTAGTTTTATTGCATTATATATCATATGGTAATAGGTATACAAGTGTGTAGTTATTTCAATAATATATTACACAAATACAGACTTTTTTTAATCCATACAAAATGTTAATATTTGTATAGTGCTAAGTCTGTCCTACTGATTCATTATATTGTTTAAAGTAAAATACTTGAGATAAAGTTTTATATTATTCCATACATTTTTTTTTCTTTTTAGCTTCCCCATGGGTAGATAAAAGTCGAACTCCTAACAAAATAGATCTGTATGATGTACGCAGAAGACCATGGTAAGCTTGCTTTTTAAAGGTTTGGTATATATATATAATCACTTACTCTCTAGATATTATAGTAAAAATATCTTTTTCTGCTTGTTTCTAATAGTACTTACTTTTAGATATTGTTATTTTCTTTTTAAAACTAGTTAGTTTTTCTGAATAAACAATTGTCAAATTATACTCTGTGTTATACAATATACACCATAGGTGTTGTACTATTGGATTACATGGACTTTTCTTAGGAGGATAACTATCAAATAGATGTAAGACAGTTAAAAACTCTGATTTTGTGCCAAAATCAAATATAATCCAGAGTATTAGACTGAGCCATTCTTTCACACTTTTACAAGTGTTTAAAAATACATCTCAGTCATTTAGACCAGCAATGAAATTGCTAGATAGTTAAAAGATGGGAGAGCAGTGGGATTACTTCTCATGACATTTTTATGTAAGCCTCTCAAGACATAAAGCRTATTGATACTTGGATATAGTTGGATATATTTTTTTCAAAGGACTAAGTATTTTTGCCTAAGTTGGGCTGAGTAATAATTCATCTGTCATCAAGATCTTTGGCTCTGAAATAGCATTCCTGTTTTTCAGTTATGTGAAAACAGTGAATTTTGATCAGTATATCCTACCTCCGGACTACCCTAATGTGGTTTAGACTTAGATTTAGTTAGAAGACATAGAAAGAGAGGAAATAAAAACACATGGGTTGTTAGCTACAACAAGAGGATTTTGTTGGTTCAGCTAGTTTGAGTTTAGAGATCACAGAGTGTCTTCCATCACACACAAAAAAAGGTGTATCCAAATTTGTGTCATTCATACCATTTATTTATTTCAGGTATATCCAAGGAGCTGCATCTCCCAAAGACATGCTTATTTTAGTTGATGCGTAAGTATTTAATGTCTGAATATTGACATTAGAGGGATAAAAGTACTTTGATATATTGAACAAATCTCTTATGCTGGAAAATAGATAGGGAATTAAGAGGTCCTCGTATGCAAGGTTCAAAAATATTGGTACTAGCAAAATAAATACATAGTAGAAAATAGTTCCAAAAAGCTCAAACCGAACCTGAAAGTTATTTAAACTGGAGGCAAGGAAATGCTCTTTTTAATCACTTGATTATTTTTGTGTGTTCAACTTATTAATTACTTCAGCAATCAAGTGAATATTTCTCATGTGCATGCCAAGATTTGTTGTAAAGCACAAACCTAAAAACAAATGACTAGAAGCATTACAACAGATGTGATAATGATTTCATGAGCCTGAAAGATAAGAACGTATGTGGATTTTGTGTGTTTTACGATACAGATTTCAAAATTGCCAAGTTTGGTTACTATAAAATATTGCTAGAAAGTGAGCAAAGAAATGAATAAAAGCTCTCTGCCTCTGCAAGGCTTCTGTGGTGTAGGCAATGTTGAGGGACTGAAGGGAACATTGAACCTGATGTGCCAGATTGCTTTATGCTGAAAATCTTCTCAGGCATAGAATTTGCATTTAATGCTTTTACACGTGGCGAAGTGCTTTCATATCGGCAATGAGTTTTATTCTTCACTTCAACTTAGGTTTTGCCTTGAATCAAACAAGCTGTCATTTGCGTCTCTGGAAATCCAGAGCTGTAAATCTGTGTATAGGAGTATAAAATGTTTAGATCATGCATTTGTTGAAGGTGGTAAACTCAGATTTCTTGAAAAGAAAGTGAGTAAAGGATGTAGCATTATGACCTCGTCTAAGGCACTGGACTAGGACTTTGTATGCCAGTTTTGGACTTACTTCAATAATTATAAATAGTTTAATAACACTAATGATGAGTTGGAGAACTCAGGAGATAAACTGAAAATCTTAGTGTGAAAGTTGGTAAAAGTGCTGATGGGTGAGCTTCGTTTCCATGTTTTACATAACATTTGCTAAATTCARCTTTTCTATTGTGGAACTTTTTTAGGAGTGGAAGTGTCAGTGGATTGACATTGAAGCTSATCCGCACGTCGGTCATTGAGATGTTGGAGACCTTGTCTGACGATGACTTTGTGAATGTAGTTTCAGTGAGTATCTGCTCTTTCCACAGAATTTGCATTGTCAGCAAAGCCAAAAGCAAACTATTTTTAACAGCAGCTGTGGGATACTCAAATGTTAATCTGCAAAGAGACTTAAAATATATTGAAAAATACCGCATGTGGCTTTTTTTTTGTTGTTATAAAATAAAATTAATGTCCTAGATTTTTTACTATATATACACTTGAGTGAAGGGCAAAAGGAATTTAAATAAACTTCTGCATAGCCAAATTCTCCTTTCCAATATAATATTGTGATCTGTATGAAACATCTTCCATTAGATTGGTATATGCAAATTCTCTTGAAATAATTGCTGGTTCCCAGGTTTTCTACACGGCAGATATTTGGATTGCTCATGTTGTTTGATGCATTTGGATTGCTCATGTTGTTTGATGCATAAAGAAGATGTACAGCCATATGTCTGACCTGCCCAAGAAACATTGCTGAGAAGTTCTACAGTTAGTAACTTGATGGCTAGGAAAACAATTTTTCTCATAATAAATAATAAAATAGAGGGGAAAATCCTTGAAGAAGGTATGGGGAACTTTCCATTTTCAGGTGGATACCTTGCATGTCATGTTCTAGCCTTGGGCAAGGCTTTTTTTAATTTTTTTTATTAAGCTGTTCAATTGTAGAGCTTTGATTGTAAGGATTTAGGATGAAAACATTGACATATTCTTAATAACAAGAGACAGCCTCAGTGATGAGTAACTGGAATGATTTTGGAGATAATTTTCAACTTGTAGAGTTGTGTTGTAGCCAGCCTGAGGGAGAAAGACTTGGAATATAACTAAAAGAAATATTTTTTAAAACCACTTGTTGCTTCATGGTTTGCTGACAGTCTAGCTAGAACTTTCTGCAAGGAGCAAACAAGATCTTGCTCTTTATAGTGTTTCCTTAGACCATTTTCCTTAGTCTAAATTGAAGTGAAAAAAAAACCCTAATGTTTTTTATTATTTTTATTAAAGGAAATAAACTTCTGTGTAATGGTGTTGGGGAGCTGAAATCTTAGTTTCACTGGTTTAAAAAAAACAAAACAAAACAACTTGTAATCCTAAACTGGTGCAAATTGATTAGTATGTTCAGTGGAGCTTTGCCAGCTTTCACTGCTGGAAAATCTGAACCTCTACTACCTCTTGATTTACACGGCTTTTCAAAGTCTTTTGTCACATTTGCTCCAAGGTGATCAGAAATAATGTATCTTAATGCTAAGCCTTCCTTAGGCTCTGGGTATTTTATTAGCTAAGGTTTGCTGTTATTCTCATGAGGCCTCAAGGTTGGGATTTGTGTCAAAAAAGGACCAGAAATCCTCAAATATCTTCTACAGTATATTTTACCAGGGGTTTGTTACTTGCAATATATAGGGGCCTTTTTTTTAAAAGAATGAACTTTAGAGAATTACATCAGAAATTTGACTGCAGGACCCAAGAGGACATTTTGGTTGTGCTGTTTTCATCATCAGAGGAGGGCAACACACACAGAAATGTGCATAATAGAACATGGCATCTCTAAATCTTTCATAAAATTCTCTTTGGCGTGTTGTGCACTTAAAAGTGTTTATTAGATCCTTTCAGTATTGCAATTACTTTTGTGTAACCTATGTGTTTATGTATTCAGATGATTTATGAATGGAATTGTGGTGGACATTGTGTTATGACATATCTATTTTATTTCTCTGACAGGAAATCATATGCTGTAGATAGGAAACAAATGGTTGTACTATTATAAGGCATTCTATAAGGGAGAGAAGTGAACACAGAAGTTTGGTCATTCTTTAAAGATTTTTTTTAAATATTTTTTTGKTTTTTTAAAAAGATTTGGCAGGACTAGTTTAACAGTTAGATAATCTTTAAAATCTTTTCCAGCATAAATGGATCTATGATTCTACCACGATTCATAAAATATTCCATAATGGAGAAGGCATACCTCATGTCCAACTCCAGTGCTTTCTTAGTAAACTCAACAGCCAAAATATCAACTTAAACATTTTGTTCAAGGTGAAAAAAATATAGATGTGTTCAGTATTTTTGAAAATGTATTCAATTTGTTGCATTTTTTTGCTTAAGAACATTTTCTCCTGAAGCATCTCAGTATTAGACATGATTGGCTAATCAAAATGTCCAAAAAGCCAGGTGAAAATGTTCCGTTAATACCACATTAGCATGTGGATATGTGAACACTAACTGGAAGTTATCTACACTTTTTCTTTCCCTCATGGATCTTTTGGCSTGAAATGTGACAGTTGTTTTATGGCTTGTTAGCTTTAATAACCATAGAGTCTTTAGTCTGAGGTTTTGAGTTAACTAGAGAGCTGTTTCACTGCTAACCTCTGCCAAGATGTTGTCCCACAAAACCCATATGTACGATGATTCATGCCCACAACTGAAAGACATGGATTTAAGCTAATGTCAATCACTTCTTAAAAGTGACAGGATGATTTAACAAACTGTGCCTTGTATATGAGGAAATCCTAGGGGGAAAAAAAGCTTAAAAGTAGATGTGTTAAAAACATTAGTTCTACTGAAAAAACATAGTTCCTGCATTTATTTCCAGGGAAAAAAGGTTGAATGAACTGTTAAGTCATGAAATGATAGCCAGGGGTTAATACATCATGGTTTCCTTTGGGATTTGCATGTTCCTAATCTGAAGTGCTGTGCTTTGTTGCAGGCAGAAAACCTGCTGTTTGAAAGAGCTTAACTGTATGAATAATACAGCTGTTTTTCCGCTAATCCGGTTATAGGCTTTGATAGCAGCGAGCGGTAGATGATACGGGCAGCAATTCCACCCCAGCACGTCATGATTTAGTGACTTGGTTTCAGATGTTGACATAGAGAGTGTAATTTGTTTGTGATTGTGGGTAGTGTGCAGGAGAAATGTATTTCAAATCTACAGAGCTGCAGAAAACCACACAAAGGAGAAACCTCCCTTACAGCAACAGATGTGTTAAAGGTCAGGAGCTGTTGCACTTCTTAAATTCACTTAGCCTTTGCAAAAATCCAAACTAGTATTTACTGTTTAGGAACTGGAAATTAAATGTCATGAGCATACAAGATAGAACAGAGTCATATTCTGGGAAAATTGAAACCTCATCTCCTGTGCTTATGCAGTTCTGCACATTGAGAATACTTAGAGGGCAGGTGAATTCTGCATGAATTGATTTCAAAGAAAATCTATGCACCCAGCCTATGAAATTATTGTTGGGGATAAAGAAAAAAAATCTGTGGATGATACACCTCGTTTCCCATTGATTTTTAATAGCAGTTTTTCATGTGATTCTACAGCTCAGTGAATGCAAACTTGTTTGTCTCTGTTACTCCTAARTTGGTAAAATCTTTATGCCTTCCTAATTAAAATATTTAAATATTCTAACAGAGGGAAAAGAAAGTTTTATAGAAGWCTTTTCAATATATCAAAGAGCTCCTTTCCCTTTCTGCTACAGGATCCATCCTGTATTCTGCAGTTCATATTACACCTGTATTATCTTAAATACGAGGAGATGTTCCTTCCTTCTGGGAACTACTTTGTTAAGTTTAYTTAAAAAATTTACTAACATGCCATGGATGCAAACTTTAGCCTGAAGTCCTAGGTGAGGGAGGAGGATGCTAGATTTTGCAGCCTGGTAGCTTGTCATGCTTATACTATCTTTGCTAGAAATTTTATCTTCATATGAGTGTACTTCAGTTAGCAAAAACTTGTTGAATTTTATTTTAAAATAGCTTAAACTTTGTTTCCTTTATTATTTCAATGTAATCTTTATAGTGGATCTGAAATTAAATCACATACTCAAATGGGATGACAGTTTTTTTAATTTTGTGGTTTTGAATTTTGACCCAGAGAAGTTCAGTGGTGCTTAGCTTTTCCAAACAGCGTCTCTACTTGAGGGAGAAATTAAACACGATCATGGTATCAGTGGCACTGAAGTATTTCTCTTGGTGCATCTAGAGGAAGTGAAAAGGACTCCTGTATGAAGGGRTTTGCCAAAGTTCTTCGTTTCTCACTTTTCCATTTTCCTTAATGGGCAATACTAAGGAGAAAATATGAAGATGCCTGCCATATTTTTCCTTATTTGACTAACAGAAAACTAGATAGAGAGTCAGGTTCCCTCTACAATAAGTATGTCTGCACAAGCACCTCTCTTAGTGATTTAGTCCTGAAGCATTCAGGTAACGAATCACAGTAGCTGTGAACAGGCTTCTCAGCATCACAGCTGTGTGAAGTAGTAAACAAATACGAGTCATTCCTTTTTTTGGCAGGGGGCATGGCTTGGTTTTTTTTCATAGTCAATGAAAAGTGATAGAAGGGCAAGTTTAGGGCTGAGTGCTGAGCTTCCTGGTTCTCTTAACAGTAATCCATCTAACTGACCTTGAAGTTTCTCTTAAATTGAATGGTTCATTTTCAAGAAAAAGGGGAACAATGATAACTGCAGAGAAACACATCTTTGCAGCAATGTTTCTTAATGGAAAATCATTAGCATTCCTTAATGGTGGGTCATTATCTTGCATCCTCCATATTCAAGGAGCAAGTGAATTGAATGTGTTTTTTTCATACAGGTATATTTAATAAGCGCTGTAGGTGCAGGGTTAAACAAAGCTCAGAGAARTTATTATCACAATCTAGTATTGCTACTAGTTACAGGTAGAGCAAGGCTATGTATCTATGGAAATATATGTAGGGGAAATATATCTGGAGGACATGTTTAGCAAATGTAATGAAAATGAGTATTCTGCAAATAACAATGGAGAAAATTTGAAAATTATGGAAACCAAGGAATTTTTAAGAACTTAGAATTTTCTTTTTAGCAGCATGAGTTACAGTAGTATAAACAGTGTCATGGAATGTTTATCTGTCTGCAGAATTAAGTTTCTTTTTACTTTCCCTTCAAAAAGAAAGTCAAGAAAAGWGTCGGTAAAGATGTGTTAAAGTCTTTCAGGTGGGGCTGGAGTTGAGAGGAAGATTAGGGTAGGGAGGATAATATATTAGCTGACTTTTTTGAAATTAAATTGACTTCAGTGGGATCCTGATCCTCAGGAAAGCAAATTACACAGTTTTTTGTCAAGAAAAAGAAAAAGTAAAGGACCACTAGGACTCAAGTTTCTTGAAATCTTCATCCGACATCATGAACTAGAAATGATTGTACAGCTTCAGTGGCATGGCTAGAGACAACTCTTCATCTAAATAGTGTATAGATTGATGGTTCACTTTCCGTCCTGGAAGGCAAATTTAAGTAATTGAATTCAGATTTTGACTGTATGACTCCTTTGTTGTGTCTGAATACTGTTACATAAATGTGGAACATATCACTAATTTAGCACAAAAAGGATTGGCTCAGATTTTACAAAAAATATTGTAGGTGTCTTCTCTGAGGACTGAAAGTGTTTTACAGGTGATTGCTTGGCTCTAAAAAGCATCTTCTCACACACCTGAGTGCATAATCTGAGAAGCTGGGTTTGAGGCATACTCACAAACTCAGAGAATTCAACCTATTTTTGTTTGTTCTGGGGCACAAAAATAAATAGTCGAATTACTGATGTTATCACAGATGAGAAATGCTGTTGCTGGGGAAACTCTTGTATCCATAGGTTCTCAAACCTGTCAGGTAAAAACACTGCAAAAGCACCAGTTGAAGCCAAATAGATTTGAATGGTGTATAACTAATTAATATGCCTCTAAAAATTGCAAGGAAAGATTCTTGTTGTCTTCATATCAATATTTAATGCCTTTCTGGAAGATGCACTTTAAGCAAACATCTACCACTAAATGTAATTGTTACGGTTTATTGCAGAAGTAACCAAGAGAATTTTAACAACCAGTGATATGTGGGTGGTGAGACAGTATGCAAGGGGTCAGATTGGAGCATCTTATTGACCCTTTTAGGCTTGAATCAAGAATATGTAAAGATTTTGGTTTGCTGGTGGGTTGTTTTTTTTTTCTTTTTGTTTCGTCCTGCAGATTTAAATGTTTGTCCMAAGTAGTTGTTCATCATCCACCTTAGTTGTTAATGACTGGAAAGTACTTCATCACTCTTGTGTGATACAAATATTCAAAACAGTAAATATTGCAAAGCTTTCATCTTTGCGAACAGGGAATACGTAAYAATTACTGTTTTCTTTTTCTGTATACTTAACAATTTTGCCATGTCTGTCTAGCAAAAGACGTGTTAGGTAGTTAAGCTTTCTCTTATCCTTAGTGTAAGTAAAAATTTCTTGTTAACTTCATTTTCACCTGCAATATTTTCTGTACACTAAGACCAAACAGCAAATACCTATATAAAGCACACATATACAGAATTGTCTATGACAGAGAGGTGAAAATGAAGTGTTACTTTTCTGACCCAGTGATAATACTCCCTGTGGTACTTGTTTATGTTTCTTCTGGAATATCTAGCTTAAAATACTATCTCAGTGTGTAAAAACCAATATAACATAAAAATCATGTTGATGTTAGTGCAGGGTCAATTCTTCACTCTCTGAGAATTACAGCTTGGATCAGGGCCATCTCCCGAGGCCAAGTTGCCGTGTTTGCCTCAGAACTGTGCACAAGCTACTAAGCCTTTGTAACAGTACAGCCAGACAGATCCCACACAGAACATAATCGCGTTTTTATTCAAAGACCGTCTGGCCATACCTGACATATTGCTACAGCATTTAGAAAGAAAGGACATGTTTCAACAATTTTTTCCTAATTTCTCATTTAAACTGAGCCTTACATAGCTACAAATAAACTTGAAAAACCTTTAGAAGCTTAAGCTACTTTTCTTTCAGAATTACAAATTAATAACCAAGCCATCTGAACTCTGGAATTTATTTGTTTATACATACATTATTTTACTTTCTAGGGGAAAGCAAATTGTGCCAGATTCAACACCCAAAGAGAGCTGAGGCTGCTGCAGCTCTGTGCCACGGAGTCTGCCAAATGTCTTCCCAATTGGCACAATATACATGGAGCACATGTAAATACACATACATACATAACACACATATATATACATATATATGCACATAAATCAGGCCATCCACACAGATAAAACAAACAAATGCAGAGCATTCATGTGAGCACACATACTAGTTTCACTATTAGAGACCTCTAGGACCAGCACCTCTATCTTACACAACTTTTTATCTCCAAACCAACCAAATCCATTCCTCTAGTTACTCTTATTTAAGGGTTCTTCCCTTAAATATTCCATGCTAAGTCCTGTGCAAACCTGAAATGCACTTTACAGTTATTAACTGTAAATTTATCTTTCTGTAGAAGGAAAATGTTCAAAATGTATGTAAGATAGAAAAAAGACATAGAAAGATTTGGAGAAGGAATAGASCAAATATTAAAACAAAATCTGTTTCATTTTAGATCTGTCACAAAGCGTTAATTCTAGGGAATAGAGTGCTTGAGTGCATGAAGAGCCAAAGGGAATGGAAATTAGAATCTCAAATTCTTCATCAGGATGTCAGGAGCAGGAATGTTGCTGGAAACTGTACATTTATTACTGTACAATATAGCTGTCAGCGCCAGATGACTAGAAAAGTCACCTCCATTCCAACTTTGAGGGATTGCTTTGGGCATCAATACACATTTTTATTGTCTCCTCTTACAGCTGTCAAATGTCAGGGAGTCAGACTTCTAACAACATATGGCATGGGTGTCTCTGATTTCCAGAATAAATCTGAGGTCTCTAGTATATTAGTAGCATTTAAAAAGAGTAGTTTATTAAAAAGTAGTATGTAAAAAGTAGTATTTAAAATGAATAGTGTAGTGGTATATAAATTGATTTGATAGCTCTACCTCATGGTTCTACTGGTTAATAAATCTGTTGGCTCATTCCAGTATCTTAATTTTCAGCAAAGCACAAATGTTACTGAAGAGGTCCCTGCTTTGTCAGACATATCATTGATCTTGGGATGTTTTATGGCATGTCAGATGCTGGACCAAAAATGCATTGCTGCATCAGCTTTCCAACTATGAGACTTTTATTAGGGAGCGTCGTGACAATATAATTAAAAATTTGTGGTGGGAGAATGGTTTCTTGAACAATAAASTCATTCCTTACCAGTTTAGTAGAGGCTGGGCTGGGCTGGCTTTGATGATTCTTCTGGAGAAAGATGACTCACCATGTTAGTGCAAGAAGGCTGTCCATAAATTTTGAGACAAGGCAGAGGATATTTGTTCTGTGATCTCCCTTTTAAAAATATACTTTCTATAAAAGTCATCTATTTGTTAGGTAATAATTATGTGTGGCAGTGCCTTAGTTTGGAGTGAATCTAAAGGATCTCCTAACTTAGGCAAAGCATGAATGGAATACCCATCAACTTCTCAAGACTCACACTTTCAAAACTCACACTTTTCCCTCCTGTCTCTCACCTCCCTGCCTTAGCAGCAGCATCTCCCATGTCAGCACTGTGCTGCTGCAGCCTCCTCACTGCTCTGGAACTCCAGGCAGTGCCCAGCCAGGCGCAGTGCTCTGCCCTAAGAGGGGGACAGGGACATTGAAGTCAAGATGTGAGAATGCAGAAGTGATACTGTAGCCCCCTGCTRTCCCTCTGCCGTGTGTGCTGATGCTGAAATGTGCATCTATCTTGTAACTTCTTGCACCAACTAAATGTTCATCTTGATTTTGATACCCTGAGTAGCAACCTCACATATTAAGAGAATTTATAGGTAACTGTTATATACTTAAGACTTTATCTTTGATGAGCAGTGAGGGGACATGAGGAATGTCAGGGAAGTTCAGTGTGGACATTAGGAAAAGGTTCTTCACTGAGAGGGTGTTCTGGCACTGGAACAGGCTCCCCTGGGAATTGATCATTACTCCAAGCCTGTGAGAGTTCAAGGAGTGTCTGGRCAATGCTCTTAGTCATGGGGTTTTTGGTAGTTCTGCATGGAGCAGGGAGTTAGACTTGATGATCCTTATGGATCCCTTCCAACTTGATATATTCTGTGATTCATCTTTTTGGCAAGGGTGCTTCATGTTTTAAACAATTTGAATTTGACTGAATGAAGATTTTCCCTGTCAAGTGGTAACAAAAAAGGGTCTACAAAATATTTTTCTTGGAAGTATTTTCCTGTCACATCATTCTTCCCAAGTGCTTCTGGGGAGCTGTGCCATGCAGGGCAGGCTGCAGGGCTGCAGCACTACAGCAGTGCTGTAGTTAACATCAGGCAGCTTTCCCTGGGAGATGCTGAAGTTTACAGTACTGAATTTTTCAGTAGAAGTCGGAAACACATGATTTTAAGTAAATAATACATGCTAACTTAGCCGCAGCAGCATAAAAAACCAGTAGATTTCACCTTGCTAAGCAAATTCACCTTTCAGCCTACACTGGCATTCTGTGTTGTAACTCAGATTGGCAATACAGCATCATACTTTATGGTCTGAGCATTAATGATGTGGTACTTAGTGGCAGCTTTGCATTGATCTATGTGCAGATAACAATATTGGTTATAAAGGTTAACAAAGCTAACTGAGAGCAGACTTCAGCCTATTATTTGGTCTTTTTCCTTATATTTGTCTTATATTATTCTGCAATATTTTTTCAACAGCTATTTAGTGATCGAACAGCTTTACTGTTGTTGAATTCTGCTAACTCTGGTCTATAAAAGACATATGTATGTTTCACAGTGAAAAGAAATTTGATACATTTTAAATTTCAGGAAATGCCAATAGTGTAAATTGGCATATAATCCTAATTTTTTTTCATTGATACTTGAAATACAATTTAAGAAATGCAGGTCCTAGAATAAGTTTTCTACAGTGTATATTTAGGATTGTACTGAAGACTCTCTGTACATAAGTCATAGAATAGTAGAAAGAAGTTATTCAATAGCAAGATATGAATGGTGAATTTTGATATCACATATTATTTTCTGGCATGTCAAATTACCAACCTTTATTGCTTGAACTGCCTCGGATTTTCTGTGTACTTAGAATTTACATGGGAATAAAACTTTGCAAATTGCCTTCATACTATTGTCTAAATGGGTTCTGATAAATATTTATAATGTCTTCTCACTGCTCAAATACAGATTCTAACTGGCCTTATTCAAGATTCAGTTATTCTTGGGATTAACCCTGAAATCCTATTACCAAGCCTAAAGCAGCAGGGAAAAAAAAAAAAAAGGAAAAGAAAATGACAAAGCCGGATTTAGCTACAAAATGAAAGCCTGGTGAAATCAGATCTATTTCACTATTGCTCATTTAATACATATAGATACAACTGGGTCACCAAGCTGATTTAGCCACAAGGTAGAAGTAGCATAGCAACAAACCTCAGCAGACTGAAAGTCAGCAGCAGTAGTATCTGAGTAAGTCTTCAGCAAACTCACTATATTTTCCTCAATTTTCAGTTTTCCTGGAATGGTGTTATTGATTTATTAAGCTTTTAGGGTCTTGCTATTTTAGATGTGTAAGTTTTATTTCTACAGCAAGTTTAAGTATAGAAATTACTGCCTGGTTCAAGTTTATATGACTTTCTATAAAAGATAAACATTTATGAATGTTTAAAAATGCACAACTTACATACAGCTTAAGTCATGGTTCTCATTTCATGTCAGAAATTTTGGAAAGGGAGTTTTTTCTAGGTTTTTGATTTTTTTAACTTAGAAATGCAATTTCAGAAGATTCTGATTTAACATGATATGTTGAATCAATAGATGTCAGTAAACTGAGAGAAGAGGGAGGCGGTAGGTAAGGATGGTTGGGAAACTCTGAACTTTTACAAAGACCTGGTCCTACATACTTGGTGTATTTGTTATCACTTCTACAGATTTTGGAGGCACACAARGACATTTAGAAAGTAGGCAGGTTTACAGTTTTTTTCCATAATTTTCACCCTCCTAGAGCTGGGACCTCTTTTGTTCAAGACGTGGAAATTTTCCTCTAAGGAAGAAGTTTAGATTTTAATATTTGTGGTTTTTTTCAAGAATTTGGAACACGAATATGTCTTATTGGTTTAGTTGAAATGAGAATTTCATGCTAGTCACAGAAAGCACCAATGTCCTCCACCAGAAATGTAAAATTCCACATTTCATATTATTTGTAAGACTAGTTCAACTTCTTTTGTTTTAGTGCCACCTAGTGATTAAAACTTGAAAGATTTTTTTTTCRGTTTTCAATTTATTGGCGTTTGGTTTTGCCTTTTGGAGTAATGAGATGCTTTACAGAAGATTTTGTCCTTTTCAAACTGAATCACAGCGTTTGTGCTGATTTCCTCGATTTCTTCTCATCAGGATTTATGCAAAGTTATTTCTATGCTTTTTGAGAAYTGTGGCTTTCCTTAGTGGAATAATGCTTTGTCTGGAAAGCATTGATAAATGTTGACTGAAGCTTGCTTTCTTGATCATGTCAAATAATTTAGCAAATAACTGTGCATATTTGTATTTATATATACATTTATAGATAGATAGATTTGTATGAAGATACAGCAGAAAAAAATTTGTTGACTGTCAGAAACAGTAAGAAGCACTTTCTGATAAAGATAAATTAATGCCCCAAGATATTACTCTTCTGTTCTTTAAAGCATTTCTTTTTTGCTGCTCTTTTCAAAGCCTACTTGTTTTGCTAGCATTACATAAATGTGAATTCTAAGACAGTGCAATGAACAGGATTCTCTGTGTTTCCTTTCATAAAAGAAGCAGAATCAATTGAAATGTTTTATTTGTATTTAAATAACCTCCTACACTTGCCAACAGAATGATTGACATTGGATTTTGGATTTATATCCCTTATATTTATATCCCTTATTTATCTCCTTGGGAGATGGAGATCTATTTAGAATTATAGAGAGGGATAGATGGGTATACAGAAAAGAATTTGAAATATTCATCAATTCATACATTGCCTGTGAAATCAGGGATTTTTCTCTCACAGTGCTGTAATCTTTAGAATAAATGGCATTAGCTGTATGTGCATTTTGAGGAAGTTTAAGTGATAAAATATTTATGAGAATTCATGCTTTAAAAATTTGCGTCGTATTTGACCATGTGGTTTAAATGGCTTAAACAAAATAACTAATATCAAATTAAAGGGCAAATTTGAGGATTTGGAATTGCTTGCACAAAGGAAATGGAAAAAGCATATTCTAGTAGTGGGGAATTAAGATTAGAGCTTGTGGCCATGCCTTCACCTTGGATTTACTTTTTTATTTCCTGTTGCTTCACTTTTCTCACCAATGAAATGAGAAAAGTTCTGAGCTATTTCAGAAGGAGCCCAAGATACTGAACAATGTTTGAAAATGACTGTGATGTTAAAGTGTGCATGGCCCTGGGAGTTATATGCTCTGTGTCACTTCCTAAATCTTGTCAGCTGGGGAGAGGTTGACTGGTATCTCCAAAAGGCAGATTTATAAAAGAAGTTCCCAATAGACATGGCAGTTTGTATCTGCTAAGCAGGTAATGTACTAGAAAGAATGACGTTTTGGGAAAAAAAACAAAAAAAAAAAATAAAAAAAAACCACCAAAAAAAAAAAAAAAAAAAAACAAAAAACCCAAAACACAATATATTATAAAGGGTTTGGTTTGGGTTTGTTTTTTTCTAATCTATTTTGTTTCCTGTTTTTTTCCCAGGCTGCTTGATAGCTTTGATCTTTCTACTTAAATATCTCAAACATTTTTCAGTCCTTGTATATCCCAGTTCTGAATTCTGATTCTTTCTTTCTTCATTTCAGATGTTTCCTCTGGGGGATTTTTCCACCCCCCTTCTTTTGCCTTATACTGCCCTCTTAATGAAAACAGCTGTCTGTAGGGCCTTTTTATTCGTTTTTTGATCTGCATATCCACAAAGTGCTTAGYGTGGGACGAGATACAGGAAATAAATCAATATTTCTGTTCCACTTCCCTTGAATCCTCTAATAACCTCATGTTGTGGTAGCAGTTTTAGTAATTTTATTAGAAGGATTTCCAGGTTGAGATTGTGGAAAAGAGGAGGCTTTTGGCAATGCATAAGTAACTATTTTGGAATTAGAAGAGGTTTTCAGAATGACAGCCTTCTATTTTCCATAAGTTCAACTCTTGGGGCACTGTGGATTGCAGGGGTCCGTGTGTCTGGAGGAGCACACAGCTCAGTGGAACTACCTAACAGAGGGGAAAGGTCTCAAGCTTTTAAATCTTTTGCTGAAGTTCTGTATAATTTTTCACTRTGTTTTTCACTTGGTTTTCACAAGCTGATCCTTTTCTGAATCAAAAGATAAAGTCCTTATAAGACTGTCAGATTAGTATTTCTGTTTCAGACCGTCAGCAGAATGACAAAGTTCAAGCAGCATTAGACTGAAAGCACTTAGTTCGGACTTTCATGTTAAGTTGAATCGGTTGTCTTATCTTTCAGGTTATTGAGTTGCCCCATATATGGCCAAAGATTGTTCTGATGGGCTGAGGTCAATGAGGTCAAGTTCTCTTGATACTTTTTGTGCCCCAGTAGCAGGCTTAGTTATTCCTGCCCAAACCTGTGAAGTGCAGGTCTTAAATTCCTCAGAACGGAGGATTGTTCTGGGACATCCCAAAGGTGAAAACTGCAAAAGGATATAAATAAATGGGGTAGTGAGAAATAATCTAGTGAAAACTGCATCTAGATCCTATACCTTGCAGGTATAATTGCAAGACAGATTTAATTATATTAATACTTCATGATGCTTTAAAATAAAAAGCTCAAGGTTATCCTGTTTTCTGTGATTTACAGCTGTTTCTCTGCAAGCCCCTCTTATTTTACCTTAGATAAGGAATAAGATTGTCATCTACTTGAAAAAGTAGAAGCTCTCATTGGTGGTGACAGACTGTATAGGATGGCTTTACATTTTAACAATTGAATGGTTTGCCTCCAAATGTCATATATTGTTTTGTAAGTGAATCACTGAGCCCACGGCATCATAAAAACATTCCATTTATTTCCTTTTTACCAATAGCACTTTTGTTGCACATGTTTATATTTATTGCAATAATTAAGGGGAACTCCAGGCTGATAAATACCCAGCTGACATACTTCACGTAGATACACTGAGAGTACTTTGTTCAATAAAGTATGGATTGTAATTACCTTAATTTTACACCTTTGATAGGATTTGATCTTGTAAGAACATGGACTTTCTGAAAAGGCAACTGGTTTTTGAAGCTTACATGTTCTTTCTTCAGTTAAATACTAAGTAATTGTGTGTATTGTTAATTGGTTTTCAAGAAATTCTGTGAATTGAAATAAACATTATTATGGTATTTAGGGGTATTTAGGGGTCAGACATTGTGACCACTAAAGGCTTACGGCAGTTATTTTGGCTTGTAGATTAAGATGTGTAAATTTTTACACATCTTAATGTGTAAAAAATTATAGTGCCACTATTGCTATTATGTTTCAGATAAGCATGACTAAAAGTTGGCTCAGTTTGGCTAACTCTAAATTTTGAATGGGCCGGTGTTTGTCACATATGGAATGTCAGTTTTGAGGATGATCTGAAGGCTTTTACAGCTGAAATCCTTCCATTACTTCAGTACTTTACTGGAGTGCAGATTAATTAAATGGATCCCTGAATTTTCTTTCCCCCTTTGAGCATTTTCATCAGCCACTTTCGAACCTTACCTGATTCTCCTAGCAAACAAGGAAATGTTCATTCTGGAAGATTGTTGTTCCATCTACTGATTCCTTCATCTAATCAAAAACTCTGCTCACCTGTTTTTCTGACTGGCATTAACATTAATGTTGACTGATGTCTCTGCAAACAGCTGGCTCATATATTTGCTGAATTAAATTACAGCATTTGCAGACTTTGGTTGATGTAACACTCCATTCTACAAATGTGTCATTTCTCTCCTTCATTTTACATCAGCATTTGTGAATCTACAGATGCAGATGCTTTGGCTTGACCCTTTGTTCACTTTACAGCATATGTGAGTACAGTGCAATGCAGTTTAATGTGTAAGTGTAGCATGGCACAGTTTCCTTGTCAGCTGCCTCCACAGTTTGAACCGGTATTCCTGAAAATCTTTTAAAAATYGTTTTTATAGCCATAATTACCAATCCATATGCTGGATATCCGACCTTCTTAGAAATAATTATCCTGATATATTTGCAGTTCTGCTAGCAAGCGATTAAATTGGCAGTTTAATGTTAGTAAAATTCCAGGGAGAAATTTTCTCTCGTCACTAAATTTTCACTTGAATGTCTATACTGCTGTTTGCTATAGCCAAGACAAGGCATGCACAGGCCATAGGATTGAACTGAGGATTTCTTTTATACTAGGTTATTAAATAATTTCTATATAATATCACTGGTGAAGCAGAGGAGTGTTTTCACTTTATTTTTTCAGATTAAATTGGCTTTTGTAGGGCAGAGCTGCCTACTAGGTAAAGTTTTTTTTCTACTTTCCAGGTACAAGTTCTGAACTTTTACCCCAGTTGACAATTTGAATTGGTTTTCAGACCTTGTCTTTATAAAATTACTTTATGTCTGTAATTTTCCTATCATGGCTATAAATTTAGGTTGAGGCAAACTGAAATAATTCCACAGCACAATAGCTGTTTTCACTTTCCACATGGTTTATGCACCACGGAGTGTGTCAGTGTTTTGCATCAGAGTGAACCGGTTACAATTGTGTGATCGTCTCACGGTTTTGCTTAAGCAGCAAAACATGCTGGGTTTTTTGGTCCCAAAAATGTTCTTTTTGGGTAAATATGRAATACATTAAAATAATATACGTGAATTGAAATACTAGGTATTATTAAACATGGTTTAATATTAATCCCTTCATCCTTTCAAGTTTTGTTTGTTATAAGTGTTCTACAGTTACAGGTTGGTATTTGCTGCTGGAAGCACTTCTCTCTCTGTACTTTGTGCCTGGTACTTAGTGATTTATTTTAGACATGTAAGTAGTTGAGCATTTATTGAAATCTGTGGCCTCATTTACCTTTTATTCTATAGAGCACTGTTGAACTAGTTAGCAGTAGTGAGACTTAAGCCAATGAGGCTTGATTTTTAAGTTATTTTAAGGCTTTGCACCAGCAAATGACAGCATAAAATTGCATTTATATTTACTTTCACTGAACATCCGTAATGAGGAAGAGGCATAATAATCTGCTTTCAGTTGAAATGTAAATTGTGAGGTCTGTATTTTAGTAAATGTGAATGTATGTATATTTATACAGAGATGAATTTAAAAACAATCTTAAACTGATTTCCACTTGTGCAGACATTTTCCGCTTAAAAATTTTTCTCTGTGTGTTTTTACACGATGTCAGAATATCATATGAATTATTTTTCAGGGAGTAGTCTTTACGAATATGAGAGTAAGACAGCAGAAGTATCTGTGTTCTCAAGGCACAAATTTGTATTGCTATCATCAGTATTCTCGTATTTGCAACTATACTCCCATGTGCTTCCAAGAGTGTTTTCCATAATGTATAGATACAAATTGAATCTGATGTGCAAGTTACACTGTAAACCACCAAACTAATTTGTGCAATATGGAAGTCACCTGATAACTCAACCAATATTTTTCAGTGATTAAAAAAAGTAAAATATATCTTTATCTCTGTCTTTTTAATTTCCTCAACTTTGCATTTTTGAGTTTTATTTCTTTATGTAAACTTGAAACAAAATTTGTGGGAATTTTTCCACTATAGTAGATTTTTTTGGAGTTGCCACAGAGTGAAGGACCAAATACCTAGGGTTTTTTTAAAATATATTGTCTAATTTTGAAATCTCCAGTCACTACTGGATGTTCTCAGCATAGTGGAAATTAAAATCCAGGTTTGACATTCTTTATCTCACAAAGATCCAGAAAATAAAAATATTTACTGCTACAGTACACAGAAAAGAGAATTAACTGTCTTTCATACTATTTCTGTTTATTTTGCAGTTTAATAATAATGCTCAGAATGTCAGTTGCTTTAATCACCTTGTCCAAGCTAATGTGAGGAACAAGAAGAAACTGAAAGAAGCTGTCTATAAAATCTCTGCTAAAGGAATTACAGATTACAAAAAAGGCTTTAGCTATGCTTTTGAACAGCTGCTAAATGTAAGTATTTAAGATCTCTCTGCTGTCAGATGAAGGAGAACTTGAATGTTCAGATGGCCACTGCGTGCTCCTTCCTTGTGTAACTGAGTGGTAGAAGTGCAAACCTTTATTCAGCAAGTAAATTTATCCCTACAATGTTTTTTTCATTGCAGGTTCCCCAGCAGGTTTCTAAGAGTTTGGAATTAATTTGGTTTCCAATCAGTCATACTGTTTTATTTCATTCATTCAGCTGGTTTTTCATTTAACATGTGATTTACTTGTGGTAGTGGTTGACTTCAGTTTATTTTAAAATGGAAAGATCAGTATCACTGCACTATTATTGCAGTTTTACCACATCATCTCCTAGCAGTGCTTAGCTAACCTACAATTTCACACTTATTACAAGTCATAAATACTTTACCATGGTTTGAGCAAGAGAGAGGGGAGGAAATAAGTTAGTTTATAGAGGAATACTAGGAACCTGATAATGCCTCAAGGCTAGTATTCACTCACTGAGAGTATTCTAATTCCTTTCTCTTTCTCATGTATGAAAAGAATAATTCCTCAAAAATTAAATGCACTGTTGCCATGTTTTAAATACTTTGCACTTTCTAATTTTCACCCAGACACTAGCTTTTTGAATAGCAATGTTTCCCATTTACCACAAATGTTTGGGGTTTATTAGTAAATTTTAAATGGTTCGTGAAGTTGTTTAAAAAAATAGTTCTACTTCTCACCTTCATGAGGACTGCATATTATATCATAAACCTTAGTTTAAATAAAGCTGTATCACTTTGCAGCAGGTAAGGATATAGCTTAACAAGTAAGAAATGTATTCTTATCCTTACTGCTTTTGTAATTTTTTTTTTACTTTAGTTTTTTTCCTAATCTGCCAGATTCTGAACTTCAGGACACTTCTCTGACATTGTGTATGCAGTTTAAGACTAGATCTGATGTCAAATATTCTAAGCTCGTTAAAGTTTGATAGAGGAAAAGAAAATGCACTGTTATCGTGGGAATTTTCTCAGTTGACCATTGTTCAGATTAGCAGAGGGGATTGGTGGGGAAATGAGTGTGTGTCCTCTGCTGATGGTTATATAAAACCACAAACAATATTTTCAAGTCTTCTGGATGTTTTTGGAAGAGGCTGGGTGTCATTTCCCCCTTTTCTGAACCTGTTGACATCTTACACAGCTGGAACCAGGAAGACAAGAAATTTTGCCAAATATGTTCCTCGTAGCATTTATATTTGCTTAAATTTATGGATTACATTTGGTGCAGCACTAGATACATACATTGTGTCCAGGCAACCGTAAGAAAAGCTGAACACAGTGGAAGCCTCAAAATGGACTTGTTTGTAGGACTAAAGTATTACTTAAAAAATAACTGGATATCAGCGTCATGGTGGGACCATCTCTTTTGTAGCTGGAGTCAGAAGTGTGATTAGCCTCACACGATCTCTGCAAGACTGAAAGTTATGCCTGGACATTGTGGATTGCACAAGGTTCTGGATATATACTCATCCTCTCCAAATATGGGCAAATCCATTTAGCAGGAAGAGTAAAGGGCTGGTGATGGGTTTAGCCCAAGATTCTGGTGACAAGATGATATAATATGGTGGTATAATACAGGCTTAAATAAATAATAAAAACAATATGCCTTGGGATAGCTTGCAGTTATATATTTATGGATTCAAACAGTCCAACTGCTCTAAGGTTCATATAAATGCAATATTGTTCAAATTTTCAAAATAATTTTGTGAGTACTGTTTCTGGATGACAATTTTTTCAAACAATTTTCCAGAATACCAAAGCAATGTTTCTCTTGTACCATGAAAAAAGTGCTGTTTGATGTGTTGCTAAATGGAAATAGACACTGAAGGTTTTTCAACGTACTAATTCAATTTATTAGCAATAATCTGGATTCCATATATTTATGCAGCATTTTCCCATTATTTATTGTTACGTTAACTTGATATTTCTTTGAAAATCATAATATTTCAGCTATAGCAGCTGAGGAGGGTTGTTTTTTTTTTTTCCTCACACTGTAATATCTATGATTTCTCAAAGAAAAAATAGTGAAAAATGCATTCCTAAAGTGTCGTGTCACAAGGTATAATTGTAACCTGCCGCTTAAAGAGTTAATTTTAAAGACATGAAACTTGTATTAAACAAAAGCAATTTTAGGTACAGTATAAAGTGGATCACATCTTGCTTGCCTGTTTGAAAGAAAAAAACAAGGCCTGTATCAAATAGAAGAGAGAACTGAARATTAATGCATATCTCATTTCCACTTGTATTCTTTTGTGGTTTAAGCTAAGAAGCTGTTTCTTATCCTGAGGAAGCTCCTGTACAGACAGCACATTCACATTCAGCTGTGGCCCATTGAACTGCTAAGGCAAACTGTTCAGAAAAATGATGAAACTACAGCATCATCTTTTCACAATCTGTTATATATTCACTCCCTGAGTCAGTATCTCTCCATGTTAATTCAAAGGGGGGAGGGGCTAGAAGATGTCTTGTAATTTCCTTGATCCCTTGTGAGCGACTAATGTGTTAAATTCATTCATCCAGATGTAAATTTTTTGTGGTGAGAGAATAATAGAGTCATAGAATGGCCTGAGTTGGAAGGGACCTTAAAGGTGATCTGGTTCCACCACCCCTGCCATGGACAGGGACACCTTTCACCAGACCAGGGTGCTCAGAGCTCCATCCAGCCTGGCCTTAACACTTACAGGGATGGGGTAATATCATATGATCTGATCTTATTCATGTTCAGGTTTCCAATAATGTTTGGAGGCTAAAATCTCAGATTTTTTTTTCTGTGATGTGACTTTAGTGTCTGAACAATGTAGTGTAAGTAAATGCCCTTCTGTAAGTACGAGGAGATAAGAGAAAACTGCTTTTCTCTGATACTGTGTAAGCATATGCTAAGTAAGCCACTAGAAAAGTCCTGTTTTAGTCAGTGAAAGAAAAGCCTAGCTCAAGTTCACATTGCCTGTAGCAGTGCTTTTTTTCAATATCACTAGAAAAGTTCCATAAGATGAGCAAATTTTGGTCCCCCTCCTTGCCCCTCTGATCTTATTTTGGTCTATATATTAAATCACTGTAAATGTAGGTGAATTTCTTTATTTATGAGGTGTCCAAGCCTACTTTTATTACTTTTATAATATCGAGAAGGTTGCAGCCCAAAGCAGTATCTTTTAAGTTATATTTCACAAGTGAAAAATGGTCATAAATTATTTAATTCCGACTGAAACACAGCGTGCTGATGAGGTTGGAGAGAATGTATTGATTTCAGGCAGGTTTTATATGTTGTTACATGTAAAAAAGCCTTTGGGCTTGATTTCCTTTTTTTTTTTTTTTCAATTTTTTTTTTAATTTGAAAGTAGTAATGGTAAGAAAAGAAATAATTCTTCACTGAATATTGAACTAYCAATATAAATCATCTTTGAAGAATATTTCTTACCCTGTTAATTAAGGTTTTATACTTTAGTTTTGTGGGAACATTGTAGAACTGCAGAGCTGCAATACTGAGAACTACTGGGTGAAGTTTGAAGCTTTGATGTTTCAGTCTCTTGATTACAGGAATTAGACCAATGCGTAGAATGAAAAGTGGCAGAGAGGAGTGGGGTCATGACACCTGACCAGCCTGGTGACAGTCAGTCTGTCACATCAAGTAGTAAAGCAAGAGGGAACTGGGGAATTTGTAAGGACAACTCTCCTGTTTATCTTTCTGACTCTAGAGTAAATTCATACAGCAAAATTCAGGCTTGCAAAAGGAGAAGTTGAATTTATTTCACTGGATCTCTAAGGGTTTCACTCTGTCACAACCAACTACTAAGAAGTACCAAGATGTGTCTGTCTGGGACCATTTGTATGCAACACAAAGGGCAAGGAACAGCTGCAAAAGTAATGAGCAATTTGCTTAGACTACATTCTTAACTTTTAGAGAATAAAGAAAGAAGAGCCAAAATTCATGCTCACCTCCATTGATCTGGCTGTGGAACAATGTTTTTATTCCTTTGCAAAAAGCACTGCATTTTTCTTGGAGGCTTTACTAGTTACTTTGATGAATTAGAAGTCAGAGGGGCTTCTTCTTAATTGTTTTAGGCTTGCTCTCCAGAAATAATGGAACATTCTCTGTTTTTCAGCTCTGAAATGCAATATAGTTGGAAAAGTARGTGATGGAGAGATTTTAATAAGCTAGGTGGCCATATCTTGGCTACAGTATATTATCTAAACCTAATTCTAAAATACCTTTSTAAAGATTAGCTATTCACTTCAGAGAATTATTAATTTAAAAAAACAACATGAAAGAATTAAAGACTTGGAAGATGAAGCCCATTTTAAGGGAATACAACAAAAATAGCAAATGCAAAAATATTTCAAACCTTATAAGGTGGATATCCCATAAAATGCCTAAATTAACAGAGTTTTTATTCAAGTGGTCAGTGAGCTGGAAGCTTTTTGTAAGTAGGAGTCCAACAGAAAASAAATAAGCAAATTCAGTAATTCATTACAGGGTCAGTTTCCCCAGTTTCCACAAGGAAACTAAGGATAAGGAAAAAAAAAAGTAAGAATGAGAAAAGAGAAGAGTAAAAATGTTTAGAGATCCTCACTGTGCAAGTCTCATGCAGAACGTTTGTCGAGGGACACTGTGGGGTTGATGTGATGGATATGAGTAAAAGAGCTCTCCTCAAGTTTGTGGACGTGAAAGGAACCCCCAAATCCCTATTCCATTCTGTTGGGCCAGATCTGAAATGACTCATATTTAAGTCTCATGGAACAGAAAAGTGGGTTTCCTTTTTTTTTTTTTTTTAAATTTCATTTTATTTTTCAGTCAGGAGGGGGTATTGAATGAAATTCTAAAAGATTGTTTAAGTTTTGACATTACCATGTTAAAGTAGTAAGCCTGCAGCTATAAAAGCCATCAAATATAACAGCTGTTATTCCTTATAGCCTGAAATATAAAAACTCTTCTGTTTGTATCTCCTACAGCACAGTGTCTCCAGAGCTAACTGCAATAAGATTATTATGTTGTTTACGGACGGTGGTGAGGAAAGAGCACAAGAAATTTTCCACAAATATAATGAAGACAAAAAAGTAAGTGATATATGAAAATTTTACTGTATAAAATGCAACAGCATAAAGAGGAACATTTACATATGGAAGTGAAAGCATATTTAGTGTATGTATAAAGTGCTTTTAAAAAAACTTATTAGTATTGATCCTTAGGACAGTTAAAGCTTTTTCAATCTATAATATTTATTTGAAAAATCATAAAATATATTTAATATTTTACACCTTGTGACTTGTTGGTCTCAAGTGATGCAGAAGTATACTGTAAGCCATAAAGAACTCAACTTTCTATTGACATTTTTCTTGCATTAGTGTAATCCCTGAATTACCCAGCAGAAACATAGGTAGTTAAATGATATGATACATGTGTGTGTTTCTATCTCCTCACTGCAAATATCTTCTATGTGCTCTCATTGTTTGCCAGGCGAAGGCAAAATGACAAGGTTAGAATCTGAATTTGAATAGATTTGGGCTGGAACAAACCCATATTTTTCCCAGTGAGGCTAATTATACCTTTGAGTGTCTTAGCAAGAAGTGGGATGACTTTCTGTTGATGAAATTTAATCTGTGGTTCAAGCAGAATTATGGGTTTGACATGAGAATCCCTGGATGAGTTCTGTTGTTTAGATTAAATTGGATTATTAGCTGTGCTGATTTTGGGTTTAGTCTTTGAATCTAATCAAACTTCTGGTCTGGCTTTTGCATACTTAAAGATATAAAAATGCATGAGTGTGTGCATGAAATATAACAGCTTTTAAAGTTGTCTCCTACTAAATTTCAGTGCAAACCATTATWTATTATTATTATTAGAAGATTAATCATATTCTAAATAGAAATGGAATATGAGCTGGGTTCACACTGCAACTAAGTGCTTGGGGATGTGCCTGTATCTGTGGGGTTTTGTGAGTTGTTTTTTGTTTTGTTTTCAAAAAGCAGCTAAAAGTTAGAACATGATTCATGAAGGCACTTTAACAGTTGCCATGGATGTATATAAAGCAGTGGAAGTATTTGGTTGGAAATCCTCAATGTTTGAATTAATCCTTTCAAAATTAGAACTGGAAATGCAACGCTGAATTTGTATCTAGACCAGCAATTCAGTCACTGACCTTGAATAATCATTTTGTGGCTGCTTTACAGTAGTGTTTCACACAGAATGATACGGTGGGGTTTAGTTAATCCTTTGTCTGACTTGAAAGTACTTTTTAAGCTGGCAATTAGAAGAGAGAATGGAAATCGTAGCCTTGTGTGACACACATGGCTATACTCTGAAAATATATGCAGAGATTCCTCTTCAAATTTGGATGTGGTAGCTTTTATCATGTTACAACAACAGCCATCAGCTATAAAAAATATATGCATAAGGGGAATATGTATGATTGATTCCTTATTATTTTTTTCATTTAATTTGCTGTGTTAGGAGGAAAGTGTCATAAAATATTCAGTTGAAACAACAAAACAGATTTGGAGGGCTGAGATTTGTGGTCTTAATCACATCATGCCTGATGGTTGATCATTCTTTGAAGTATAATAAATGAAATGTAGGATTTACTAATTTTAAAAGGTTATTTTACTGCATCATTTAATACTGTAAATTTTCACTGCCAAGGGTTGGGGTGGTTTTACGTATACTATTATATATAAAATGCTATAAAATACACGGTCACTTTCTTGTTCCCTCTAGTGAAGGAGGGTTTGGGGGTTTTATTGTATACAGCAAATGTATAATGGTGATAATGGTCACTGTGTGTCAGTATATTATCATATATAATGTAATGCAGTGCTGATGCAATTCAAGGCACATCTTCTACACTCGTTCATGGTCTATGCATCTACGAGTCCAAATCTTAGTAAACACTTACAATTTGTCACTTGTCTGATGAAGTACTGGGTTGCTAGGTATCAGTCCTTACTGGTTTTCTCCAAAGTGACATTGGAATTGCAATACCAAGTTTAGGCAGGTGTAATTTGAAGAACCATTTGCTTTCTCCTTATCACTTTCAATCAGTAACAATCCTTGTAGTGTTGAAGAGAAATTTATGGTTGAAGAGCTTCTAATGAGACTGGACCAGAAAATTCTTTTTGAGGAGTCACAATGAAATCTCCCAGCATCTTTCATAACATTCTAATACTTTTAAAAATAAGACTTACACAAAATATGCTTGTGATAACGCTCTTCTTAGTAAGGCTACACTTGATTCCAGAATAATGGCATGTGAGCTCTTTTGTTTTTGCCTCTGTATGTAACCTAACGTTATCAGTAGAGAATAACACAATTGGAAGACACATTCAAACATGGAAAATACACATACACTTCTGATCTTGCTAAGTCATAGTTACAAATATTTTGTTGCCTTCTTAGATTGCAGAGTAGGCTGCTTTCTTATATTAAATTATATTTTTAAAGAGACATGAGTATAGTTTCTGTTGTCTTTATTGCAGTTAATTTATAATTTATTCCATAAATATCCAATGAATTTAAGACTATTTTTATATTTATCAATTTGTAGAGGATTATGCAATATAAGGTGTTAAAAACTTTTCTGTGTTTTACAGTAGAAGCAGTTCATGGTATAAATATGTATCAGCATATGTATTTTCTTGCCTGTTCTGCATTTATTTGACTACTTGTCTTTGTGTTTTGCATAAAGCGTCTAAAAGATGAATCTTTATTGTCTTATGTCGCAGTCAGTCACTTCCCACCTTAGGCACACTGTGTTGTAAACTTACTTTCTTTTTCTTGTACAAAGAAAAGACCATGTATTCAAATCTATTAATCCTTGTTGTCGTCTTCTTGATGTAAAATTGCTTCAGCTCTATAAGTATTTTCTTTTTCATGTCAGTTAATTTGTAATTCCTTGTCATGAAAGACGCTTCATTTTTGGCCCATCAAGTAACATGATTTAGGACACTTGTTTGCAGTGTCCTCGGTGCAACCTTCAAGTTATGTTAACTAATGCAATAAACAATTGAAAACTACTAAAAGASCAGCCTAGAATCTAGAGGCTGAAAAATATTCCTTTTGAATTAGAGGGTTTAATCTGTTTGAAATAGCATACAGATACATCTAAAATAGTTTTCTGTCTATATAAATAATTTACAGTACGAATAAGAGGTTATTATAAAACTTACGTAACRCAGATTTGGGGAGGAACATTTTATCTGTTTGAAGTGGAAAATCACAGTTGTGTTTCACCTTTGCATGTCTTTTTCCCTTTATAAAGCCAGATTTTATTGTCACATATTGCAACTACATGCTGAGCCTGATATTTAAAAACTGGCGTGTTTACCTTTATGGTGACATTTGGGGCACTCACATTAAATGTGTAAAATACCACACATGTTCTAAATTTCAGGAATGAGGGTGCTAAATTTCGTTTTATTTGCACTCCTCCTACAGATGGCTTCACTGAAGATAGCAATATAAATTTAATTGAAATGTATGCCCTGTAGGCGTTTATCGTGAGAATTTTGAATTCAGGTTGAAAATAGAAAACCACAGATCTTTGGGGCAAATTGTCCCCTTGGAATCTGTATTTGGAAAGATTGCTCAACTTGTGTGAGTAGGAAAAGACCTTAAACATACCTCATGCACTTTTAGTTGTTTGAAGTTTCGTAGAATGATAGAGGTTTGTGTAGGTTGGATGGACTGATCTAACACACACAGGCAGGATTGGTCTGACCCCTCAGGTAGGAGCAGAACCATAAATTGGGTCTTATGTCTCATTCCCACAGAATTATCTGTCGTGATTAATTCAGCCTCATTTTGTGTATATTTTTCTGACAGTATCATTTGAGAGGAAATTATGTAAAGTGAAGTTTTCCAAAAACTCAATTCCATTAAGAATATCTGTATGTGGTAGGCACAGAATTGCTACAGTGGTAGAAATCTTATGGGAGAAGGTCTAGCTTGCTGGAACTCCACTGGGAAGCTTACAGCTGCCACTGACTTCTTCCGAATGGGACACATTCAGCATGTCAATAGAGTGATAAAATGAAGTATTTATGAGAAAGAACTTGTAAAACTTTCATTTAAAAAAAAAAAAAAGTCTCCTACTGTCATTACCAGAGGAGGGAACCATTTTCTTTTTCGGTTTCAATCCATTAGAGCATAACTGCAAGTTAGTGAAACTAAAATCAAAACTAGCTTAATTTAGGCAGTGATGTATGAATTGTTTTAGGCAAGTGTTAGTCCTGACTACAAAGGATCATCGAAAAAGCTCATGGTATTTCCACTTTGGGTAGCCATGGAATTCTCATTAGGGATCAGACTAGCCAAGTATAACTTTATACGGTCACTTACAGAGCTGAAAATAGAAACAGCATCTTTCACAACACTAGTGCCAGCCTTGAACAGAGCTGAACAGCTGTCAGAGTGCACCCCAACCGGTTTTCCATTTCTGAGTGTGTGGTAGACTTGTGACACAGGATATAACACAAAGTAATTAAATTAAGGGTTGAACGAAGCTTCAGCTAGCTGGTTAAACTGGCTCTCTGACTCCTTTCCTAATTACTTCTGCCTTAAGAATGTGTCACCTTCCAGCTGTTAATTTTAGTTTATTGTGTGTTCCAGGATATGCACAAATGGTAAACCTAAAATACTCTGGGTGAAGCTTGGGTCAGTACTTAAAAATTCCATAATCCATTACTTTTTCTTGCAAAGTAAAAGGGGAAACTGTTATTAGAGTATTCACCAAAGAAGTATCTTATTCTAAAGGCAAATTACATTTTTCTTTACCTCTTAGCTCCACTTATTAATTAAGGGCTTGCAATATACCCACTGTCCCAGTTTCTGGATTCCTAACATAAATTAATTCCGCTACAATAATGAATTTAAATATTCCATATCAGCAGTCTCCCTCCTTTGACACTCATTACCCAAATATGCTTCAGTAATAGTCAAGCTGCACAATACTGAGCTATTTAAGTCTTGAGTCTATAAATCCATGCAATAACAGTTTGGGAGGGAGGGAGAGGTTGGTAGTTTTTTTTTCTTTTTCAGTATGACATTAGGCACACATTTTTTCCCCATAAACTTAGATTCTGAACCACAGTTACCTGATGGTTTTGAAGCCCTGTTTCCTCACTAGGAATCAGAGTTCAGTGATTTTTAAGATACTCTTTTTCAAAAATACCTATACACTCTTCTTTCAACAGCCCTTTTCTAAACTGACGTGCTAAGCTACCATGTGTCCATGCCCTGGCAATGTTCTTGGACAGCAACAGTCTGCCCATCTTTCTCACACTATCTTTCACTGACCCCTTTATCTTTAGACTAAATAACATCACCGAGCCTTTCTTGGTGACTTCAGTAAGAAAGCAATATCCATTATATTTCTTCTACTTTTTTCACTTTTCCATTCAGCCATCACATCGCCTGTGCTGTTCTGTGCATGGACACCTGGGCGAGGTTGCTGCAGAGTTAAGAGGTGCACCAGAAAGTGCAGTGGGGCAGAGGGGGGTTCTTTTAGGAAGAGCTGCATGCAGAAGAATCTTTTCATGCATGTGTCTGCACACACGTCTCTCTGTTGATGTGAGCTTCTCATTATGCTGCTGTTTCATTATGAGAATGATTCTGGGCTGCCAGTGACATTTTTATCTCCTGTGCAAGATAAAAATCCACGTGGAGGTGTTGAGAACTGCAGAAGACTAATGAAAGTTTTAATATAGCTTTGTTGAAAAGTAACCTTATCAGTCTTATTAAAGTCATGTGTATCTGTTACATAAAACCCAACTGGCAGCTTGTTTCTTTCAAATTTGGCATGGAGGAGGCTATTTGATACTTCTATTTTTGTTGATCTTCAATTCCAAACACTGCAGTAATAGCGATTGACTCAGTGCATCATATTGAGGTTGATGCTGCAGATGGCATAAAATGATTAATGAAGGCAACGAGGATAGAGTATCAGTTAATATAGAAAGCACATTATGTTTGTTTTGGGACAAATGCAAGAGAGTCAGACTGCATTTTGCTTATTTACACAAACAAAATGCTACATATGGTTTCATAGCTGGTTGAGGCTAGACATCAGAGAGTCCATCCTGTCTCGGCCTCCCCATATATTAACCATGCATTCATTCCTGTGAATTTGCAATTGCTGTGAAATGCTATTTRATTTGATTATGTTCTTCTGTAATTCAAGTATTGGAGGTCTGGGACTTTCTGCAATGAGCCTTTTAATACCTAGGCCATGCCTAATGATGTTTATGTAACCTCTTCTTTAAAGTATCCAGTTCCATATCTTCCTTAGGTATTTACATTCTTCTCTTTCAACAACTACCTATTTAGAAAGCTTTCCTAGATTTCCTTAAGAAAAAGTAGGCTTAGAGGGTTTAGTGGTTTTTTTTTTTGGTTTTTTGGGKTTTTTTTCTTTTCATTTTTACATTTTTTAACAAGAGCAACTAATTCTCATCATAATTTCCCCTTCCATTTTAGGAAAAAATTTCTATTTGGAAATGTTTATCCAAGTTCTCTRTCCAGCTTTTGTCTTCTCAACTAAACAAGCTAATTTCTTTCAGATTCATCAAATTTATATCTTAGATTATTTTCATTCTTTATTCTTTATACCCCTTTTGTGTATAAAGGCACATTGTCACTGCCTTTCTTAACACACGCTCTTGAACAGTGAGAGAAACTTAAGTGGTATCAAGAGAACAGAGTATTTTCTATATATATGTATTTTTTTAATGCATGTCATCACTTTGGTAAATATGTCATAGAACATAACTTACTGTTTTGGAACTGTGTTATGTTATTGAACCATATTTGGGGTTTGTTTTATTCTGAATCTTTTTTCTCTAGATGTTTTAGGGGTTTTGGTTGTTTGTTTTTGGCTTTTTTTAACAGTTCATCATCAGTTTCAGTATCTGTGCCTGATTTTGTAAGTATCTTTGATCCTACACTACATTTAACTGTTTCTTCTTGTACACTTAATGTTTTCTTCTTTCTGAATTGCCATTTTGCTTTTAATCCTTAATTCTTTAGATTTTCTTCCTACACTACTCACTCAGCTACCTAATTCTCTGTGTTTGTTGGAGTCTATCATTTTTTTACTGCTATGAAAGCTTCCCTTCCTTGTAATAAAAATCACTTCTTGATCTTTCATTCAAAATATTTTCTTTCTCCTAGATTTCTTTCTCCTAGATTTAGAATCATCTCCTAGACCATTCTGCCTTAAAATTCAGAAATAAATTAACTATTCTTGGCATCTTCTAGAATAAGAAATTTTCCTAACCTGCTACAAGATATTCAGTAATTATGTCTCACATTATAAGTTTTATCTACCAGACCTTATATATTTACAGTCATAAATATTTTTTCTATGCTTCTGGTGTTTATTAAGGGAAGTGCAATAAGTAAGTAAAAACTGACTATAATGAGTCAGTTACAGAAAACAGAGACAGAGAAGATTTAAGTTGTTTTACTGTAAGGGCCACATAAGAGTGGCTCACATATTCCATTCATTTAAAAACACAAAGAGCGAAGAAAATTAAAAATTTAAGAATAGTTTTCTGCACGTAGAGAAGCCAAAAAGGATGCAAGAAAAAAATACAAATATGATTATGAAGATTAAGAGATGCTTTTATGGAAAATTGCCCATTATATAGTCACAATTCTGACATTTGTATGTTCACTGAGTCTAGAGTTTTCCAAAGGTTAACTTTACAGCATTGGTTTAAAAATTCAACTTTCTGGGAAGAAACTGCAGAATTTGTCCACTTAATAGAAAACACAGTGTAAGTAAGGTAGAACAACTGAAAATATTTTTAAAAATAATTAACTATTATTAAGTGACTAAAAATTGATAGACATGTCAGTTTCTAAATGCTGCTTAGGCCACCTTGTAGGTGGGTGTTGAGCATTTGTCTAGAGCAGATGGAAAGATTTGCCAATGCACAGGTGGAAAAAGTGGACAGAAAGATGTACAAGAGTTTATACCAGGGCTCAAAGGGGGAAAGTACAGAATAGGAATCTCTTTAGGGGGCAAGAGAGTAAGGAAACAGCTGAAACAAGCAGATGGTGGCACAAGATGTATGCATTCAGCAGCCTAAACAGATGACAGGTTAAGACAGAACTAAAATTTTTGAAAAACAAAGTTACAGTCCATTTGGATAGCAAGAAATATGTGCTTATATRTGCAAGAAGCATAACAGAGGAAAGGGATATGAAATGAGAAGTGAGAGTGCAAGTGTAGGTAAATTGTACATTTCATCCAGGCAAGTAGAAACCCTGTGCAACTTCAATGTAGAGTATTAAAGATTGATGCAGATGTTGTAAGGAAGGGTTGCTTTTTCGGAGAAAACTTTAGCCCATGAGATGGAAGAACTCTGTTTGACAGGTCTTATCAAGAATAAGAACTACTAAATGTCACTTAGAAGGTCTTTTTCTAAAGTGTTTTGCAAAAAAAATACACCCTTTTTTGAAAAAAGGCAGTGAAAAAAGTAATCTTTCAAGTAGGGAATGAGTGTGCTGGTAAATAGAAAATACCCCAGTCTCTACTTAGAAAGTGACTTGGATTCAGAATCCTGATTAGTCTCAAAGAAAAGGCTAAAATCTGCACTGTCATATCTCCAGGAAGTCACAGTTACGTTCTCAAATTTTTTGCACTGTACAGGATAGAATTTAATATGCAGAATTGAATGTGCTACAAGAATCGGTTGTCTTTAATAGAAGAATAAGAAACGGACTTTACGATCTTGTACTTGCATGGTTAAGGAAAATGACATTGAAGTATTAGCTTCTAATTRTTTTGAGGTTTTCACAAACATTTTTGTAGGTCTTAGTCCTAAAAAACAGAGAAAAAAACTCTCCCCAAAAAATCTGTTATTTTTCAGAAGAGAATCAGTTCTCATATGCAGTCTCTGAATTTGTATCCTATTATGTGTCTCCATTCCTCTGTTTCTATATTCAACTTCTATTTGAGGTCAGTAATTTCAGTTGAACTCATGTTAGCCTTGTATCAAATTCAAAGTAATGTATTTAGTGTTTGCTGAGGCTTACATGGGAATTCTGTTCTTCATTATCCCATCCTAAACCATGCACAAACAAAAACATCTAAYCCATAGTGGCCACAGAACCTGGAGTGTCAGCTGCAAATGTATTTTTTTTAATAATTCTGAATTTATTTAAATGGATTTTTTTTTTTTTTTTACAGGGAATAATTTGGTTTATTTGCAAATCATTTTTTGAAGCCACCACTTCGAATTGTATAATGTGGTCTGACAATTCTGTATTCTCAATCCTACRTGCAGACAGGAAAAACAATAATCTCAATGCTTTTTGTTGCAAACTTAGTCTGTAGCTGCTATTTCATTTGAAAACAAAACAAAAGACAAACCCAAAACCCTCTAAGGCAATGTTTTGTATATAATAAATTTCTCTGTAAGAAGCATATTTATAATTAGGTCTGAAGACCTCTCTTTTTCTTTGTTTCTTTAAAAAAAAAAAAGAAATTATTAAAACACGTTTATATCACATTATAGACTGAGAAATGTCTTATATCTTGTCACCTAAAGTAAGACCTATCAGAGTAAATTTTCTCTGCTCTGCTCTTTCAGCCATTGGGAGTGCAAAATTTAGATCTAAATCTGCTAAGCAGATTCTGGTACAAACTGTTCACTACACCAAGGCTATAGACACCCCAAAATGTTTTTTTACCGGTGGATTGCAGGGGAAAATCACTTGTATTTTTTTCCTGAAAATTTTATTTATTTTGCTGATTTGAAAAGAAATGAAAATGCATATCATTCAGTGTATGAGTGAACTGTGTCATTATTAATTTAATGTTTATTAYTAACTGTCCACAGGATAGGTGGCAGCTGTCTGTACATGTTTKATGTTTCTCATAGACAATCCTGAAATTTCAGGTGCAGTKYGGCAAGAAGTACAATGAGTGGGCATGAACTGCTTGAATTAATCATTAACTGTGAAGGACATTCTCTATTCCATGACTGCACAGAAGCATCTGTCTTTCAGCCCTGCTCGGGCACTTGCCAGCTGCTGACAGGCGGCATCGTCACTGCCTGCTTTTGTCAGGAACRGCACGTCCTACCTGCAAGGAAAGGCAAGGTCAGGCTGCCCTCAGCACAGTCCTAAATGGCACTGCTAAGTTTCCATCAGTATACAGTAGCTGCCAAGTTTTTTTTCCACCTAGAAAAGGATAGGGAACCAAACTTGCAGCATTTTCATCCTTTAATCTCCCTCTTCTAAAGTAATCTGAAGATGCCATTCTGTTCCCAGGTCAGTCTTCAAGAAACAGCATGTGAGCATGGACAAAGTCCCCTCACCTGTTTGGGTGACATACCCTTTCTAAAGCTCACTAAATCATCTTTGTTTAGAATTTTTATGTTCTTGTGAGCATCAGCCAATTAATTATAAAACTAGACATGAAATTTGTGTAATTGATAGTTCCAGACAGGGAGACTTCCTGTAAATGGATTCTGCTGGAAATTAGGGTTTCTGACKGTCCTTCCTTTTCCCACCTCCTCTTTTTCCTCTTCTAGTAGAACTGTTTGGCATTTGCAACTGTTAAATTTCAATCACTTTTCCATGCTGTATAAGAACTGGAGGAAATGGGAGCAAAAAATCTAGGAAGCAACTATCCAAGACTATTTGTGTGGGGAAAAAAAAGGCAGAGTGCGTGATTAAAATTAGTGTTTGAAATGGCGTATTTAAATATTCCTTTAAATACTTGGATGATATTTGTAATACTTCTTCCCTGGGATTTACAAGGACAATGAAAAAAAAAAGAAAAGAGGGCTTAGTGTCACAATATGAGCCGTAAATATCTGTCTAATTAATCCAGTCCTTTCCAGCTGCTCAGCTGCCTCCAAATGTTGTTTTGACTATCAAAGAAATGCCTAAAATGCTTTTAATCCAGAGTACAGTGGGGATTACTTTGTCAACTCCCTTGTCTGGTTCCTGATATGGACCACCAAATTTACAAGGAATTCTCAGAAAAAATCCTATTTTCTTCAGAGAATGCTAAATGATGAGTGTCAGGGAGAAGCAGCTTAGGGAAAGGAGGAATTTAATTGTTTTTCATTTCAACAGGGAAAATTTGTTATTAACATTCCCAAAGAAGCAAACAGATCAACTGAGTAAATAGAACATGAGTAGTCAAAGTAAAACATTCAACAGATGAATTGTTAAAAAGAGGACAGTATGTTCTTTATCTGAAGTCTGGGAGACAGGATGAGGAGCTAGAAAATCACCTGATGCAACTGACTGCTGTACAGTGATTTCTGAGGTGGGGTGGGGTGATGAGGACAGCCCTTCTGGGCAAAATCCTGGGAGAAGCAACCAGCGTGTCCACAACCTTTGAGTTAGATCTACAGCCACAAATCTGCAGTGATTTATAGGTTTTAACTAAGTTAAACCTGGGAGGTTTTCAGCCTCTGCCAGCTGGCACACTCCTGACAAAGTGCTGGGACTGCTCCTGTGGCAGCAAAGAAGGGGCAGAGGGAAGGAGCAATGGTTTGACTTCTGTGCATGTATGTGAGCTCTGCTGACACAGTTGTTCTTAAGGCTGGAGAGTGGGCCAAAGCCCCGTTTTTGGCAGGGTTGACATAGGCAAATTGACTCTCAAATGTAAAATTCAACCGCATCAATGTGAAGTCCTGCTGGTGTGTTTGAGAGTACAGCCTTTCTCTTTCTTATTGCTGTTCTTTAGGCTTATGTTATACACAGCTAAGAAAACACAGCTGATTTATACCCACACCTAGAAAATGTTGAGATCGAAAACTTCACCTTACTTGAGGAGACTGTGCAGTACAGAGGTCACTGTCTCCTCATCATGACGTGATAGTCCAACATTGAGTTATTGCGAGCATACGAAACTGTGCTTGTACTCCTGTGATACTTGTGGCCCATAAAGGTTATGTCTAAACTAGGTAAAGAATTAAAGGTTGTCCATTCTATCTAATTATGATCAATTTAGCAGGGGTAGATTAGCAGGTGTCAGCAGGGAATTTATACTTTCATCCTTGTAGCTGTGTGGCAGCAGAGGAAGGGGTGCACAGGACAGCCTTTCTATGAGTAAGGAATGAGGTGCTGTGGTTCCACAAGGTGGCACTAAGAAGTTGTGGGACAGTGTGACTGAATTAGTATTTTCTTCTTTTTTAGTTCTGTGAGAGTGTTAGTTCTGAGATTTTTCAATATAACTAAAACGGCCTTTTTGACCATTAGTCTGCAATAGAAGATATCCCCGTTTTCATGAGATACATGTTTTTTGTTTTTTGTTTTTTTGTGAGGGAACGAAACAAGCTGGGGAAAAAAAACCCTTTTGTCATTTTTGAAACACTTTGCAGTTAGCAAAACATATTTCATGGATTCATGGCATTCACTTATGACTTCTTCTATGAACATGCACTTTTCATTGTATGCATGTCTTATATGCTGAGGTATAATTCTCAGCTGTTAATTCCTTACCTTAGAACTACACCATGCATCAGTGTTCTGGATCCTATTTTCCCAATATATTAACACCATTAAATGATTTGGGGCCCATATTATCAGTATAGAATAATACCCAAGAAAGTGAGATTCTCCAATAATCTCCTGATACGCAACAAGCATAATTTTTATTTTAAGATAGAAGAAGGATTAGCATTAGATTGTAATGTGAGCTAATTTTTAGAGTGTCATTATTTCTTTTTGTTATTAGGGTATAATTACACAGACTATAATTAGACTTTGAATTAATGAGCTAGCATTGCAGTTTGAAGTTTGAGGTTGAATTGTAGTGAATGAAAGATTAATGATAGGGAAGATTGCAAATACACATGGAAAGTTTGGAAGAAATAATTTGCTGTGGATRAATGTCTAAAATAGTATTTCCAAGAACCTGTTCTATTTGTCTTTAAACATGTGCCTCAGTTAAAAGATTTTTCCTTTGGTTTCAAGGTGACACTTGCATAGTTAGATGCCTTGCTGAATCAGAGTATAGAGGGTCACTTATGGAAACACTTGTAGTGTCAAATGTATTTTCAAATCATATGGATTAATACTTTCTTCAAGTCTGTAAATTCAGAGATGTCCAGCCTGCAATTATCTTTGCATTTAAATATTTGAGAGCTAAGTTCTTCTTCTCATTGTTTCACATGTGAGTTTTTCTTCCCAGTTACCCCAAGTCTACACATATTTTTTGAGAGTACCCACAGCAAGGAACAGATCCTAATGTAGTCATAAATTTCAAAAATATAACTTGATACATTTCTGCAGGTGTATCATGCCTTTCTTTTTCTTTCCTAATTTAACATAAAATTGTGAATTCTGCTTTCTGAGTTCTAGACCTTTGAAACTTCACAACCTTGGCACGTGACTAGGTGTCAAACCCTGCTGCTTAGGTCATCTCTGTTTCTTTTTCCCCACTGCTGTTAAGGGCTAAATGCATCAGCAGCCTGACAGTTCTATACAAAAGCCTGAACCTCCAACTTCTGAACTTTCTTGAGCCTGGCATTCAAAGCAGGGGAAGTTATGAATGTGCTCAAACTGCGAATCATGAACTCATCCTTCTTTTGTGCGAGTACTGAACTCTCATTTATAAGTTTAGAGGCACCCCTGTCCCAGTAATTTTGAAAAGCCGAGCCTTAGGGCTCTGTCACGAGAAAACCAGCCTTGCTCATAGGAGTGAACCAGACAGCTCTGTCCATACTAATAAGACACCCAGGGCCAGGGCGCAGGCTGGAGAAATGTCCACAGTTATCCATAACTGTAATTGTTAACAGACCCAACAGTGTGGTTCCTGGCTTGTGGCAGTCAATTCTTTTAGCCATGTCAGTGTTCAGTTCAGGGGTAGCATGAGCCAGGGCTTATTCCCAAAAAATTCTGTAATGAGATGACCTGATATGGGGGGCAGGCAGGGAGGGAGGATGGCACCATGGTGTAGCCATAGAGATGTGAGCCATGCTGTGCCACTTGCCCTCATGGCCTGAGAAAGAAAATGTGTTATGTGCCATTTTATGTAACGCATAAAAGAAGGCTTAAGGGATCCTAAAACTGTCCTCTAGCACATCATTGTGGGTCTTGCCCCTGCTGTTAAACTCAGAACTTCTATTTCTCTTCTCTCTGTGCTTACTAGGAAAAAAAAAAAAAAAGGAAATTTCTTTACATTTACAGCTCTAACCCACATGGTTCAGGACTGTGTCCCTGGAAGTCCTGAACTGAGCAGTTCAGCATGACAGATTATTAGCCAGAATTTAGGTAAAACTCTGTTTTTGGTGTATCCTATTGCCTAATCCTAGGTGGTTTCCTAACTGGTATATTGTGTTTTCAGATCATCCTCTGAAGTTCTGTTCTCAGTTCAAATCAGTCATAAATGTCTTTTGATCTCAGTTAACTCATAGCAGAATCCAAAATAATCTTCAAATTTCTGTCCACAGATGTAAAAATGTACGGAAAAAAATGCATTCACAATTTTAGCTGGGCCAGCTTGAAAACCACATAACATCTCCCTGATCTATGGCACAAAACACAAAAATGATTAAGTGGTTTATAAGCTATACTTACAAGGGATTTAGAAGACAGAATGCATAATGGAAGATAGAAAAGCAGTTTTATGATTTTATTCAGAATGATAGGCTTCTTATGTTGTCCTTTTATTTCAGAAGTATACCTATTAAACAATAAACTGCAAACAATTTTTCTTCATATTTGATAATCTGTAAACCCATTAGTGGGCAAAATAATTTCCTGGATCATGCTGGAATTACTGAATTATTTATTCCCCTTTATCAGCTTTTCTTGCTGTAAAGTAAAAAAGATTGTCTGTGAATCTTTACCTGCAGCTATAAAGGCCAGAGTAAAATGTTCTGAAATCTTACTGTCATTGTGAAAATCAAAGTTGAATGATTTGATGAGATCAGTTTTTTGACACAGTCAGTTTGTTTATTTAGTGGTAGAGAAAGATGCACTCTTTCTCTTTTTACATGCTAGGCATAAAGTGACAGGATTCATCTTGCCTACATCCAATTGAGTGAATTAATTGTACAGCTCTCTTGGTATGTGATAAAATAGACATATACATCTCCAAAGGTCAGTTAATCTTCTCCTAAACAGAGAAATGAAGAGATGCACGCAAATTGTTATTGAGAGCTCTCTCGTTCTAGTAGCACAGAATTCAAGACAAATAATTAATCTGTCAAAAAATGTGAACTTCTTCCACTCTGAGCTGCATGCAGAGTGGTGGCCATGCTTGTAGGCCTATGACAGGGGAGTTAGAATGAGATGATCTTTAAGGTGTCTTCCAGCCAAAACATTCAGTGATTCAGTGATTCTACATTGCCTACACATACATGCAGTAACCTAAACAGCAAGTGCTTTGTGTTTAATTACCCCTTTGAATTAACTCCAGTCAAGCCTTAATTTTCTGTAATACTCATAACATGATATACCCAAAGGAAGCATCTAATTTAATCTTTCTTAGTTTTATTCCAACAGCAAAATGAAGAAATAAAATAGGTAAGAAGCAAATGAGATCTGTAGGGAAAGCAGCCTTTTCATGGGTGCCTCTTTATTTTTGTCTTCATCACAACTCTCTTGAGTGCCATTGTCCCTTAAAATCAGCAGTAGTCAGAATCTTTTTTATTCACCTTGGTGCTCATGATCTCCTTCCACTAGAAAGAAGTACAAATAAATAGCAAATGAATTCTATAATTAGACAACTATATTGTCTTCAATACAGTACTTCTTCTCTTTTTGTATCATTCCTTTCTGTCTATCACTTCCTCTTATTAGGAGTCGGATTTTTGCATGTATTCCTTTGATGTCCTTCATAGGTTCCTAGGATAAGCCAGGTTGCTTGCAGAGGTGTCTAGTCCAATATCAGGTCTAAGATCAAGCCAGGTTGCTCAGGGCCATATCCAGTCTGGTGTTTAAAGCCCCCAAGGAGGCAGATTTACAGCCTCACTGGGAAGCCTGTGCCACTCACTGTCTGGATGTCCTGACATTAATTCTACACCTGTTTTGTTGCTAATTAGTATATTCCTCTACTATATACTGTAAATTATTAATACAAAGAATTTTTTTTTTTTGTTTTCTCCCTAAGGTTAGTCTCAGTGACAAAAATGCAGAGAATTACTTTTAAACTCCCTGTGCTAAAAATTAGGACTTTTATATTTCAGAACAATTCCAAGTCAGTGTCTGAATGGGCTGGCAGAGCAGGCTGGTGCCTATCTCTAGTTCTTCTCAATTCTAACGGTATAAGTTTCTAGAAGTACTTTACTTTGAATAGTCACATTGAAAATCAGAAACCGTGACAGCTCCTATTTGGTTTTCTTATTTTTCCATTGTTTTTTACTGCTTTGGAAGTTATGTTTCTTTATGAAGAGAATAAATAGATCTGCCTTGAGGCAAGGTTGCCCTTTCCTTAGGAAATGTGTTGGGGAACACAAATTTCCATCCTCTAGTGAGGGTGGTGGAGAGGAACTGTCATGGCAAAACCACCCAGGAACTGCAGTTTACACAGAACCCAAGAGGCTGCAGAGAGGCAGAGAGAAGAAATAACCAGGCCTCAGTGGTGATGGAAAACAACTTGGGATCAAAGACTACTTGGGAGTTTGCTTCAACTCAGAAAGCCACTTGGTTGGTTGAAATCAAGCTTAAAGGACAGGCGAAGGGAGAGGTACAGTCATTGTGTCTGATCTAGTTGCTTCAAGTATTCTTAGTCATAAATTCCCTATTAAAAGTAATTAAATGTTTTGGGGGTTTTTTTGGGGGGGGGGTTTTGTTGGTTTTTTTTTTTTTTAATTCAATAGCCTATTGTCTTCTTTGGAGAGATGTCTATAAGGAAAACATATAGACAAATGCATCTCAGTACTCTGGGTCCTGTCACAGAAACTTTTAGCACAGAGCATGGGGTTTTTTTTGCTAAAATTGGCTTGTTTAATTTGACTTGCTGACTCATTTTTCCAGCTGGTCTGTCGTTCTGCTCAATTCCAGATGAGGCAATAGGAAAAAGAATACTCTTTTGAATATCCCACCCTCTTGCCAAACCGAGTAACAATTAAAAACTCCAATTTTCATTGCAGTTCTTTATCTCTGTTAATTATCCAAGGAACAGTAAATCAGATATATTGTCGCCTGCTTGTTGTCAATAATTTAAATTCTAAATTCTTTATAGATTTGTTGCAGATTTAAGACACTGCTGCTTTTCCCTAAATTACATAGCATTTTGCAACTTGAATCCAATTCAGTGTTTCATTTTTACATTTGAGATCAAATGCTAGACAGTCTAGTCTAATTGACTCATGTGTTTTCTACACATACAAGAAAACCCACATGACTTGGTAGCTTTTAATCCAAAGGAAACATCAGGTCTCTCGAGTATCTAATTAGTGACCTTCAGTGGGGTTTTTCCACAGTTTTTGAGAAGAATCTATTCTGAATCAAGTGTTTAGTGGACAATAAACTGGGAGTAGTGTGAGTTCGAATAGAACAGGAATATAGTAGGCAGGGACCTTGTGAGCTGAGACGTGCCAATATAAAATAACATGGTCATATTCAGGTAAGATAAAAATAGATGGTAATGAAGTAGAAGCAGAAAGATTCCTTGGAAGAATTATCACTGTCATTTTGTAAAAGAAGTCAAGAATGAAAGTGGGATGGCAAATGTGGTACAGTATTAAATGAGATGTAAACATGTTGGGTGAAGTCATTTTTGCACTGTMAATACTGAAATTTTCAGGGTAATAGAAGGTTTTTTTCATCTGTCTTTACCTACATGAACTATGAGAAAAAAAAATTACCATCATGCAGGCACAGTTGTTCCTATACCTGTCTGTGTAACCAGAAATGTAGTTGGCCTGACCTATTAGTAGGGAACAACCCTATATGGAGTAGTCTTAAACTACGAAACAAGCACTTAAATCAGTGCCCAGTGCAACAGAGTAGTTGCTTTAATTTTGCTTTTAACTGCAGACACAAAGAGGTTGTATGGATAAAGCAAATCAAAACATATTGTTAAGTAAAGATGGCATCCAGCACAAAGCTTTGTTTGCCCTTCTTGTGTATAGGGGTCAGGACTAATAGAGTTTCACCATTTGTTACCTGCTGATGGATGATGTGAAGCCATTCCTACAGCTCTTGGTTAATACTTGAGCTCTGATTATGTCACACAATTTTTTTTTTTGCTTTTTTGAGAAGTGGAGGTTTGGGTACTAATTCCACATGCTAAATAATGTAATAAAAATTTGTATAAATAGTCATTAAAAAACTTAGCAATGATCAGTAGTTTACAAGGAGAAATATCTGCAATTTTAAAGTGTGAGTATTATTTAACGAAAACATTACCTTATTGCTCAGTCACAGCCTGCATGCAAATGAATTGTAGCATACTTTAATTTTCAACATCAAATCCATAGAAAGGAATTTGTATTCTGATTTCATGTTGTGATCTATGATTTGTACATTGAAGTGGTAAAGTTAAAGATCCATAAAGAAAGAGATGCCTAAAAAGGAAAAGCTGTCTAAACCTTGAACAGAGGGACATGAATATAGTGAGCAGCCCATTAAAACTGTTGGGAAAACATTTTTCCCAGCATTTAACAGAAACACTCAAATTTAGAGCAAAATATTCAGCCAGAAGCTGAAACATAGTATTTGTAATTTTTCTATGTGTCTGGTAGGATTTTTAATATTTTTAAATCAATACCAGGTTTTGGGTTTAAATTTTTCTCATTCGAATCAGAAAATTTGCATGGAAAATAATTTCAGCTAAAAAGTCTGTTTTCAGTCCCAAACTTGGAGAGATTTTGGTGAATTCTGAAGCCATAACTCCTTACAGTTGCTGAGATAGATTGGAGTAGCAAAAGAATGTGTAAAATGAATAGAATTATGCTAAAAAACCTCACAGCTTAAATGAATATCAAGAGCTTAAGGTGAAAGATCAGAAGCTTAACCCTTCTATGGAAGTCTGTTGAACTAATTTAGTGGTTTTACATAAAGAAGAATGAGTCTGGGCAAAATGAGAATTTATTTTGTGTAGTATCTGAAAATTTCATATTTTATATCCTAAAATGTCCTGTTTTGCATTGCTTTGAATTCTACTGCCATGGATATATTCTTTTCAATTCACTGGTCATCATCTAATATTGGTAGATTTTGTCAACTAATTTAACAAAACCTGAAGAGTTATAATTACCACCCTAGAATAAAAACCTAAAAATTTAAATACTTCCGTGAATGATCACCAATGCAAGACCTTTAAAATACAAAGGATATGTGAAGGAACATTCTTCTTGATTCTACTTCACGGAAGAAATAATAGGAATACATAAAATACCATAATATATTATCTATTACATCTCTCATATTTATTATGGTGACAAAAACTGCAGAGTTCATAGTGTTCTTTTTCTATACAAATGTATGAAAAATCCAGGTATCATTGCCTTGAGGGTCACAACTAATAAATGATTTATAGTTGTTACATGCATTGGTTTTTAACTTGCACAGGTACGTGTGTTCACATTTTCTGTTGGTCAACATAATTATGACAAAGGACCCATACAGTGGATGGCCTGTGAAAATAAAGGTATTGTGTCTTTCTTTTAAACTGATCTTCACTAGAGCTTTGGATATCTTTGTTGTTCTCTAAAAATGACAGATTTTTCAGCTTGATTTTTAGCTTTATTGTATTTGTTAATAAAAGTTCCAGAAGTTATTTTATTACATAATATGTACATGAAAAAAAAAAAATCACTTTAACAAGAAACTGGTATATTTACTTCTTTATTACTTTATTTAAAACTTCATATTGTACGAAAACTACCACAGTAGTTTTTTTAATAATAAGCCATTATGATTCAGTTTTGAGAATATTTGTTGTAATAGCCATCTATGTAAAGTTGGAACTGATGACAGATAAGAAATTAAGCAAAGCTGTTTTAAATTAAGCGGTCTGGACAAAAGGATTTTTGTTTGGTTAGTTGGCTGGTTACATTTGTTTCTGTTTTTCTCTAAAACTTGCAAGGGACCAGATACTTAGAATTTTTTCCCTTTTTTAATGAAAATATCAAAATAATTCTTGCTGTGATTTCTTATTTTCTCAGAGCATCTTGTATTTTCTATTTTTGCCCTGATTTCTTTATGTAGGAAAAAAAGAAAAGTAAAAAAGGTGAAATTAAGGGAGCAAATTGTTTTCTACATGAAATTTCTACATGAAAAATATGTTCAGAAACATTTTAAGAGAGTGTGAGAAAGAGGTACCTCAAATATCTTGCAATATAACTGTAGAAGATGGCATAAGATACAAATAGCGATAAATAGAAAAGATATAATTTACCAAATATTTGCTCATGTTTTAAATAGAACAATTTCCAGGTTGACTGAAAATGTAAAAGTATTTTACAAATCAGTGAGAAGCAAGAGGTGAGAGGCGAGCTAGATTACAACAGGTCTCAAAAATTAGGACTGCCAGGGAAGGAGAAAAAGATATGCTCAGGCATAGAAGAATAACATAAACCAAAGATAAGAGAAAAGCATAGATACAGAAAAAAAATTACATAGAAGAATCCATAGCCTGGAGAACATCATATGTATTATAACCTGATAAACCCCTCAGTATGCTGACAAGCCATGAAGAAGATACTACAATGTCATGAAGAGTAGCTTGTATTGTCAGATAATAACAGAAAATCGACATTTGTGTTTTGAATAGAATTTCTTTTTTTTACTAATGTCTTTGTGTCTGAAAATACTGTGTGCATGTGACCTCCATTGTTTTAAAACAAACGAGGACCAGCTGGTTTAAAGCATAACCACCTATGCCATCTTACTATTGAGGCAAAATGATCATAATCTTCTGTCCAAAATTCCTGTGTTTATTTGTTTGCACATCCAAAGAAGCAGTTTTATTTCATTTTTCCTTAATTAAAAGATTTTGCTTACAGCAAGGAAATTACTGATCTCAATAGCTTTACCTTTCTAATCCTCTGCCCCTTCCTTCCAATTTGGCTTAAAATTTTCTTGGACTGTAGATGGATCACAGTGCCTGGCATCTTATTATATGGGCAATATTTTAAATATTTTTAATTCAAACAAATGAACAATAAAACCAATTCTAAATAAAGACATTTCTGATGTATGTTCTCTGTGTAGGAGAAATAGCCATTAGCTTTTTTTCATTCCACAGAGTGCTTTATATTTTTGTAATATGAATTCACTCTAGTGGCCGACCATAGCTATGCTTGCATTCCTATACGCATTCAGCATATACTTATGCTGCTGTCACAGCATATTAAAATAAACATTAAATATACTTGCACATCATAGTAACTGGGATTTCATGAGTACAAACTCAGTATATTATATGGCCTTAAACAAAAAAGACAAAAGAAACACATTGTAAACTCTAACTGCTTAAGAGTAAGTAGCTTGGTCTGAATGTCATGGTGAGCCATCATATGGCCATGCATGGTGGTGGCATCTACTAAAAAGTATTTCATTCATAAACAATAAATCTTATAAAACTTAAACTAGRAATTATAAGATAAATGAAATTCCCCAAGATTAAGAGACCAGCAATCTATTATGGTAAAATGGCATTATTTCTGTTTCAAATTTTAGGTTATTATTATGAAATTCCATCTATTGGAGCCATAAGAATAAACACCCAGGTAAGTAAGTTGGCTAAGTCCAGATTCAGTTTTAACACACAGAAAGTGGAGTAATATCTGTTCTTGGATATGTTTGTTCTTCACCTCTGCTAAAATCAATTCAATTCTTAGATATACTACATTAAGAAAAGAGAAAAAAAATAAGGCTTTTTTCTACATATGAGGGATTATTCTCTTAAAACATTCTACTTTTAAGGGGTTGCAGTGAACCAGTTTAAAATGTGATCCCTGTTATCCTGGCCAGCTGGCCCACAGCATCTTGAGTGCACACTGGTCATGGTAACATCCTCCAGAGCAGGCTGACCACGTGCACACCATGGAGTGTCTGAAGTGTTTTGTATCCTGCAGGCCTCTGCACAAGGTCCATGCTTTTGGCTCAGTTTTCCTCTGGGCCTTACATGGTCCCTCAAACTTTGATGCTGAGACATGACAGCAATTTTATTACAAAGTTCTATAAAACCAGTAATTTTTTATGATGTGTCTAGACATTCATAGTTCACCTTCTGCCATAGTTTCTGCATGATCCAAAGGGTTTGTATTACATGGAGAAGGCTGTGGATGTATGTGAGGGGATAGCCCTGCTAGAGCATCTGAACTCATCTGGGTGCCACACTGCAATCCTGCTTATAGTGGAGGTACCTGGATGGATCCAACCCCTCTGGGAGAGACTGCACTTTTTCCCTTCAAAAAGGATGCAGGAACATTTTAGCAGACTTGCATGTAGATAATTAAAGGCACAGGACTCTGGGATTATACTATGTGATCCAAACTGAAGAAGAAAAGTGTAGAAGAAGAAGAAGTATTGTTTTCAGTTATCTGAAAGTGCAGGTACTCATATGTCCAGAACAGCAGAGAAATATCATAGCAGTTCCTTGTCTTTCCAAGGCCAGGAATGATATTTTTTGGCAGAAACTATGAGTCCTTTTTTGGCTTGAATAAGAGTCCTTTGATTCTGTTAAACTCTTCCAGACAGTGTCTGGCAAGAAGTATCCCTAATAAGATCAGACAAGCAGAAAAAGTTGATGACTAAAAAAAGTTTGATGGCATCCACTCCCAAATGAGTCCAGAAATCTGACATCTCGTAAGATCACCAGGTTTAGCCATACTCACAAACTGAAGCAAGGGAGGAAAAAGAGGTTTTATAACTGATTTTTTTTTCTTCCAATAGAAGTTATGCAAATTTTTGCTGTAGGAGCTTAACATACCCAGATGTTACACTACTCACCCTCCATTGTCCACTGTTTCTTCTGGGTTGAAGGTTCTGTAATCTGCGTGTAATTTCATTATGTCATCAGTAATTAATTTTGGAATAAAAATAGTTGTAATTCTCATTTTGTGCGAAGAGAGTTGTGGTTATGAGTGTGTAAGGTCTGTGTGACTGAGATTGAAATACAGGAATTACCTTGTTAGTAAATACTGCAAACTGAACACTGAATTATTTTGTGGTAAAATTTTAAAGACGTAAATAAATGCTCCTCCTGTATTAGTGGTGAATTTTGATTTCCTTTTTCTCCCTGATTTTTTTTTTATTTAATTTTTGTTTATTTTAATATTGTTTGTGCTTTGATCTAATATTTGCCTTCTGATAAGTTTATTACAATTTTTGGCAGGAATATCTGGATGTTTTGGGAAGACCAATGGTTTTAGCTGGAGAGCAAGCCAAACAAGTCCAATGGACAAATGTCTATCTGGATGCTCTGGTATGATCTGTATTTATCTCTACTAAAGTAGGAATTCTAGCAAATCAGTAACTATATGGATCTGCTTTCCCAAGAATCCAATTTTTTACATTTCCAAAGATTCTTGTGTTTCTAACATCCATATACATCAATACAATGACCTCTAGGAAAAAGCCTGTTTATAATGTGCTGGTCTTACTTGCACCTAGTATCCTTCTAAGTGTCCTGAAATACAACAGAGAAAAGCAATTTATCCTCTGCAGGCTTTAAAGTATAGGTCACTGTCATCCTCAACTTAAGAAAAAAAGAAGAAAATAGTTTTCCAGTGTTGTACCTACTGTGGAAAGTTCATGTGTTAAGTTTCTGGTGAAGAATTCTTAGTTTTCCCTCTTTTTTTTTTTTTCTTTAACCTTCCAAAGAACATTCCAGGCAGAATGAAATCTATCAGTATTACCGGGTATTTGCACAGATTTTGAACTTGRATCTTTAAGCTTTGGTTGTTGTAGTTGATTTCTTGCTTGCTCAAGGTAACAATTTCTTTAATCTTTAATTGGACAGGGTATATAATGGGGAAATGAACAAAAAGGTATATGAAATGCTTTCTTACTGCTGAATTTATCACTTTGGTCTTGTAAAACAAACATATTCAGGAAACTACAGGAGGAAAAGTATTGTTAGCAGCAATCTAATCTCTTGCTCTGGATGACCCTCTTCTGGGCAACAAGGCAAAAATTACTGCAAAACTGTCATTTGGAATCATGAATTTGTCCAAGTTCACGTAGTCATCTGAAGTCATGTCAAAATGCACATCTTCCCGTCAGTCAGCATTACTGTCAAATTTTTTATCAACATAAAATTTTTACCGTCAATATAACTGAGCATGACAGAGCGGAACTAGTTTTTCATTGAAATTTCAATGCCCAGAAGTTCATTAACCATGTTTTCTTTGTTATTGTTGAGGCACGTACTGGAAACAAAAAGGATGTGATGACAAAAGTTCTTATGTTCCGTACATATCCTGTTGTAAAGCCGAAGATAAACTTGTAACTAGGGATAGAGATCTGTTTAGTCAAGTAAAATGACATCTGCAAGCTGTTGTCTTTTGTGTTACTTTATATATTCAGTGGGTTCATTCAGTCTTTCCTTCAAGCTTTCCTCCATTCATGTGTTATATATGTGTGTTTGTGAATATGTAATTATGTATACGTGTATTTGTGTGTGTGCATACACACACACACACGCACACATATATATAATTATAAGTAAATGAAGTAGGACAACACAGGGTAAAGTATTGAGGTAAAGGCTGAAATTTGTGGACTTTCTCATCACAGTTGAGAGCATAAAGGCACAGGTGTATCTAACCCCCTCTGAAGACTTTTCCTGATTCTTGGCTGTRTAAGGGAGTGGGACTGAGTTGTCACACTATCATAAATTCCCTAAAACAATTCCCCCATGTAGGGCTTACTGTTCTCCTGCTTGTTCCTCCCTGGATTTATTCCTATCCTTTGGCTCTTACTGTTTTAGTGGCTGTTTTGTGGCTAAGACTAAAGTAATGAGAAGCGCATTACATGAGGACACATTAGTGCATAAATTCAGGTTATAAAATTCTGAAGAAGTATTTTCATTTCAGACTGGCTTTCAAGACTGGCTTTAATAATTTGATGTATTTGTAGCAGTTCACACCTCTATTACTGTGTTGCTCTGGCTTCATTTTCAAGATAATCCCAGAATTTTCAGATACTTTTAGGTTTACCAGTTAGGCACAATTTATTCGTAACTATTATCCTCTCTAACTTTACTTTCTTTTTTTTTCTTTTTTTTTTCTTTTTTTTTTTTTTTTTTTTCCCCCCTTGGGAGGGGGTGGGATTGTGCTATTCCCTGTACAGCCCCCTCCTGTTTCATTATGTATCTTTTCAATGTTTCTTCTAAATAATGTCCTCTCTCTTTTCTACTGACTCGTCCCTATTTCTCTTATTTTCCTGCAAAATTCCTGTCACTTTGCTTGTAACTCTTCTAACTCTGATCTCATCATGTTTCATTTGATACACAAATTTAAATTCATGAAGGATGGTTTAAAATTCAAAAAGGTCTTACTAGACTGGGAAAATGGAGAACAGATTTCACCAGAGTGGATTCATATAGTGTTCTAGCTTTTTTTTTTTTTCAAATGAAACAAAGGGATATGACTCCACAATAAACTACATAGAAGGAGAGTAAGCATAAATGAAGGGAAAAATATGAAATAAAACCCAAACAATCACATTAAAAAAAAAGTACAAATCTCCCTATGGGCAATTTAGAATGGAAAACTAAACTTTCCTGGCTATCTGAACATATGGTTTTCTGGATCCTATTTTCAGTATGATTTGTAAATGTTACCAAAGGAAAAAATTGATTTCTTATATCTTCCCAAATAAATGCAAATTTCTTGCCTCGGTTGCCTCAGTAAGAGAGGAGACTATGTGATTTTGCCAAACTGTTGATGGACATTATTGCACACCATCAAAAAGTAACAATGATAGAAAAAGTAGTGTTTTTACTTGTTGTCCTTTTTCCTTTCCTTTCCTTTCCTTTCCTTTCCTTTCCTTTCCTTTCCTTTCCTTTCCTTTCCTTTCCTTTCCTTTCCTTTCCTTTCCTTTCCTTTCC